>JAPXFY010000019.1:50194164-50199164 GCA_030674185.1 Monoplex corrugatus
CACACACAACACAACACACACACACAACACACAACAACACACATCAAACAACACAACAACCACACACACAAACAACACAAACAACACGAAATAAAAACAAAGACACGACGACAACAGCACACAGAAGCAGCAGCATTATTAAGACAAGAGCAACAAAAACAACAACATTGGAAGCAACACCTGCGCCAACGCAATTGCTGCCATCAAGAAGAAAAAGAACAACAAAAATAACAGCACCATCACCACCAACACCAGACCAACAACAAAATCTCGCCAAATGAACATCAAAAGCATAGTTAAAGGACACAAAACAACAACGACAATAACAACAACAACAACAACAACAACAGCGACTACAAAAAAAGTCAACAAACAACGAAAACAAACAAAAAGAAAGTCTTTATATCGGGGAACTGAAAACACAAACTGTTTGTTCAGCTTGTTGACGAGGGGTATTACAACATTCGAGTGAAGTTGTCAAAAAATGTCAGGTAATGGATGATCCTTCCAGTAACACCACAAATACCACCTGCCAAAAGATCCGTTCACTATAATCACAATGCCATGTGAAAAAAGTCCATCTGCGAAACAGAACGTTCATCATATGGCAGACGATCCATCTCCACTAACACAACAAATACCATGTGATAGAAGGTCCATGGACTAACACTGCAAACGTTATCTGAAGATCCATTCACATAACAATACAAATGCCACCCGATAAAAGGTTCATTCACTAACATCATAAATGCTATCTGATAGAAGATTCACCCACTAATACCACAAATGTTATCTGATAAAAGATCCGTCCACTAACACCATAAATGCCATTTAACAGGTCCATCCACTAACACCATAAATACCATCTGATAGAAGGTCCATCCACTAACACTATAAATGCCATCTAATAGAAGATCCATCCACTAACATTATAAGTGTAATCTTATAGAAGATCCGTCCACTGACACCATAAATGCTATCTGATAGAAGATCCATCCACTAACACCACAAATGCCACGTGAAAGAAAGTCCTTTCACTAACAACACAAATGCCACGTGAAAGAAAGTCCTTTCACTAACAACACAAATACCAAGTGACAGAAGGTCCATCCACTAACGCCACAAATACCACGTGATAGAAGGTCCATCCACTTACACCACAAATGCCAAGTGACAGAAGGTCCATCCACTAGCACCACAAAAGCCATTTAACAGAAAGTCCATCCACCAATAACACAAAAGCCATTGTGAAATAAGTTCAGAGAGGTAATGACACCAGGTAGTCGTTTAGCACAAAGAACGAACTGTACGGATCGGAGAAGTGAGCCTTGTCGGACTCCATAGCTTAGAAACGATTTAAGAAAAATAGAGACCATTAATTGAGACTTCGTAAATAGAGCCACCAAGATAAGGTTTGAACCATGAGAGCGCAGTATTACAAACTCCATATGAGTCAAGCTGAGACGGAAGAATGTCATGGTCAGTTGCATCAAAAGCAACTGACAGATCAAAAAGACAAAACATCTGAAACTTGCCGTTGTAAAGAGCAGCCAGATCATCAATTAAGCTAATAACGTTACTTCTGTTCTGTGACCAGTTCTGTCGAAGGACTGTTGTGGATCAAAAGAAGCACTGGTATTGAATGGTCAAAAAGGTGAGAGAGGACGTATCTTTCAATCACCTTTGAAAGAAAATTGATGTTGTAAACTAGCTTTTAGTTGTAAGCAGATTGACGTCAAGATACCATGTGTGTGTATTGAAACTTCAACCGTTAATGTAAATGTTAATTAAGCTTTGCTAATGATATGTATTTGTTTCTTTTTATCAAAATCTAGAAAGACAGTTTTAAAAAAAAAAAAAGTGAAATCGAGACGTATGTCAGCAGCACTTTTTGTATGCATGCTACAGATGGTAAGTTCATTTACCAGTAGCAATGAAATGGCACTTTCCCATCTCTTACTTCAAAGCCAATAACGTGCTGTGTGTCTAAAGCGTGTGTAGGCTCAGGTACGTCTCTTTTAGGCCAATTTAACGATTTCATTGCTCTGATTTCTACTAAGTCTTTGTGAGGAAATACTTTCCCTTGAAATCTATTTACTCTACCTACAATCACCACTCCTTCCTTTGAGAAAGTTCTCTCTCTATCTCTCTCTCTCTCTCTCTCTCTCTTCTCTCTCTCTCTCTCTTTCTCTCTCTTTCTCCCTTTCTCTCTTTCTCTCCTCTCCTCTTCTCTTTCTTTCTCTCTTTCTCTCTCTCTCTAGCTCTCCCCTTCTCTCTCTCTCTCTCTCTCTCTCTCTCTCTCTCTCTCTCTCTCTTTCTTTCTCTCTGTCTTGTCTTCTATCTCTGTCTGTTGTCTATCTGTACTGTCTGTCTGTCTGTCTGTCTCTCTCCCTCTCTCTCTCTAGCTCTCCCTCCCCCCCTTTCTTCTCTATCTTTCTCTCTGTCATACCAGCTATTTGTCCCCATGACATTTACAACAAAAACAAACAAACAAATGTTGTAAAGCCATATTAAACATAGGCTCATTTACACTCCTCTTAGTGCACTTTATTCTAAGGTGATTTTGAAATATAACGAGCTTTTTTGAGCAAATCTATATCTTTATTACACCCTATTGAAAGAAAATGTAACACAAAATTGATTGTTTTCATTGCATCAGACCACTTAAAAGTATGACTTCAAAATTTTGTCATCATTCAGACTTACGGTGAAATGTCTTCGCTCTTGAGCACCCAGATGTTTTTTGTTAAAATGATCTACTGCAGACTCTGATATACACATATAGGTTATAAGCAGCCACCAAAAGTTACGGGTAAGTCTAATGAAGTTATGCTTGTAAGAAAAAAAAACACCACCACTACCAAAAAACAACAACAGCAACTAAGAAAGAAAACAACAACAAAACAAAAACTTAACAGAGATAGAAACGAAACAAAGAACAACAACGATGTCATGCCTTTCTTACATCTCCACTTTTAGCAAATAAAACAGAGTACAGAATATCAGGATTGCGCACTTTTAAAGGTCATTGTGACCTTGCAGAAGCTGCGGTTGAAACAAAACTTGATATGTGTCGAGGAAAATGGTAGACTGTTACAGCAACAAAAAGCAACAACAACAACAACAAAAAAGAATACTGGTAGAAGTTTCTCAGACTGCGCTGTTTATACATTTTCATAAAAAAAAAAAACCAGCGTATTCTAGGCTCTTTTGTTTTTAGTCCGTGTGACCTCGACTTTCATACCATGACCTCCAGACTTATGCATTTGCAGCTCATCAACAGTCAACACCTTGGATTACAATTTGTTAATCAAATCATTCACAGCATTCACCTGGCGAAATATTGTTTACATTTACTTTTGTGTGTCACAGACAGACATACAAAAACACAAACCTCTCCCGGATCGACATGAAACTGTCTCCCCTTTTAGAAAAGAGAGACCGAGAAACAGAACACAGCTATAAAAAAAAATAGTCAAGACAACTCGTTAGACTGACGTACTGCTTGTTGTTTATATGGGAAGATGCAAGAACAGCAGAAACCAAAGTTCAATGATAAGTGTAAAAAAATGAGGTATATGCGTTGTGTGTATACGTGTGACAAAGAGAGAGAGAGAGAGAGAGAGAGAGAGAGAGAGAGAGAGAGAGAGAGAGAGAAAGAGAGAGAGAGTGAGAGAGAGAGAAAGGGAGAGAGAGAGAAAAGAGAGAGAGAGAGAGATAAGAGAGAAAGACAGAGACAAAAGAGAGAGAGAGGAGAGAGAATGAAGAGAGAGAGAGAGAGACAGAGACAGAGACAGTGAAAGAGAAAGAGAAGAGAAAGAGAGAATGAAAGTGTGTGTACGTGTGTGTTGTGAATGTGCGTGTGTGTGTGAATATGTGTGTGTGTGTATGTGTGTGTGTCTATGTATGTCTGTGTGTGTGTATGTGTCTGTATGTGTGCGCGCGCGGCGTGTGTGTGTGTGTGTGTGTGTGTGTGTGTTGTGTGTGTGTGCGTAGTGCGTGCGTGTATGTATGTGTATGTGCGTGTGGTGGCGTGTGCGTGCATGCGAGTGTGTGTGTGTGTGCGTCTGTGTGTGTACGCACGTACGTGTTGTGTGTTAGAGAGTACGCGCGCTCTCGCGTGCGTGCCTGGATGGCTGTACCAACGTAATTCCTGTCTAATGAATGCTAAAGGACACATGTGGGAGTAAGTCGACAAGAGACGAAATTCTCCAGCAACACATTTCCATAGAAGAACGATCACAACAAGTAAGAGAGAAAACAGCACAAAACAAAATGTAGGCCAGACTGCAGAGCCTCGCGCGTGGAGACGGAGGGCTAAAAACGTGAGTGCTTGGTAGTGAGCGGGTGGAATTGGGGCCATCAGAAAGAGCAGAGCGAGAGAGCCAGATAGAGACAGAGTGAGAGAGCAAAAGACGGCAGTCTGCAGCGGGCTGGTGGTAGCTGGAAGGCACCACCAACACTAAGGTCGATAGAATCATATCCTGGAAGTCTGTGGAATTGGATTAGACACAGCGCTGCCGATGTTGGCTACAATGCTCTAGACGCTCACACGTACCTGCATAGTACTGAATCTTTTCAGTGAACGACCATTCACCCACGCTTGTTTTTCGTATCTGTCAACTCAAGACTGCTTGTTTTGGATGGCATGTAGCGAATGGTAAGTAGGTCTGTCATTTTCCAACTGATGTTTTCTCGTTTCTCAAGAGCTTGCCAACGTATATGGTTTTTTTATGCGCAGGCAGTTTTCTTTCTGTCTGTCTTTTTCTTCTTTTTTTGTGATCCTTTTTTCAATCCTAGAACATTTGCAGTGTTATTGAATATGGGATTTATTCCAAGCGCGGACCCGGAGACGTTGTCATGAGAATGCTAGAAGTGAAACAGGGAAATTCGGGCAATGTATGTATCCTACTTTTCGTGGAGGATATTACTGAGAATGAATGGGATTGTATGCATGCGTTCGAGAGGGGATCTCATGAGAGAGATCCTATTAGCGATGA
>JAPXFY010000019.1:50206664-50219164 GCA_030674185.1 Monoplex corrugatus
CAATATCATCGTAATAATAATGTTCAGCAAATAGTGTCTTAATTTGTGTTTTGTCAAAAACGAATTAACATAGGTTTGAAAAAAATAATTTGTTGATCATGTTGTACTTCTTAAGAGTGATGTTTTGTTTGTATTTTCTTTACTGTTGTTTTCATGAAGCATTTAGCACTGTTGTGTGACGAAGAGATGTACGAGCAGACATAATGTTTTACCTGCTTGTAGTTGATTTGCTGTATTTTTTTTTTTACTGAACTCCCAAAGTTGTCTCGTTTTGCTTTGCTTTCCTGATGATCTTTGGGGGAGGTATTTTTCTCATTTGTGACTTACATATTACCTTGTTTTTTCTGTTGATGCGTTATGACAGTGGTGATGGGAAAGCTTTCTCTGTGTTTGTTTTGTGTTGTGTTGTGTGTGTGTGTGTGTGTGTGTGTGTGTGTGTGTGTGAGTGTGTGTGTGTTTGTGTGAATATTCTCTCTCTCTCTCTCTCTCTCTCTCTCTCTCTCTCTCTCTGTCTGTCTGTCTGTCTGTCTGTCTGTCTCTCTCTCTCTCTCTCTCTCCTCCCTTTTTCTTCCCTCTGTTAATCTGTCTGCCTGTCTGCCAATATGTCTGTCTGTCTGCCTGCCTATTTATCTGTCTGTCTGCCTCTCTTCTCTCTCTCTCTCTCTCTCTCTCTTTCTCTTTCCATCTCTCTCTTTCTTTCTTTCTCTCTTTGTCTGTCTGTCAGTCTCTCTGAGTCTGTCTGTCAGTCTCTCTGAGTCTGTCTCTGTCTCTGTCTCATTATCTCTCTTTCTTTTTTCCCCTCTCTCTCTCTCCCTTCCTCTTGAACACACACACAACACACACACACACACACCACACACCACACCGCACGCACGCATATACACTTACACACACACACACATCTTACGCTTACAACACACACGCGCATATACATTTACACACACACACACACACACACACACTTACACACACACTACACACACACACACACACACACGTACATGCACAACACGCACACAACATACATACATACATACATACATACATACATACATACATACATACATACATACATACATATACATACATACATACATACATACATATGCAATTTTCACCAAGAAAAACAAATTCTGAACGGACACACACACCAACTCTAGAATTTCTGCACCTTTTTTCTGTCAATCCAGACTGAACAAGCTGGAAAGACCCAGCATAACTCAGCGCCAGAAACGACACCGAAGACACTGCGTTGCTCTGACAGTACAGTGAAAAGATGGCACTTCGACGTCGATAAAAAGTGGAAAATATGAGTGGGTGACGTATAACGCTGCTACGTTTATCTGACTTTTTTTTTTAATCCCCTCTCCCCCTCTCTCCCTCTCCCTGTGGCTTTTTCTGGTGATGCTGCCACTGATATCCAAGAGTTGATGACAACAATGGCGTCCATCACTACCACGTCTTAGCCTGTCGTCTGCTTGGTTCATTCTGAGGACTGGATTTAAAGAGTTTTATAAAGTTTTAGAGTTTTTTTTTTAAAGAGCTTTAAACAGTTTTCAAGTGGACAAAAACTTCGTGTGAGTTTGTTGTTGAAATGTTGTTAAACACTGACGTTTGAGTGAAAATTCGCTGAACTTTTTATTTATTTTGTTGGAGTTTCTTCGACAATGCCTGGAAAAGTGGATGGACCAAACTGATCGTCAAGGATAAACGCTGGATTAATTCTTGTTGGATTTGTACAAAGCTTGTGTTCACCCTTAGTGTTCGTGCACGTGTTGGATTTCATTTATTTATTCATTTATTTGTTTGTTTGTTTATTTATTTATTTTGTCTATTTTATTCATTTATTTATTTATTCATTTATTCATTTACTTGTTTGTTTGTCTATTTATTTATATATTTATTTATTTATGTTTTTTATTTTGCAAAGGTTAACAGTGGCCTAAACTGTGTGGACTATAAACTCTGTACGTTCTGAAATTAAGCAAAGATCTCCAATATTTACTGGGATTGCAAAATATTGACTTAAAGAGTGAAATTCGTAGGATTTGTGCTGACTTTGCCAAAAAAAACTGCTGGATGAAAAACTCGTGGGCTTTCTGTGTATGTGGAACCAGGGACCCCAGAATTTTAAGCTGACTGGGTTTATTGAGGATCGGTTTTGGACGGAAGATGCAAAGAGGGATTACATACCTTTATGGTTGACACTGGAGGAAAACGTCTTGGGTGATATTGTGTGTTCGCTACTATTGACGCTAGATGCTACGTTTGACTAAAGAACGACGTTGGAGGAATGATCCCTGCATCAGACTAAAGGTCGACGCTGGATGAAAAATCCCTGCATGGCACAAGCTGATATTAAATGAAGTTCTGTATTAAGATTTCTTGGCTATATTAAGCTCTGTACTTTATAGACTGCTGTTAAAAATAAGAGCGTTCTGAATGGTATCAAAGGTTGAGAATTTATAAATGATTCCTACGTCATATATAACAATTCTGAATACAAATGACTGCCAGCGGGAAAGCGAATACGAATAGAGCCCAATAGCATATGATAAGAGATCAAGAACGCGTATGTAAATGACGAAACAAGAGATGCACGAGTACCAGGCTAAATGACCTTTGGTCGTACATCTGTAAAACAGAACACAGAAAAAAAAAGCATCAAAACAAAACAAAAAAGAAGGAAAAAAGAAGAGGAAAAATCGAAAATACAACCAAACAAATAAATTTCACCAGGTTAATTAAGGACAAAAACCAAAACAAACAAGAAAACATACCAAAGAATAATAATAAAGACGGAGAAGCTTCTTTCCCCAATTTCGTTCTTTGAGGCTGGGGAACATAACTACAAATAAATATCGGATGGAAAGTTGACATGTTGGGAGTGTATGTGGGTAGGCCTACAGTGTCTGAGCTCTACACAACAGTATTTCGGTTAACAAGACTTGGATCAACTTGGCAGCATCTAAAGGAACATACAATGTATCACCCTGACATATGTGTGTGTGTGGAAGGCAGAAACCGTGGCATGGCCAAGAAACTGCACGTACCGCTTCTGTGGGTGGGATTTGTTGGTAAGTGGCCTGCACGAGTGTAGTACGTGCGTGTGTGCGTGTGGGTGAATGAGTGAGTTAGAGAGAAACAGATAAAGAGAGAGAGAGAGAGACAGACAGACAGACAGACAGACAGACAGAGAGAGAGAGTGTGTGTGTGTGTGTGTAGTGTGTGTGTGTGTGTATGTGCGTATGTGTGTGTGTGTAGTGTGTGTGTGTGCGTGTGCGTGTGTGTAGTGTATGTATGTGTGTGTGTGTGTGTGTGTGTGTGTACATTTACAGGTATGTACGTGTGTGGGTGTGTGTGTGTGTGTGTGTGCCTGTGTGTATGTATGTGTGTGTGGTGTGTGTTTGTGTGTGTGTGTGTGTGTGTGTATGTGTGTGTGTGTACATTTACAGGTATGTACGTGTATGGGCGTGTTTGTGTGTGTGTGTGTGTGTGTGTGTGTGTGTGTGTGTGTGTGTGTGTGTGTGTGTGTGTGTGTGTGTGGTTGTGTGATGATGTATGTTGTGTGTGTGGTGTGTGTGTTGTGTGTGTGTGTTTTGTGTGTGTGTGTGTAATGTACATGTATGTACGTGTGGATGTGTTGTTTGTGTGTGTATGTGTGTGTGTGTGTGTGTTTGTTGTGTGTAGTGTGTGTGTGTGTGTGTGTGTTGTGTGTGTGTGTGTGTGTGTGTGTGAGTGAGTGTGTGTTGTTTCTTTTAACGTGCGTATGTATGCGTGATATTGAGCAACACATTGCACTGTGACACGTACTAATGTGTGTGCGTGCGTTGTGCATGTTTTTATCTATGTGCATAAATATTTATCTTTCCGTCTATCTATGTGTATATATTATTCTTATCCTCTATCTATATTACCTGTCTATTATCTATCTATCTATTTACTGTTATCTATCTGTCTTCTATCGATCTATTTAATAATGTCTATCTATCTATCGATCGATCTATCTGTCTGTCATCTATCTATCTATCTATCTATCTATCTATCTATCTATGTCTGTCTGTCTATCGTCTGTCTATCTATCTAATACGTGTATGTGTACATGTGTTCATGTGTGTGAGGTGCATACGTGTGTGTGTGTGTGTGTGTGTGGTGTGTGTGTGTGTGTGTGTGTGTGTGTTGTGTGTGGGAACGTGTGCATTTATGTGACAGAGAGAGACAGAGCAGAGAGAGACAAAGAGAGACAGAGAAAAAGATAGACAGGCAGTCAGACAGACAGACAGAGACAAAGAGAGACAGAGACAAAGAAAAAGACAGACAGACAGGCATCAGACAACGACAGTCAGAGAGAGAGAGAGAGAGAGAGAGAGAGAGAGAGAGAGAGAGAGAGAGAGAGAGAGAGAGAGAGAGAGAGAGAGAGAGAGAGAGAGAGAGAGAGCAGCCTGTCTCCACTCGGAGGGGAATCACATTGCAATATATAATTGAAAATAACATGCTCTCTATAATTTTCCATTGTTTTTATTCTTTCTCCCCATTTATAGCCGTGGGTGTGTGTGTGGTGTGTGTGTGTGTGTGTGTGTGTGTGGGTGTGTGTGGGTGCGTGTGTGTTGCGTGCGTGCGTGCGTGTGTGTGCGTGCGTGCGTGTGTGTGTGTGTTTCAGCGCTTAGATTTGATTTTATCAAGATTTTGCGCTATATAAATATTGTAATTATTATTATTAATTATTATTATTATTATTTTAATTAAGGCTTTCCTGCACTAGATAAGGCAGCCGAGCCTCTCGGGACATTAGGACGCAGGCTTCAATGGCTTAGTGGGCCGAACATTGGATTCACATACAAATGGTTTTGTGTTCGAATCAATGGGGTGTCCTACATAAATCTGTCCTTGTGGCTGCCCATCTTCCTGGGATGGTTATGCCCGTCAGCCACATGGCCTGAGGTTCGGGGCTGACATAAATGTGAACCTAATGAAAATCACTCAGTCAGTCTCACGAGAAATCAGTATAAAGCTGTGGCTGGTGTGAACAAGCATCTCTCCTTAGCCTTTGTCAAATACTGTAAAAAAAAATAAACACACACACGCACACATACACACACACACAACACACACACACACACACACACACAACACACACACACACACACATACACACACACACACACACACACACACACACACACACACACACACAAAGGGAAGGGGGATGACTGGGAAATTCAAGCAGTATTAGATGTTGTACAGCAAAGAAAACAAACGAGACAGTCTTGATGGAGGCAGACACAAGTAGATCATTCATAAGGAAGATTAGGAAAAGACAGACAACATTTATAGGCCATTTTATGAGGAAGGGGGATTTAGAGCACCTGGTCACAACGGGAAAGCTGGAGGGAAAGAGAGCCCCAGGTAGACCCAGGGAGAAAATGCTAGACGGACTTGCAGAGTGGCTGAGGACGAGGAGGGTAGATGAGATGCTTGGGGCAACAAGAGATAGAGACATATGGAAGTCCATGATCGCCAACGCCATGCGGCAGGGTAGCTGAATGATGATGATGATTAGATGTTGTATACAGATACGCTTTAATTAATGCTCTTGTTTATTAAGATGGAACACCTCTGAGCTTACGGTTTTTGTGGTTTGTATCTGCTTCTATGCTAGCTGAATGGGTAGCGCAAACTTATGTTAGATTTGAGAAGTTCAACAACATGGGAGATAATTCCTACGTGACTCTCAAGAGTTATGTCCTTTGGTTGATATTATAAAAATTCTCCTTGCTTCCCTCTTATTTCTTTGGTATATCCAAATGCATAATCAAATCTATTGAAAATTTTACTCATCATCATCATCAAGTGCCCTGCCACATGGCGTTGGCGATCATGGCCTTCCATATGTATCTATCCCTTGTTGCCGCAAGCACATCTTCCACCCTGTCTAAATCAGCAAAACAGCAATAGAAAAGGGGAGTCAAAGGATTAAGGTTTTTACTTTTGGTTGCGTGGTTGACAATGCAAGATGCTGGTGGACAGGGTACGGCAGCCGAGTGGTCAAGGCATTTGTTTTCCAACTGGGGGGTGTCTAGGTTCGGCCCTGCATGGGTACCATCTGTTGTGAAAAGAGTGGTGAACTTTCCTATCTCTCCAGCTAACGTGTTCTGGTTCTGGTTCTGTTCTGTAATCGCTAAACCTCCCTTGAGGAGTATCGCAGCGATGGGTGGTGGCGCTGTTATCGGCGCGCCGTCGGAGGAGATCTGAGCCTCGATTTGAAGGATGTAACAGTCGGGCTCTCTACTACTTCTACAGGAAGGTCGTTCCAGGGTCCAATGATGCTGGCGAAGAAGGAATGGCGATATGCCGTGGTTTTGCTTTGGATCGACTTGTATTTATAAGGGTGTTTGGCTCGGGTTCGGGGGTCTGCTAGGATTAGGATGTTGTCGGTGGAGACTTCTGCCAGGTGGTTAATAATCTTGTACAATAAGATGAGTTTGGCGTCCCTCCTACGGTCTGCGAGGCTGTCCCAGTTTAGCAGTTTCAACATTTCTGTGATTCTGTGACACTGCTGTTGTAACTCTAGTTGCGGAACACCATCCGCGCACCACGACGCTGCACCATCTCCAGAGAGTCGATATCTTTACGAAGGTGCGGGTCCCAGACCGTGCAGTTGTATTCAACGATCGATCTGACTAGACTGAGATAGGCCTGTTCACGCAGCTTGGAAGGGGCATCTTTCAGGTTACGGTGGATAAAGGCAAGGTTCCTGTTCGCCTTCTTAGAGATGCTTTGGATGTGAAGGACCACTGTAGATCACTCGTGATGTTAACGCAAGGTATTTGGCCTTCTGGACCTCTTGAAGGATCTGCCCTCTGATGGTGTAGAACTGTCTCAATGGGTCTTTTCTACGAGACACCTCATAACCTCGCACTTGTCGGCATTGAATGCTAGCGCTTAAACTCCGTTCGTGCAGGAAGCTGGGGATGGGTGAGGGAATCATAGGGTTAATTTTTTCCTTTGCTCGCGCGGTTGACAATGCAGGATACTGGTAGACTGTTTCAGCTTCCGTTTCTCAAGATGACGTCTCCGCGCTCGGAACAAATTCCGTATGCACTAACGTCGCAGGTGCCACCTGTATGGTGACCATGGCACATGCGTTAAGCCTTCACATAGACCCATGAACTTGATAGCTCCTGAGGCCCTGCCTAGACTATGTTTTTACCTAGTCTATATTCTGCACTGGTATTTTATCAGCCTACCACTGGAATGATCTTGGTACATGTAAATGGCATGTGTATGTGTGTATCTTATCTTCGAAAAAGAAACATCATTTTTTATACATAAAGTAGATTAATAAATAATGAAAGGTTTGACTCACAACACAACTAGCTATTCTGTATAAACTCGTCTCACATGACAGAACCCCCCCCCCCCCACCTAGTCAATGTCCAAATGCTCAGCCATCTATCAACTAGGTGAAGTCAATATTTTCTTAATCATAGATAGGTCAGAAAGTAAGTAAGTAAATAAGTAAGTAAGTAAGTAGGTAAGGAAGCAAGTAAGTAAGCAAACAAGTCAGCAAACAAGCAAGCGAGCGAGTAATTGAATAAGAAGTAAGTAGGTAGGTGAATAAATAATTACACAATAAAGGAGTATGTAGATAAATTACAGGGATGTGGGAGTCAAGTGGTTGAGTCATTTGTTTTCCAACTGGGAAGTATGAGTTCGAACCTATTTGGGATCCTCCTGGTAGGGAAAGTGTTTAGCCTTTTCCGATCTCCCCAGCCAACGTATGAGCAGACCTACCGATGCCTAAACTCCGTTCGTGTGTATACATACGCTCTTGCACTGCAGAACACCAGATACGCACGTTAAAGACCCTGGAAGCCATACCAGAGTTCACTAGCTCAGGGAAACATGAGCACACCTAGTATGCACCCTACCCCCCCCCCCCCACACACACACACACAAAACGGAGTACAATTCTTTAAAAAGGGCGAAAAGATAACGAAAGAAAATGACCGAAAACAAAACCAAAACCAAACAAATATGAATACTATAAAACAACATCAACAACAAAACAACAAAAAACAGCCATACAAAAGAAGAGAAGAGAGAGAGAGAGAGAGAGAAAAAGAGAGAAGAGAGAGAAGAGAGAGAGAGAGAGAGAGAGACGCACAAGAAAATGCACACACAGCGGACACACAGAGAGATACAAATAGACACACACACACAGAGACACACACAGAGACACACACACAAGCAAAATAACACACACACACACAGGCACACACACACACACACACACACACACACACACACACACACACACCACCACTCACACTCACACACAAACACACACAACACACACACACATACACACGACACGATCACACACACGAACACATACATACATACATACACACACATGCACACACACACACACACACACACACACACACACACACACACACAACACACACACACACACACACACACACACACAAAGATGGCGGCTTTCTAACAGAACGTTTTCAGAGAGGAATCGTCTAGGCTGAAAATGACACGGTCCAAACGTTGTGTCATCAAAGAAAAAGTAAAGAAAACCACCCGTGGGACAGACAACACCAGGGCAGAGACATCACCACCTTCAGAGACCCCAGAACTCGAAGAACATCAAAAAGAACAGACCTCCGGTCGCACCCTTTCACCATCCAGGAGTCAGCCACACATCGCACAGCTACAATCAAGATCATCATGTGGCTGCCGCTGTCAAGAGGCGGTAAGGGAGATAGACATTTTAAACAACACCATTCAAGAAATGTCTAAACAAATCCACATTCTCACAACCATGCTACATTCAGACAGAAAACTTTTATTGGAAAACAATACAACGTTAAAAGAGCTGCGCGACGTCAATAAGTGCACCAAACTTACGACCACCGTTGCGTGCCAGACGGATTCCGCAGTCCACGGTGACTTCACCACCATGTCACCGATGGACAAATTCTCCACCTACGCGGAATGCGCAGCTCAACCCCCCAAACTGGAAGATCGGGCGAAACACAAAATGGCAGGGAAATGACTCAAACATAGACCAGACGTCTCCACAAAACCTAACCGTGACGTCAAAACTGCGCTATCGTCAACACGTTCCAGACCACAATCAAATGTTCTTCCCCGTGTCCTTATCGTTCACGACTCAGTCCTCAATAAGGTGGATGGAAAAAGACTGGGCTCTTCATACGGTTTTCAGGTGGCCACGAGAAAGATCCATACCATCGAGGACTGTAAGATTGCAATTGAAAAATCAAAAGAAGAGCTGACACCTGAACCTGACTGTGTAGTTTTACATGTGGGGATCACAGATTTAAAAACAAAGGAGCCCACTGAATGTAGCACAACTCTTGACACCTGTGTGAAAACTATCAACACCCAATTTCCAAAAGCCAGGGTAGTTTTAAGTCAGGTAGCTCCTGTGAGGGACAAACACCTAAACGCTAAAAGAGAGCTCCTAAATGCCCTAACAAAAGTGCGACTTCTTAAAGCAGCGAGTGTCGAATACGTCAACAATGACAATCTTCAAACTATCAGTCACACTCAAGTCAGCCAGGACGACGTCCATCCAACCATCAGAGGGGCGAGCGTTCTGGCCAGAAACTTAGGGAGGCAAATCCATCAGCTTTTCTGGGAAAAACCGAGGAGGAGATCAAACCGACAACGACATCAACAAAGACCCGGCTTTCAATCTCCGTTTTTCTTCTCTCCTTGGTCATTTTAGATTCAGCCCAGATTCAGTTTCTCTTCGTTCAGTTCTCAGCTATATTGTTTTACTTAATTATTTTCTTGTTCACATACTTCATTTTTATCCTATTTGTACCTTTTAATTCAAAGTTAAATGAAATCTATATAAACTTACCATATTGTTCTAAAGTTATTCAACCGTTCCTCATGAAGACGTGTGTAGTAAGTGATATCAACATTTTTCAGTGGAACGCACGTTCCATTGTTAAAAACATCTCATATTTGAGTAACTATCTCTCTTCTAAAAACGTCCATGTCATGCTCCTACAATCGCTGAATACCATCAAAACCAAATTACCTAAAATATCCGGTTTTTATTATCCACCAATATGTGACTCTGTAAATGACGGTGGCCGTATACAAACAGCTATATACATTCGTGAAGGACTGAACTATTGTGAACGATCATCGCCAGTACCTAAATCTACCGCATTTATTTCATCATGTGCAATCATTATAAAATTTTCCTCATCGTTAGTTGTGAATATGGCCTCTGTATACTTACCAAGAGGCCCAGACTCTGTGAACACTGAATGGTTAAAACACTTTCAAGATCAGGACGACAAGTGGATAATTGGAGGTGATTTTAATGCACATGCCCCATTTTGGGAAAAGTATTGTACAAACATAACAAGCAACAGGTTGATTGAAAATATTGTAGATTCCAATTTATATTTACTTAACAACGGACACGTTACCCGGATCCCCGATATACCAACCCACAGACCCACAGCTATCGACCTTACTTTAATCTCACCATCCCTAGCCCCAAACGCCACATGGCAAACAGAGGATGACTTGTTGGGATCAGATCACATCCCCATACGTCTTACCCTAAACCATACTACAGAAATAGACGCCATACCACAAGATAGTTTACCCAAGTTTAATTATAAAAACGCTGACTGGATCAGTTTTAAGGCAATCCTTGAAAAGACAAGAACAGATCTATCTGAAGCAATGAACATAAACGAAACGTACGAAGTTTTCTGTAACTCACTCTTAAGGGCTGCTAACATTTCAATTCCAAAACTTACAGTGTCAAAAATAGGAAAACATCATGGAAATGTCTGGTGGAATGAGGACTGTCAAAAGGCAGTGAACGAAAAGAAAGAAAAATACAAAATTTATTTAGCAAACAGGTCACCTGAAAATCATACAGCGATGAAAAGTGCCAACATTAAGTGTAACAGAATCATAGAGCAAGCCAAAGAACAACACTGGACATCTTTTTGTAAATGTGAAGTAAATAACCACAAAGACACGATAAAGATTTGGGAAAAACTAAAATTAATGAAAAACGGGATTAAGTTGCCATCAATTCCAGTAAAGCTAGAAAATAACCCTATTCCTAGCTCATTGGAAAAAGCAGAAGCTTTTGCAGACGTGTTTGCTGAGGCCTGTCGTGTAGAAGGACTCCCTGTCTCTGATAGAAATTATAGGGAACGAGATGAAAAGAAAGATGTATATAAGGACCCTGCCTCTGACAATACTCACTACATAAATGCATCACTCACACTTCAAGAATTAAAAGATGCCATTCAGTCCCTTCCAAGTAAAAAAAACGTCAGTTGGACTAGATGCAATTTCCAATGAGATGCTGAAAAATTTACCAGAAAATTTTATAATCTTGCTACATGACATATTTCAAAAATGCTGGAATAGTGGGATAATGCCTAACAACTGGAAAGAAACAATAGTGGTTCCTGTATTAAAACCAGGTAAATGTAATACCGATTTGAAAAACTACAGGCCAATTGCATTAACATCACATGTATGTAAACTAATGGAGAAAATAATCTTAAAGAGACTGATGCACTATTGTGAAAAGAATAAAATAATACCAGTAAATCAGGCAGGATTTCGAAAAGGCAGGTCACCAGTAGAGATCCTAACAAAGCTAACTACTAATATAAAACAACAATTTGCAAGACGTCAATGTGTTTTAGCTACATTTTTTGATATAACGAAAGCATACGATCAAGTGTGGCACTCCCGATTGTTATTCAAATTTAAAAGTATTGGGCTGACAGGTCACATTTTTGGCTATGTTAAGTGTTTCTTAGAAAACAGAGTATTTCAAACGAGGATTGAAAATGTATATTCCACGAAACGAATTCTTCAAATGGGTATCCCTCAGGGATCTGTTATAGCTCCCCTTCTTTTCATGATATTAATGCATGACTTACCCAGTAAAGTATCTAAGCATGTAGTTTTAGCTCAATATGCTGACGATTTATGCATGTGGATGCAGGTAAATATGAAAAAGAAAACTCCTTTGCGCTGTATCAATTATACACGCAAATGCTACCAATTAGAACTTGATAAAATAGCGCGATACATGGTAGAAAATGGGTTACATCTATCCCTGGAAAAAACAAAAATAGTTTTATTTAATAATGGACCTAACCCAGTAAATATTCCCACTTTCAAACTGGGAGATACTCTTCTTCAGTTTAACGAGTCGATTAAATTCTTAGGAGTTTTCCTTACAGCAAAATTATCTTGGAATCAGCATATTGAATACTTATTAACCAAAGCTCAAAAAAGTTTAAATTTCATAAAAATAGTTCGCAAACAGACATGGGGTCAAGATTCATCAACACTTGTTCATCTTTGTAAATCGCTTGTTAGATCTAAATTAACCTATGCTCAAGAAATCTTCTTCAGTGCACCGAAACACTTACTAAAAAAACTGCAGAGCATAG
>JAPXFY010000019.1:50224164-50226664 GCA_030674185.1 Monoplex corrugatus
CTGCATCTTGGATTGTGCTTTATGTCTTTCCCTCGTCTTGAGTTTGTAGTCTGAAGTTTGCTCAAGAGGGACTCATAGCACTCGAACAGTTCCACATGCGCTCCATCCAAATCTACCAGCACGTATCTCGCAGATTCAATGAGCTTTTGCAAAACTGCATGCGCTGGCAAGGTCTTGAAAGAGAAATTTGGGTGGAGACCCAAGGAACACTATATTGACACCACCAGAATGATGGGAATATGGGTAGCAAACAGGCCTGTTCTTAATGTTGCAGGCTAAGATTGAATTCGAGATATCAGTTCTGTTTAATAACCGCTGTTCTGCGCCGTTCAAATGAAAATAGGTCCTGCTTGCCCTGTTGTCATCAGCTTACTTGGTTGTGAGTAGTGTCTTCCTTGTTGTTGTGTTGTGCCACAAACTGATGATGTTGTCCTTCAGAGTATCTTAGTGGTCTTCTTGTGGTGGTACTGATGCCACAAACTGATAATGTTTGCCTTCAGGGTATCTTAGTGGTCTTCTTGTGGTGGTACTGATGCCACAAACTGATAATGTTTGCCTTCAGGGTATCTTAGTGGTCTTCTTGTGGTGGTACTGATGCCACAAACTGATAATGTTTGCCTTCAGAGTATCTTAGTGGTCTTCTTGTGGTGGTACTGATGCCACAAACTGATAATGTTTGCCTTCAGGGTATCTTAGTGGTCTTCTTGTGGTGGTACTGATGCCACAAACTGATAATGTTTGCCTTCAGGGTATCTTAGTGGTCTTCTTGTGGTGGTACTGATGCCACAAACTGATAATGTTTGCCTTCAGAGTATCTTAGTGGTCTTCTTGTGGTGGTACTGATGCCACAAACTGATAATGTTTGCCTTCAGGGTATCTTAGTGGTCTTCTTGTGGTGGTACTGATGCCACAAACTGATGATGTTTGCCTTCAGGGTATCTTAGTGGTCTTCTTGTGGTGGTACTGATGCCACAAACTGATAATGTTTGCCTTCAGGGTATCTTAGTGGTCTTCTTGTGGTGGTACTGATGCCACAAACTGATAATGTTTGCCTTCAGGGTATCTTAGTGGTCTTCTTGTGTGGTACTGATGCCACAAACTGATAATGTTTGCCTTCAGGGTATCTTAGTGGTCTTCTTGTGGTGGTACTGATGCCACAAACTGATAATGTTTGCCTTCAGGGTATCTTAGTGGTCTTCTTGTGGTGGTACTGATGCCACAAACTGATGATGTTTGCCTTCAGGTATCTTAGTGGTCTTCTTGTGGTGGTACTGATGCCACAAACTGATAATGTTTGCCTTCAGGTATCTTAGTGGTCTTCTTGTGGTGGTACTGATGCCACAAACTGATGGTGTTTGCCTTCAGGGTATCTTAGTGGTCTTCTTGTGGTGGTACTGATGCCACAAACTGATAATGTTTGCCTTCAGGGTATCTTAGGGTCTTCTTGTGGTGGTAGTGATGCCACAACTGATGATGTTTGCCTTCAGGTATCTTATGGTCTTCTTGTGGTGGTAGTGATGCCACAAACTGATAATGTTTGCCTTCAGAGTATCTTAGTGGTCTTCTTGTGGTGGTACTGATGCCACAAACTGATAATGTTTGCCTTCAGGTATCTTAGTGGTCTTCTTGTGGTGGTACTGATGCCACAAACTGATGATGTTTGCCTTCAGGGTATCTTAGTGGTCTTCTTGTGGTGGTACTGATGCCACAAACTGATAATGTTTGCCTTCAGGGTATCTTAGTGGTCTTCTTGTGGTGGTACTGATGCCACAAACTGATAATGTTTGCCTTCAGGGTATCTTAGTGGTCTTCTTGTGGTGGTACTGATGCCACAAACTGATAATGTTTGCCTTCAGGGTATCTTAGTGGTCTTCTTGTGGTGGTACTGATGCCACAAACTGATAATGTTTGCCTTCAGGGTATCTTAGTGGTCTTCTTGTGGTGGTACTGATGCCACAAACTGATGATGTTTGCCTTCAGGGTATCTTAGTGGTCTTCTTGTGGTGGTACTGATGCCACAAACTGATAATGTTTGCCTTCAGGGTATCTTAGTGGTCTTCTTGTGGTGGTACTGATGCCACAAACTGATGGTGTTTGCCTTCAGGGTATCTTAGTGGTCTTCTTGTGGTGGTACTGATGCCACAAACTGATAATGTTTGCCTTCAGGGTATCTTAGTGGTCTTCTTGTGGTGGTAGTGATGCCACAAACTGATGATGTTTGCCTTCAGGGTATCTTAGTGGTCTTCTTGTGGTGGTAGTGATGCCACAAACTGATGGTGTTTGCCTTCAGGGTATCTTAGTGGTCTTCTTGTGGTGGTACTGATGCCACAACTGATGGTGTTTGCCTTCAGGGTATCTCAGTGGTCTTGTTGTGGTGGTAGTGATGCCACAAACTGATGATGTTTGCCTTCAGGGTATCTTAGTGGTCTTCGTCCTGTTGGTGTGTTGATGCCACAAGATGATGAAGTTGTCCTTCAGAGATCTTAGTGGTCTTCCAGTG
>JAPXFY010000019.1:50231664-50244164 GCA_030674185.1 Monoplex corrugatus
ACATGAGCGCCTACACGACCACGTATTGTGGTGAGAAAACTACCCCTTCCAGTCCCACCAAACAGGTTAAGCCAGGTACAGCTCCTCGCCCTACACGAACCCGGGGTATGTTTTCGCCAGAAGTGTTGGTCACCCGGGTCGATCATCATTCCTTCTTCCACCCCACCTCCCTTCCAACGAGTGTCTCACATACGCTCACACGCTCACATATACACACTCACATACCCTTGCCCCTGATATCTCACGTCCATCCTTGCACGGCTTGAAAATCTGTGTCATCCAACCAACAGTGTGTGGATTTAAGCTTGTTATATCCTCACCCCCCCCACCCCCCCCCCCTAAGGCATGTTTCACTTTCATCCCCCCAACAAAATTGTTACACCCTCATCCCCACAATAAGCTTATTACACCCTCCCCCCCCCCCCCAGGTTTGTTACACCCTCATCGCCCCCAACAAGCTTTACACCCTCATCGCCCCCAACAAGCTTGTTACACCCTCATCCCCCCAACAAGCTTGTTACACCCTCATCCCCCAACAAGCTTGTTACACCCTCACCCCCCCCCCAACAAGCTTGTTACACCCTCATCCCCCCAACAAGCTTGTTACAACCCTCATCCCCCAACAAGCTTGTTACACCCTCATCCCCCAACAAGCTTGTTACACCCTCATCCCCCAACAAGCTTGTTACACCCTCATCCCCCCAACAAGCTTGTTACACCCTCATCCCCCAACAAGCTTGTTACACCCTCATCCCACCCCCAACAAGCTTGTTACACCCCATCCCCCAACAAGCTTGTTAACACCCTCATCCTCCAACAGGCTTGTTACACCGTCATCCTCCAACAAGCTTGTTACACCCCCATCCCCCCAACAAGCTTGTTACACCCTCATCCCCCCAATAAGCTTGTTACACCCTCATCCCCCCAATAAGCTTGTTACACCCCCATCCCCCCAATAAGCTTGTTACACCCTCATCCCCCCAATAAGCTTGTTACACCCCCATCCCCCCAATAAGCTTGTTACACCCTCATCCCCCCAAAAGCTTGTTACACCCCCATCCCCCAATAAGCTTGTTACACCCCCATCCCCCCAATAAGCTTGTTACACCCCCATCCCCCCAATAAGCTTGTTACACCCTCACCCCTCCAACAAGCTTGTTACACCCTCATACCCCGACAGGCTTGTTACACCTTCATCCCCCAACAAGCTTGTTACACCCTCATCCCCCCAATAAGCTTGTTACACCCTCATCCCCCCCAATAAGCTTGTTACACCCCCATCCCCCCAATAAGCTTGTTACACCCTCATCCCCCCAATAAGCTTGTTACACCCCCATCCCCCCAATAAGCTTGTTACACCCTCATCCCCCCAATAAGCTTGTTACAACCCCCATCCCCCCAATAAGCTTGTTACACCCCCCATCCCCCCAATAAGCTTGTTACACCCCCATCCCCCCAATAAGCTTGTTACACCCTCACCCCTCCAACAAGCTTGTTACACCCTCATACCCCGACAGGCTTGTTACACCCTCATCCCCCCAACAATCTTGTTACACACCTCATCCCCCAACAAACTTGTTACACCCTCACCCCTCCAACAAGCTTGTTACACCCTCATCCCCCAATAAGCTTGTTACACCCCCATCCCCCCAATAAGCTTGTTACACCCCCATCCCCCCAACAAGCTTGTTACACCCTCATCCCCCGACAGTCTGTTACACCCCCATCCCCCCAATAAGCTTGTTACACCCCCATCCCCCAACAAGCTTGTTACACCCTCACCCCCCCAATAAGCTTGTTACACCCTCATCCCCCCAACAAGCTTGTTACACCCCCATCCCCCAACAAGCTTGTTACACCCTCATCCCCACAACAAGCTTGTTACACCCTCATCCCCACAACAAGCTTGTTACACCCTCATCCCCCCAACAAGCTTGTTACACCCTCATTCCCCCCAACAAGCTTGTTACACCCTCATCCCCCCAACAAGCTTGTTACACCCTCATCCCCCCCCAACAAGCTTGTTACACCCTCATCCCCCCCAACAAGCTTGTTACAACCCTCATCCCCCCCTTCAACAAGCTTGTTACACCTTGCCCCCCTCCTGACATCCCTGCCGACCCTGCCCAAGGCTTCTACATTTTCTGAGAATCTTTTACCTGAGGCATTTCCTGTACTATTAACAAGCACAGAATACTGGACTTTCAAGTATCCTTTTCCGATTTTCTCACTTTCTCAGACTGATTCTCCTCCTCACACCACCACCACCCGTTCTTTCTTCCGCTCCTCCCTCCCTCTCCTCCCTCCCTCCTCCCCCGTGCACACACACACACACTTTTTGTGAATGGATTGAATTGGATCCAATATTGGTCACGACAAAATAGTTCTGCATGAAACGTGGATTGATCTCTCTTCAGAAAGCACGTCAATTCAATTTAATCTATTTCAGTTCAATTCAATTCGATTCAATTTTCCGGCCGACCGTTAGGAGCCATATCAGTCGCTAGTGTATGGGTGGGCATCCATTTTCGCTCTTTATTCCGTATGTCTGAACTTTTGCTAACATATAAGAATGGATTTGCTACATAACTTTGCCCAGGAGAACCACTATGCTGTTTTTTTCCATGAATTAAGTTCGTTTATCATGCATGAAGATCGTGGTTTCTGCCAAGGAGAACCACTTTGATGTTCTTTTACGTGCATTAAGTTCTTGGGTTTTGCCAAGGGTAACCACTTTGATGTCCTTTTATGTACTTTTAGTTCGTGGATTTTAACAAAGAGAATCACATTGATGTTCTTTTGTATGCATTACGTTCGTGAATTTTTGTCAAGGACAGCCACTTTAATGTTCTTTTACGTGAAATAAGTTCGTGAATTTTGTCAAGGAGAATCACTTCGATGTTCTTTTACATGCATTAAAGTTTGTGAATTTTGCCAAGGAGAACCACTTTGATATTATTTTGCATGCTTTAAGTTCGTGAGTTTTGCCTCAGGAGACCACTTTGATGTTCTTTTGCATGCATTACGTTCGTGAGTTTTGCCACGGGAGACCACTTTGATGTTACTTTACATGCATGAAAATGGTGAGTTTTGCCAAGGGAAACCACTTTGATATTATTGTACATGCATGAAAATCATGAGTTTTGCCAAAGGAGACCACTTTGATATTATTTTACCTGCATGAAAGTTCGTGGGTTTTGCCGAGAACTGCTCTGGTGTTCTTTTACGTGCATTAAGCTCGTGAGTTTTGCCAAAGAGAACCGCTTTGATGTTTCTACTTGCATGAAGTTCATGAGTTTTGCCAAGGAGAGCTACTTTGATGTTCTTTTATGTGCGTGAAGTTCGTGAATGTTTTCAAGGAGAACCACTTTGATGTTCTTTTACACGCATTGAGTTCGTGAGTTTTGCCAAGGGAAACCACTTTGATGTTCTTTTACATGCATGGAAATGGTGAGTTTTGCCAAGGGAGACCACTTTGATGTTCTTTTACATGCATGAAAATGGTGAGTTTTGCCAAGGGAGACCACTTTGGTGTTCTTTTACATGCATGAAAATCGTGAATTTTGCCAAGGGAGACCACTTTGATATTCTTTTACCTGCATGAAAGTTGGTGGGTTTTGCCAAGGAGAACCACTTTGATATTCTTTTACCTGCATGAAAGTTCGTGGGTTTTGCCGAGAACTACTCTGTTGTTCTTTTACGTGCATTAAACTCGTGAGTTTTGCCAAAGAGAACCGCTTTGATGTTTCTACTTGCATGAAGTTCATGAATTTTGCCAAGGAGAGTTACATTGATGTTCTTTTATGTGCGTGAAGTTCGTTAATTTTTTTCAAGGAGAACCAATTTGATGGGTGTTTTTTACACGCATTACGTTGGTGAGTTTTGCCAAGGAGAATCATTTTGATATTCTTTTACATGCATTAAGTTCGTGAGTTTTGCCAAGGCAGAACCACTTTGATGTTCTTTTACATGCATTAAGTTCGTGAGTTTTGCCAAGACAGAACCGCTTTGATGTTCTTTTACATGCATTAAGTTCGTGGGTTTTGCCAAGGAGACTAATACCAAGATCACCACTCAAGGTCCAGTGGTATAGGTATGAAAGTTCCCTGTTCAACTGGGATTTGAACCTAATCTTCTGACTTTTCTCGATTTCCAAGCACTTCCTTTTTTTATGCTGGGCATCCACTCCATTGTCAACGCAGGCTTTGTTTGCATACCTCCCCTCTCCCTCTCCCTTCCTCGTCAATTGTACTGATACTGTATTAATCACTTTCATTCCGTTGTGTATCACTTGCCATTTTGAAACAAAAAAAAGGAGACCCAGATTCGTGTCAAGGCCACAATCCTTTTTTGTTTGAGTAGTCATTCTTTTTAGTTTGGGCGTTTTTTTGTGTAAGCTTGTTCATCACGATATATGCATCAGCACCATTTCATCAGAGTTCATTCCATGATCCATATTCCATCCTCTAAATGCTTGCTGCTTGTCTTCTTCGCACGTTTCAGTATTGGCCCATACTGTTTTAATCAATAATCTGAACCAGTGTTGCAAGGATGAAGAAATGGCAGCTGTTTTTCTGATTGGATGAAACTGCTTGAGTTGATGACTATGATTTAGTCAATAAGTGGTCAAAAATAGTCTTTGTGTTTTGAGGGTGAATTTGTTAATTCCATGCGACCAGTCAAGGAAAACCTTGGAAGAATCATACATTACTTTTTGACTGATTTAGAAAAAAAAGTAATTTATAATGCATCACGAAGGATCTGTCGTAGATAGATTATCATAATTCTTGGTAAGCGAAACAGTATGGTCTTTTGGTCTTTAGAAAATTAGAAAAATATTAAACAGAGACACAAGATATCATTTTGACTAACTAAATTTGTGTTTTTGTCGTAGCTAAAATCAGTTGTGTTTCTTTATTTTGATGATTTTATCACTTATCTATTTATGTACTTATGGTTATCAAAGATGTTTAGAGCGGAAGAAAGGGTCACAGCTGTTGTATAATCGTTTCAAACCACACCAAAATTACCTGCTGAGTTTGGTAGATTTAGTATATTTCTGAAGAAAAAGGAAATGTTAATCGTCTTTGCAAGCTCTTTGGTTTTCTTTGTATTAGATTATTTCTACAGATTGCTACAGCAATGAACACATCATTTAACCAGCCAAACAACCAACCAATCAAGTAGATAGTTTTTCTTTTCTATACTATTCTTTTCTTTTATTGTGTTTAATTTTATCTTACTTTATTTCATTTGTTTTATTTATTCTATTATTTTGTTTTATTCTAGATTTTTTTTTTATTCTATCTTATTTTATTTCGTTTTATTTTGTTTTATTTCATTTCATTCTATTCTATTTCATTTTTTTTTTATCTTAGTTTATTTCATTTTATTTCATTTCATTTTATTTCATTTTATTTTACTTTTTTTACTTATTTATTTCATCTTACTTTTTATTTCATGTTATTTTGAAAGATCACTTTCTATTTACTGAATTCGATGCTGATAGTTTTCTTGTACCCAAACAATTAAGACATGAAAAAAAAAGAAAACATCAGCTTTTTATTTCCTCTGTTGTTTCTCATGCTTTATTTCAAGTTGATATTAAACAACAATACTAAAAAGTTTCTAAATGAAACTTTTTTTGTCAACACTAATTGTGGCAATCAGTCTGGAAAAAAAAATTCTAGCTTTGTCAGAATTATACGCTGTGTTCACGTGTACGATGTTTTGTCCCTCCAAGTTGTCCCCCTTGCTTTGTCTATCACTATTTGCACCATGTTTTTATTTGTTTGTTTTTATTTGTTCGTTTCGCTTTTTGTTGTTGTTGTTTCTCTCTCTCTCTCTCTCTCTCTCTCTCTCTCTCTCTCTCTACTCTCTCTGTCTCTCTCACTCTCTCTTTCTCTTTCACTCTCTCTTTCTCTTGCTCGCTCTCTCTCTTTTTGTCTGTCAGTCAGTGTGTGTGTGTGTGTGTGTGTGTCTCTCTCTCTCTCTCTCTTTTTCTCTTTCTTTGTCTGTCTCTGTCTGTCTGTCTGCTCTTTCTCTCTCTCTCTCTCTCACTCTCTCTTTCTGTCTGTCTGTCTGCGTATGTGTATTGTGTGTGTTGTGTATGTGTGTGTGTGTGTGTGTGTGTGTGTGTGTGTGTGTGTGTGTGTGTGTGTGTATGTGTGTGTGTTTCTCTCTCTCTCTCTTTCTATCTCTTTGTCTGTCTCTGTCTGTCTCTCTGTCTGTCTTCTCTCTCTCTCTCTCTCTGCATCTCCCTCTCTCTGTCTCTCTCTGTCTCTCTCTCTGTCTGTCTCTCCCTCTCTCTTTGGCGTGCGTTTTCGAGCTTTATATCCATGCAAAGAGATATACGGCAAGGGTTCACTGTAGAGGGTTATAAATAATGGATGAGCACTTGACCCAGTAGATATCCACGAGAATCAATTCAATAAAATGTGATTGGACACTCTACAGTACTAAAACCTATCCAATCTCCTAGGCACTTGCTGCATGCACAGTGGTATAAATTATGAATATTAATTGGGGAAGAGCTAGTCGCCAGACACCGGGTAGCTCTTTCAGATTCTGTTGTGCTAGGTTTTCGTTTGGTGTGCATTTGTGTGTGTGTGTGTGTGTGTGTGTGGTGTGTGGTGTGTGTGTGTGTGTGTGGGGTGTGTGTGTGTGTGTGTTTGTGTGTGCATGTGTTGTGTGTGTGTGTGTGGGGTGTGTGGTGTGTGTGTGTGTGTGTGGTGTGTGTGTGTGTGTGTGTGTGTGTGTGTCCTTGCGTGTGTGTTTCTCTGTGTGTGTCTGTCTGTCTCACTCTCTGTCTCTCTTTCTGTCTCTCTCTCTTGTCTATGTCTGTCTGTCTGTCTGCCTGTCTGTCTCTTTGTCTCTGTCTGCCTCCCCTCTTCTCTCTCTCTCTCTCTCTCTGTTTCTCTGTGTGTGCATGCGTTCGTGCGTGCGTGTGTGTGTGTGTGTGCGCGCCAGTGTGTGTGTGTGTGTGTGCGCGCGTAACGTCCTCAAATCAGAAGTAGTTATTTGAAGCAATAGATAGTCTCCATTGCATACTGAAACGATTTCTTAAGGAACTGTTATTCCATGTTTGAGTGCAGCATAGACAAGTCGAAATTGTTTGCAAGAGACTGGATCTTGTCAAGTAAACTTTTTTTTAAAGAATTATTTTCATCTAATACAGATACAGTATGAACGGGGAAATGTTTGTCGTAATATTTATCGGTTTTATAAACTCAGGCCTCATTTTGGAGACCTAGACCAGAGCACAAAAAAGCAAGATTGAATAGAAAAGAAACGAAAACAAAAGAAACAGAAAACACACATACCTTCGATTTGAGCTATTAAACTATAAAACTGATTAGTTGTGGCGTCTGTAATTTTCAGGCATATTAAATTCCATGATACTTTTGTTGTTGTTTTTGTTGTTGTTGTTATTATTGTTTTTTTCTTTGTTTTTGTTTGTTTGTTTGCTTCTTTCTTCGTTTTACCACAATCGTAATGACATGATCTCATGACGTCAATCTGTGTGTTGCAGGAAGTAACGGTGGTGACGTCAGGGGCGTCAGCATTGCAGTCACGGTTGGGTGGACACTGCTTTCTGTACTCTTGTGTGTTCACTGAACCATTCCGCCTTTCTCCACTCAGGAATTCGCATGTCCATATGCGGTTATCTTTTTTTTAACTTTTCATCTAATTTGTCATCTATTCATCTGCTTATTTCTTTGATTGATTTGTTCTATTTTATCATGGGAATCATTTTGTTTAATTTTGGTTTTGGTTTATTTTTTCATTCATCAGTTTTGGTTCTTTCTTTGTTGTTCTCATCTCTGATGCTGTTATATCGTTTACAATATCGTTTCAAGTGTCAGAACATAGCAAAGTAAGTCACGGTTTCTGTCTGTGTCTGTCCATATGTGTACGTAAGGTTGCTTGTCCGTGTACACAACTTGACAACAATGTTTCTAAGTGTTGATCTCTCTTTAGTTGTAACCTACATTCCCTGTCCTCCACCTATTTTTTTTGTGTCTTGTTTTGTTTGTTTGATTAAGATTTCAGCATTATTACGTGTGGACAATGATACAAAAATAACTTTTCGTTGACGTTTTACTCTTTCACCGAATACAATATGATCGAATGTGAGTGTTCTCACTGGCAGTATGATCTTCAAAGTCAAAACCCATTTAAAACGTTCCTGTAAAAACCTGTGCTTAGAAATATTATCTGAGTGACATTTAGTGTCGTATAGCGACTGTCCGCTACTTGTAGTGTACTTCCTTCTTGGTGTACTTGAAGTATTTGTCGATGTGAATATGAGTTCTAAACATGTTGCTGGCATATCATATTGCTTATCAGTATTAAGATGTTATACTTTAAGAACGATCCCAAAGATTCAGCTTTAACGTACGTTTTGGCCTCATTAAGGCCTACATGTCCCGGTAGTCAAAAGATTGTATCCAGTTAACGTTGGCACGCGCAATGTGCAGGGTGGTTTCGAGCCCTCGAGATCGAAGAAGACCCCTGATGACCGTTTAGAATGTGATTGTGGGCATCCATAACTGCTTGAGACAGATTAACGTGGAAGTTCTCCTTGAACAGATAGAATGTGTTTGTAGGCCCACATAATTGCTTGAGATAGATTAACATGATAATCTTCTTACAGGGATAGAATGTGGCTGTGGGCACCATGACTGCTTGAGACAGGTTGATGAGAAAGTCTTCTTGCACGTCTAAAATGTGGCCGAGGGCATCTATAATTGCTTGATAGATTAACGTGAAAGTGTCCTTGCACGGTTAAAATATGGCCGAGGGCATCTATAATTGCTTGATAGATTAACGTGAAAGTGTCCTTGCACGGCTAAAATATGGCCGAGGGCATCTATAATTGCTTGATAGATTAACGTGAAAGTGTCCTTGCACGGCTAAAATATGGCCGAGGGCATCTATAATTGCTTGATAGATTAACGTGAAAGTGTCCTTGCACGGCTAAAATATGGCCGAGGCATCTATAATTGCTTGATAGATTAACGTGAAAGTGTCCTTGCACGGCTAAAATATGGCCGAGGGCATCTATAATTGCTTGATAGATTAACGTAAAAGTGTCCTTGCACGGCTAAAATATGGCCGAGGGCATCTATAATTGCTTGATAGATTAACGTGAAAGTGTCCTTGCACGGCTAAAATATGGCCGAGGGCATCTATAATTGCTTGATAGATTAACGTAAAAGTGTCCTTGCACGGCTAAAATATGGCCGAGGGCATCTATAATTGCTTGATAGATTAACGTGAAAGTGTCCTTGCACGGCTAAAATATGGCCGAGGGCATCTATAATTGCTTGATAGATTAACGTGAAAGTGTCCTTGCACGGCTAAAATATGGCCGAGGGCATCTATAATTGCTTGATAGATTAACGTGAAAGTGTCCTTGCACGGCTAAAATATGGCCGAGGGCATCTATAATTGCTTGATAGATTAACGTAAAAGTGTCCTTGCACGGCTAAAATATGGCCGAGGGCATCTATAATTGCTTGATAGATTAACGTAAAAGTGTCCTTGCACGGCTAGAATGTAGCTGTAGGCACCTTTCCATTACTTGAGATTAATTAACGTGAAAGTCTCCTTGCATGACTAAAATGTGGCTGTATGAACCCATAATTGTTTGAATTAGCTTGACGTGAAAGTCTTCTTACATGGCTAGAATGTAGCTGTAGGCATCCATAAATTGCGTGGAGGCTGTAGGCACGCGCAATTGCTTGAGGTAGATTAACGTGAAAGATTCCTTGCATGGCTAAAATGTAGCTGTAGGTAACCATACATAACTTGATATAGATTAACGTGAAAGTCACTTAGCATGGCTGAAATATGACTGTAGGCACACATATATGCTTGAGGTAGATTAACGTGAAAGTCTCCTTGCATGGCTAAACTGTGGCTGTATGAAACCCATGATTGTTTGAATTAGCTTTACGTGAAAGTTTTCTTACATAGCTAGAGTGTGGATGTAGGCATCCATAAATTGCTTGGAGACAGATTAACACGGAAGTCTCCTTGCACGGCTATAATATGGCTGTAGGTATTCATACATAACTTGATATAGATTAACGTGAAAGTCACCTAGCATGGCTGAAATATGGCTGTAGGCACACATACTATCTTGAGGTAGATTAACGTGCAAGAGTTCTTGCATGGCTAAAATGTAAGTTGTAGGCATCATGATTGCTTGAGATAGATTAACGTGAAAGTATTCTTATACGTCACGTAGGAATTATCTCCCATATTGCAGAACTTCACAATCCAACACAGTTTGCGCTTTGAGAAGTTGGATTTGAGAAGTTCTGCAATATAGGAGATAATTCCTACGTGACTCTCAAGAGTTATATTCTTTGATTAATATAAAAAAAATTATCCTTGCTTCCCTCTTATTTCTTTGGTATTCTTGTACGGCTTGAATGTGGCTGTGAGTATCCATAAATTGCTGGAGACAGATTAACCTGAAAGTGTCATTGCACGGATACAATGTAACTGTAGGTACCCATACATTACTTGAGATAAATTAACATGAAAGTCACTTAGCACGGCTGGACTGTGGCTATAGGCACCACGATTGCTTGCGATAGATTAACGTGAAGGAGTCATTGCACAGATACAATGTGGCTGTAGGTACCCACGACTGCTTGAGACAGATTAATGTGAAAGTGTCCTCGCATGGATAGAAAGTAGCGTCTGTAGCCGTCCATAAATTACTTGAGACACATTAATGTGAAAGTCTACTTGCACAGCTTGAATGTGACTGTGAGTACCCATAAATTGCTTGCGATAGATTAACGTGAAGGAGTCATTGCATGGATACAATGTGGCTGTAGGTACCCACGATTGCTTGAGATAGATTAATGTGAAATTTGTCTCGCATGGATAGAATGTACCGGCTGTGGGCATCCATAAATTGCTTGAGACACATTAACGTGAAAGTCACCTAGCATGGCTAGAACGAGACTGTACTCATTCATAATTCCTTGAGATAGATTAACGTGAAAGTGTCCTTACACGACTAAAATGTGGCTGTGGGCATCATGATTGCTTGAGATAGATCAACGTGAAAGTCACCAGGCACGGCTAAAATGTGGCTGTAGGCATCATGATTGCTTGAGATAGATCAACGTGAAAGTCACCTGGCACGGCTAAAATGTGTCTGTAGGCATCATGATTGTTTGAAATAGATTAACATGAAAGTCTCATCCCATGGATGTATGTGTCTGTAGGCATACATTATTGCTTGAGATAGATTAACGTGGAAGTCACCTAGCACGGCTAGAAAGTGGCTGTAGGCATTCATAACTCCTTGAGATAGATTAACACGAAAGTGTCCTTGCACGGCTAAAATGTGTCTGCAGGCAACCATATATTGCTTGAGACAGATTAACGTGAAAGTCACCTAGCACGGCTAAAATGTGGCTGTGGGCATCACGATTGCTTGAGACAGATTAACGTGAAAGTGTCCCTCCATGGATAGAAAGTAGCGTCTGTAGGCATCCATAAATATCTTGAGACAGATTAACGTGAAAGTCACCAAGCACGGTTAGAATGTGGCAGTATTCATAATTCCTTGAGACAGTTTAACGTGAACGTGTCCTTGCACGGCTAAAATGTGTCTGCAGGCAACCATGAATTGCTTGAGATAGATTAACATGAAAGTCACCACGCTCAGCTAAAATGTGGCTGTTGGCATCATGATTGCTTGAGATAGATTAACGCGAAAGTCACCAAGCTCAGCTAAAATGTGGCTGTTGGCATCATGATTGCTTGAGATAGATTAACATGAAAGTCACCAAGCTCAGCTAAAATGTGGCTGTAGGCATCATGATTGCTTGAGATAGATTAACATGAAAGTCACCAAGCTCCGCTAAAATGTGTCTGCAGGCAACCATAAATTGCTTGAGATAGATTAACATGAAAGTCACCTAGCACGGCTAAAATGTGGCTGTTGGCATCATAAATTGCTTGAGATAGATTAACATGAAAGTCACCTAGCACGGCTAAAATGTGTCTGTTGGCATCATAAATTGCTTGAGATAGATTAACATGAAAGTCACCAAGCTTAGCTAAAATGTGGCTGTAGGCATACATCATTGCTTGAGATAGATTAACGCGAAAGTGTCCTTGCGTGGCAACATCACTCTCTCGCCTTCTTCAACTTGACGTCCTGTGGTTCTGAATTCCGTCTCAGAGTGAGTGGTGTCTAAGATATAATCATCTTTTGAGTGGGCTCACTATAGCAATAAGTAAACCTACTTGTACAAAGTAATCAGTAGGTAGCAACGGAAGGCCTTCCTTGTTCTGTACCACGTTGCCAATAGAGCAGCTTACAGCTCGCACACATTTGGTAGTGAATTGTGAATCATGGCTATTTTAAAGTTTTGGCAATATACAATTGTACTGTTTTGAATGAGACGAGATAATATTCAAAAAACAAACAAATATACCATCAAAATAAAACAAAACAAACAAAA
>JAPXFY010000019.1:50266664-50269164 GCA_030674185.1 Monoplex corrugatus
TGTAAACAAGCCCACTTCCATACAACTAGTATACTGAGATTTTGTCATTATTTCAATGTGATGTTCTGAAATGTTATGAAAAATAGCTTCCTTCTGTTTGTAAACAGACACACTTCAACAAAAATCAGACATCTAGTGTACTGAAATTGTGTTATTATTTCAATGTGATGCTTTAGAATTGCATGAAAAATAGCTTCCTTCTGTTTGTAAACAAACAAAACCAGACAACCAGTATACTGAAATTGTGTTATTATTTCAATCTGATGCTGTTGAATTTTATGAAAAAATAGCTCAATTCTGTTTGTAAACAGACAAGCTTCAACAAAATCAGGACAAATAGCATAGTAAGATTGTGTTATTATTTCAATGTGATGCTTTCGAACGTTGCATTATGAATGTCGTGTTTGTGTATTTTTTTATATTTGCTTCTCTTATTGGACGGTTTATAGCTGCAGAAAACAACAACAACAAAAAGACTTGCTGTTCTAAGTGTTTTTTTTTTAAATTTTGTGTGTGTGTGTTTTTGTAGTGATATGTTCTTTCCTTTATTTGTGTTTGGTTTTCTTTATTGTTCGTTTCTTCTCTTGTTCATTCATCATCAATACCGTCACTGTAACCACCACTACCACCACCAATACCACCATTATCAGCAGCAGCAGTAGCGTCGTCATCATCATCATCATCATCATCATCATCATCGTCGTCGTCGTCGTCGTCGTCTCATCATCATCGTCGTCGTCGTCGTATCTCGTCATCGTCGTCGTCTGTCAGTCGTCATCAGTCATCTCATCATCATCATCTCATCATCTCGTCGTTCGTCGTCGTCGTCGTCGTCGTCGTCTCTCGTCATCATCATCCATCGTCATCATCACCATTATCATCATCAAAGGCAGCAAAAGTAGGTGGCTTATGATTAATAAATTTGCCTAGGAAGTGAGAGATCGTAGGTTTGAATTCTGGGATCTGACAAGGATTTAGTTCTCCCATCCTCTTCATCATATACCGTAGGCTGGTCTGAAAAACCAAGACATCTTGAGTGGTGGTCTGGGCCCAGGTAACCAACACCATTGCATCTCTTAGAAGCATTTTAATGTTACAACTGTTTCAGGTTTACATCCCCCTCGGAAAAACACTCATACACTTTTAATTTAATACTTAGAATGCTTCTAGGAGATACAATCGTGTTGTGAACCTGGGTCCTAGTTCTTTGTCTTTTGGATGAGATGATCAACATGGGATTATTTGGAATGTTTCTAAGGGATAGAATCCTGTTATGAACCTGAGCCATCGTGGTTAGTCTTTTGAATGGTGTAATAAACTGTTTGTTATTTAGAATACTTCTAGAAGATATTCCTGTGAATCTGAGCCATGCTTGTTAATCTTTTGGAGGAGATAATATTTTTTGCTATTTAGAATACTTCTAGAAGATATGCTTGTGCTGTGAATCTAGGCCCTGGACATTTGTCTCTAAATGGTGTAATAAACGTGGTTTTTGTTTTTTTGTTTTGTTTGTTTGTTTGTTATTTAGAGTACTTCTAGACGATAAACATGTGTTGTTAGTCTTTTGTGTGAGATGATAAACTTTATTATTTAGAGTACTACTAGAAGATATACTTGTGTTTTGAATCTGGCCCTGGTTGTTACTCTTTTGTATGGTGTAATAAACCTTGTTATGTGGAATACTTCTAGAAGATACATTTGTGTTGAGAATCTGAGCCCTGGAATTAATCTTTTGGATGAAATAATGAAGGCATTTAGAGTGTTTCTGGAAGATAGAATGGATTTGTGAACCAGGGGCCTTGTTGTTAATCAAACTTTCAGATGAAGTAATACACTTGGTTCATTTGGAATGTTTGTAGGAGGCAGACTTGTAATATGAACCTGAGCCTTTGTAAGTCGGTCGGATGATATGATAAACCGGAATCATCCAGACTGTTTTTCGTAGAGAGATTTTGTTGTTGTTGTTGTTGTGAACCTGAGTCAATGGTTTTAGTTTTCAGATGATCATAATACACACGATAAATTTTTGTTGTGAATCTGAGCCAATGTATTTAGTCTTTCAAATGATTACAATACACATGGATCATTTAGACTGTCTGTAGGAGGCAGATATGTGTTGTAAACCTGGGCTTGTGTTGTCAGTCTTTCGGATAACATAATAAACTTGGATCATTTAGAATGTTTTTAGAAAATAGGATTGTGTTTCGAATTCGGGCCCTGGAGGTTAGTTTTCAGATAATGTAACAAAATTTGGGTCATTTAGAATGCTTCTAGGAGATACAATTGTGTTGTAAACCTGAGCCCTTGCTGTTAGTCTTCAGTATTATGTAATAAATATGGGTCATTTAGATTGTTTCTAGAAGGCAAAACTGATGTGAACATGGGCTCTTGTGTTCGTCTTTCGGATGATATAATAAACTTGGATCATTCAGAATGTTTCCAGAAGATAGGACCGTGTCGTGAATTTGGCCTTTGAAATTAGTTTTCAGATGATATAACA
>JAPXFY010000019.1:50274164-50294164 GCA_030674185.1 Monoplex corrugatus
GCACTTTTTCCCTCCCCATGCTCATTCAACTCTCCCTTTCTCTTTTAACCCCCGTCTCTCTCCCCCTCTCCTTCCCCTCTTTTCTCTTTCCGCTCCCTATGCTGCCCCTTTCTGTTTTATGTGTCATTTTATCTGCGCGTAAATCACCCAGCGCGGAGGTTTAACCGACACCCCCCTGCGCCTACTAAAAGGAAAAACAGACTTTTCCCCTTTCTTTCCAAAGTGGTATACATATTATATACACAAGTTTAACCAAAGCGAAAAAAAAAGCTAGATATACAAAGGCAAGCGATACACAAAATAAAATAAAAAACATACACATTTGATCAGATACTAAAATAAACAAAAAACTAATAAACAAAAAAACTAACGCTTCAGAAGCAGGTGCGTAGTTGCATGGTTGTTTTTCTTGGACTTCGGCTAATATGTTCTCCTTCATCTTGATCAGTCTTTCAAACTGTTTCCGCTTCAGTGCCGGTAGTTTTCTAGAGGGAACAAGACGACCGCCTTTGGTGTTTGTTGGGAATTGATAGTTTCGTATGTAGATCCGCGCAAAACACCGCGCCAGAGTTTGACGGTAGCGAACACTGAACCCCCTCACGGATACAACGTTCTTGATGGTGAGGCCATGGTGTAACTAAACCTAGCTGAAGATGTACCCTTCTTTTTATAACGTGGCCTATCAACCAATCGAAAACCCCACTATTTTAGACGTTGGACTAACGACCACACTCGGTTATCATTAACCCTTAGATTATGCGTGTGAAAAGGAGATAACAATCTCCGCAAAGAAACGCCCTTACTTTTCATTAACACGAAATACACTACGTATAAGCCACAGGCTGAACTGATCACATTTTGTAATAAACGTTGGTTATACTGATAAATTCTACTGTTGTTAACGATAAATGGTTTTATGTCTCTGTGTCTTGGTGGTAGGCCAAAACTATCGAAATATTCTGCTCGACCGAATCCGTCAAACCAGACCGCTACCCAATGTTCTCCAGGTCCCTCACTAGAGTCTGTATTGATGATAAAGGCGCTTCTCTTCTTTATTCGTTTGTCGTAAATAAGCCGCTGTTCATCGTGACTCTATGTGTGGTAGTTATGTCCCATAGAGCGTGACCCGAAGGTTGGCTTGAGGGATCTATTCGTAACTCTTTGCTTTGGGATTGTATATCCGGCGTTGTATATTCCAACCATACCGTGTCTTCTCCGACGTTGAGATAATTATTGGTAAACTAGATTTCAGCCAGACCCACTTCCCATTCACCGTTCAGATCAGTCTCTTGTGGTAGCTGGTAAACTAGATTCAGCAGCCACTTCCCATTACCGTTCAGATCATCTTTGCGGTAGCTTGGGAACTGGATTTCAGCCAGGCCCACTTCCCATTCACCGTTCAGATCAATCTCTTGCGGTAGCTTGGTAAACTAGATTTCAGCCAGGCCCACTTCCCATTCACCGTTCAGATCAATCTCTTGCGGTAGCTTGGTAAACTGGATTTCAGCCAGGCCCACTTCCCATTCACCGTTCAGATCAATCTCTTGCGGTAGCTTGGTAAACTGGATTTCAGCCAGGCCCACTTCCCATTCACCGTTCAGATCAATCTCTTGCGGTAGCTTGGTAAACTGGATTTCAGCCAGACCCACTTCCCATTCACCGTTCAGATCAATCTCTTGCGGTAGCTTGGTAAACTGGATTTCAGCCAGACCCACTTCCCATTCACCGTTCAGATCAATGTCTTGTGGTAGCTTGGTAAACTGGATTTCAGCCAGACCCACTTCCCATTCACCGTTCAGATCAATGTCTTGTGGTAGCTTGGTAAACTGGATTTCAGTCAGGCCCACTTCCCATTCACCGTTCAGATCAATCTCTTGCGGTAGCTTGGTAAAAAAAATGGTTGGCATGGTTGTCAGGAAAACAATTTAAAGAACTGTTGCTTGGGAGAGTCAGGTAAAAGGCCATAGTTTTGTTGTTGTTGATGTTGTTGTTTTAATTCGGCGATTCTCAATCCTCGGATTTGGAAGCACGTATCCCAAACAGCTCCCCAGCAGAGTGATCCACAAGTTATCTGGTCCGTGTCCTCGAGATAAATTGTATAGAGACACTGCTGTCACCACGTAAATAAGAAACATCTGACTGAAAAAAAACGATCTCGCTGCGAGGAAGCTGCTTGCCAAACAGATCCCAAAAGCGAGAAGATCGTTTTACCACTTCTTCTTGCTCTTCTTCTACACTCTCCATGATACGAGATCTTTCTCAAAACCCAAGAATTAAACGAAGAGGGGTAACCCCACCACTTCACAAAATATTCTCGTTGTTTTCTCTTCCGCGATCTCAGACCGATTCTATGCGATAGATGTCTTTTGTCCCTACTTTCTGTAGTTCTTGTTCGTAAAAAGAACCTTTCATTTCGTCGCCTGCTTCGTCTTTTAACAGGTAGGTCACTGGAATTGTCTTTTTGATTCTGTTGATGATAAACAATTCCTCCGTCCACGATGGTAGGTAGCCTTTCTTAAACACTCTTCTGCTTTGGCTGATACGCACTGTATCTCTACTTTCAGACGGGGTCTTTATATTCTTCATTGTCTCCATAGAGTCTCTGCCAGATTTCTTCTTGATTAGTGGTGTCCACGTCTACCGGTCTCGTCTTGATGCTACGATGATACGCGTGATTATAACGGTTACCAACTGAGACAACACGTCCGTATAGGTTAGAGTATTTTTGTAGGTAAAATATCGCCATAGCTTGTCTTTCAGCGTGCGATTAAAACGTTCGACGATCGCAGCTTTGATATCCTCGATCTCAGTAACAAAAAAGTCGATACCCTCGTCTTTTAAAAACTTTTGAAACTGCTTGTTCAAAAATTCGGAATCTTTGTCCGTTTGTATACGTCTAGGTTTTCTACTTTCTGCAAAATCTTCTCAAACGCTTGGACTAATTCCACTCCTGTTTTCTTTTTTAAAGGCACCACCCACGCGTATTTGCTTAACACATCGATACAAGTCAGTAGAAACGAATATCCCTCATTACGCTTTCTTAAAGTTTGTACATCGATCAGATCGCATTGCCATTGATGATCTATCCCTCCAACGACGACCTTACGTCTCGGAAAACGACGCAAGACCCGTTTATGTAGCGTCTTGAAAACTCAACCACTCTTTCACTTTTTTCGATTTTGGAAGTCTCCTCGCACCTCCGAACCCTGCTGGATGCGCGGGGTCGTAATACTGACTCTCTAAAACCCTTCCCATTCTTGTTTTGTCTTTTTTTTCTTTCTTCTTTTCCGATCCGGTTCTTCTTTTTTCTCTTTTTCTTCTCCGCGGATTAAACTTCGACGATCCGGATTGCCGATCAGATCTTGAGGTAGGTTCATCTGTCTTAAAGCCTGAGCAAAGGTTTCCCACCCCGCTGGACTATCTTTTTTTTTTTTTTGACGTTTTCTTAATACAGCATTTATCAAATCTACGAGGTTTGAGAGTCTCAGCGTTTGTCCTTGGTAAGCCACCTCCCCTCGACTGTCCCAAGACAGGTCCGTGTTCTGTTTGATGCGACGCAATATCATTTCTGCCTTTTTCTTCATAGATTTCGGAACACTGTGTAACACTTCCCTCGTCACGAGATCGTCATGCTTTTCTTTTTCGTTCGATTTTTCTTCTTGTGCTGGTGGCGTTGCCATCTTCACATACCCCAACGGTTGGTTGTTATACTGTTCAAACCTCTTTAAAAAACTGAAACAGCATCTGATTCAAATTTTGGACTTTCTCATAATCACTCACTCCTTCAGAATTCAATACATCACGCATGTCACTGTCAATTTTTTTAGGCTTTCCGCTGCTACGTTCGAAACTGATGACGTCTTGCCTTCTAATATACGAGGGTCTACCAACATCATCTTCTTAGTATACTCCATTATAGTAGACCTCCCAAGATTCCCAAAACGGGTTTAAGAAGAGCTCCTAAAACTCCTCCTTTTTGAAGAATTTTTTTACGGCGTTTCAAAGACGTTGATTTCTGAGACAATTGACGTAACGAGCGTTTGTGTGCGCAGAGTTTCTTCTTCTGATGAGTCGTCATAGGCACGTTGCCTTTTAAAATGTTTAAAGAACACTCGCACAGTGCCTTAACGAGATCTGGTGAGGCGTCTTTCAAGATCGCTTTAGTCACAGCCAGTTTAGGGGTGCATAACACTTTCAAGATTGGTAGATTTCTTTTGACTCTGAGTGACATGTCTTTTATTTCTGTACGTAGACCACTTGTTTTTGTGGAGTAGAAACATCCGTTCTCAAACGCAGATGATCTGGAGTGTTCTGTCGCAGATCCACAAGCAAATAACCGTGAGGTTGATATGTAGCGTCTTTACAAGCCTCTTGAATATACTTGATCTTGCCTGGGTACATCTGTTTCGCCAGATGAGATATCTGAGACGCGTCTCTGAGGTTCTTAAATAATGACTGTTTAATGAGATCGTTCTCATCTCTTTGTTTTTAGAAAACAAATTCTGCACAATCACTATCACGCTTACATTTCTGTGATGGCTTCCTTTGGTAAACAGTTTTGTTACTCTTTCGTCCGTTTCATTCATCAAATCGTCAATAATCACTAAACGTCTGTTCTCCCCTTTCCATTCGTCCGTTTTAGGGAACCCCTCTATCAGTTTTACGTTTTTCAATCCTCGTATCTCGTCTGCCATTCCCCATAACACCAGATAGTTTCTTCCGGAGTAGGATGTATCATCTCAGATATATGTTCTAAAAACTTCTGAAAAACACTGTTTTTCCACTTCCCGTAGGCCCGGCAATGATACATGTAAATGGATGAGCCCATCTTGGATCCATCTTTGTTTCTGTTTTTGTTTAAAATTTATTTATCTTTTAACATTACCTCTCTTATATACCACATCATCTAGTGAGCTCACCCATTCGTTTCTGAGCTCATGACCCACTGACCTAGTGACACCCTCTCGTGACCTACTGACCTAACCTCCTGACCTAGTGACAGCCTCTTGTGACCTACTGACAGCACATACTGACCTGACCTCATGACCTAGTGACAGCCTCTTGTGACCTAGTGACCTGACCTCATGACCTACTGACCCATCCCCATCCCCACGATCCCGATCCCTATGAGGGATGAGAGGCCCCTGACTATACTACTCACATACACACACACACACACACACACACACACACACACACACACACACACACACACACACACACACACACACACACACAACACAAGCAAACAAGCAGATCAAATAGTCAAGAAATCTCTTTAAAAAACATTTTTTAAATGTCCCCATCGGCATTGCAGTCATCAGTCATGCTGTATAATTCAGTCAGCATCGGAGGAGTGGCCTGGTTAAAGATCTCCTACACCCAGGCTCTCACCCACAACCTTGATGGGTGAGACGACTAGTGCCGCATATACTAATGATGCAGCGCTGCTACAACCCTGTCAGGCTGCAGAAACCGTAAACCGTAAGTGTTATTTTTTTAGCATGCATATTAAAACTATCACAAAGTACATAGATAGTTTGAGCCAATTCTTGTGAATAAAGCAGTAAAACCATTATTAAAAGTTGAATTTTCTACTCAGACATTGCCTGTGGTACTTTAAGATATTCATATTCACATTCATTTTCAGTTAACATTCATACTCATATTATTCATTTTCCGTTTGTTTTGTTTTTTGTCACAGTACGTCTATCATCTGAAACTCGGATTGTCGCCCCTTTGAGAGCACACTACAACAGTACAGCGCCACCCAGTTTTTAATCAGACTTTAGAAGGCAAGAAGGCAAGTAGGCAAGTAGGTAAGTAGGCTAGTTGGCTTTCAAGTGGAGGGACTTGGGAAATGCAGCTATCTGGACAATATTAACCAAAGGACATAACTCTTGAACATTATCTCCCATGTTATACTTCTCAAATCTAACACAGATTGCGCTACCCATTCAGCTGACATAGAAGCAGATACAAAGTACAAAAACAGTAAGCTCAGAACTCTCCTCAAAGAAGGAGCGCCCAAGCCCACCTTTATACTCGGCAACTACCCTGCACACAACTATGCGAGAGGAGAGAAATACAAACAATATGTTGGTCTTATGTTCAAGATTGACATAGTCTTTTATTCTTGAACTGACCAAACACACACACATAGACAATGTAGGGTAGTTTCAGAGTATAAAGGTAGGCTTGGGCGCTCCTTTTTTGAGGAGTGTTCTGAGCTTACTGTTTTTGTACTTTGTATCTGCTTCTATGCTAGCTGAATGGGTAGCGCAAACTGTTAGATTTGAGAAGTACAACATGGGAGATAATTCTCAAGACCTTTGATTAATATTATAAAAATTCTCCCTGCTTCCCTCATATTTCTTTGGTATCTCGACAATGTTTTATACCAGGGTGGCCGAGTGAATACCCTGCTCTTCACGATTTTCAATTGTTGTGGAATCTTTAACGTACACAGGCCAGAAGGCACACGGGTCCGACTCGTTTTTCGTCCCTTTTCGAAGGACCAGACGTTCAGTTCGATTTTCAGGACAAATTGAGGAGAAAAGTCGAGGCATCAACAGGAAACGAACCCTTGAACCTCGAGTTTAGTTACAGGCAGGTGAACGTCTGAACCATTCTGCCTGTCTTCTCTATAATAGGCTTGGGGGATTATCCACCCCCCACCCACGCACACACATACATAAAAACACTTCCAGAATCTTGCAGTTAGATATCATTAACATGTAAATCAAAGAGACATACATCACCAGCGATTTCATCATCCATCCCAGCAGGCAACATTTGCCAGATGATTTCTTCCCACGCCATCAGCTGCTCGGCTCTCAGATATCAGAAATTTAAGGTAATCGGCTATAACAGTGTTACCAAATCGAACAAATTCTAAGTAACCACAGGCCATCGACCATAACAGTGTCACCAAATCAAGTAAATTCTAAATAATCAGCTATGACAGTGTCACCAACTCGAAAAAAATTGGAAGTGTATCACAGGTAATTAACTATGACAGTGTCACCAGATCGAGTAAATTTTAAGTAATTCAGGGGTCGTCGACTATGAGTGTCAAGTGTCAACAAATCTAGTAAATCCTAAATGATTCACAGGTCATCAATTATGACACTGTCACCAATGCAAGTAAATTCTAAATAAGTCACATTTCATCAATTACGGCAGTGTTATCAAATCGAGTAAATTCTAAATAATTCACAGGTCATCAACTATGACAGTGTCACCAAATCGAGTAAATTCTAAATGATTCACCGATCATCAATATCAGAGTGTCACCAATCAAGTAAATTCTAAATGATTCACAGATCATCAACTATCACAGTGTCACCAAATCGAGTAATTCTGAACAATTCACAGGTCATCAACTATCACAGTGTCACCAAATCAAGTAAATTCTAAATGATTCACAGATCTTCAACTATCAGAGTGTCACCAAATCGAGTAAATTCTAAACAATTCACAGGTCATCAACTATCACAGTGTCACCAAATCGAGTAAATTCTGAACAATTCACAGGTCATCAACTATCACAGTGTCACCAAATCAAGTAAATTCTAAATGATTCACAGATCTTCAACTATCAGAGTGTCACCAAATCGAGTAAATTCTAAATGATTCACAGATCATCAACTATCAGAGTGTCACCAAATCAAGTAAATTCTAAATGATTCACAGATCATCAACTATCACAGTGTCACCAAATCGAGTAAATTCTAAACAATTCACAGGTCATCAACTATGACAGTGTCATCAAATCGAGTAAATTCTATATAATTCAAGATACAAGATACAAGATAGTTTATTTGTCCCGAAGGAAATTACGTTGCCAATCACATTACAAATTAGACATAAAATTATACATTATAAATTATAATGGTATTAAAAACAAACAATTGATATTATCACATACATTATAATATCACATACCCTCGCATATCACAGCGCGCTGCTCTCACATAGACCAAGTGCCAATTATCACAATAAACATTAAAATAGTAAAAATAGAGTGCAGGTTAAGCATAAAGATTTCAAATAAAATTACGGGTATAAGCGTTGTTAAAAGATAATATGGCTTTGGGTATGAAACTATCTTTGTATCTCGTTGTCCGTGTCGTCGGTTGTCGTAGCCTACCACTCCTGTCAATTCGTCTTTTGTCAAACTCGCCCACAAGTGGGTGAGTTTTGTCATTCAGTATGTTAACTGCCTTGTCAGTCAGTCGTTTGTGGTAGGCCATGTCCAGCGTCTCATGTCTTTGTCCTGTCACATTTCCAGCTGTTTTGATGATCTTCTCCAGCCTTTCCCTGTCTCTCTCTGACACATTCCCACCCCAGCACACAACCCCAAAGAATAGCAAGCAGCATGGCAGATCTGTAAAATGAAGAAAGAATTTCAGAGTTTACTCTAAAAGATCTAAGTTTTCTAAGTCAATAGAGTCTTGGTTGTACCTTCTTAATGATAGCATCTGTGTTTTCTGAAAAGGAGAGCTTGTTGTCAAAGACGATGCCCAGGTACCTGTGCGCATCCACTCTCTCTACTTTCTCACACCCTTGATGCGCACAGGCTCCGGGGCATCAGTCTTGGCTCTGGTAAAGTCAATAACAATTTCCTTAGTTTTAGATGCATTCAGTTCCAGATAGTTTTCTTCACACCAGTTCACAAAGTGTCTCACCTCTTCTCTGTACAATAAATCATTTTTCTTACAAATCATTCCAACCTGACTGGTGTCATCCGCAAATTTAAATAAAAGGCATGACTCATCCTTCTGTCTTCCATCTGCAGCATACAAAGTAAACAAAAATGGTGAAAGAACAGTTCCCTGGGGGGCACCAGTGTTGGTGTACAGCACATCAGATAGAACAAAGGGAATATGAGATGAAGAATACGCAATAGGCAGTCTGACAAATTGAGGTCTAAAAGTCAAATAATCAAAAATCCAAGATATAAAATTTTGAGGGATGTTCATTTTAGACATTTTATCAACGAGGAGATGTGGCTGGATGGTATTAAAAGCACTACTAAAATCATAAAACATCAGCCTAATAGAGTTGCCAGGTTTGTCCAGGTGACTATACACAGTATTTAAAACATACAAAACAGCATCTTCAACACTTCTATTCCTTCTATAAGCAAATTGTAAGGGGTCAACAAAATCAGAGACAAGAACAGACAGCCTATTCAATACTATTCTCTCACAGAGCTTCATGATAGCAGATGTTAAGGCTACGGGCCGCAAGTCGTTCATCTGCGTGACCCTAGGCTTCTTTTGGTACTGGAATGATGGCAGAAACCTTCCAGCATTCAGGGACCTTTTCTAGTCTGAAACTAAGGTTAAAGATTACTGTAAAGATATATGCCAGCTGATTGGCACACTGTTTTAAAACTTTGGAGGAAACCCCGTCCGGGCCAGGGGCCTTTCTAGGGTTGCAACCTTTTAACAGACGACGCACCTCATTCTCGTCTGTCTCTAAGCTACTGTCATTGTCTTTCTTGCCTGTTGAAAATCTCTCACGGATGTTTTCATGATGAGAAGAAAAATCTTTACTATCAAATCTACAATAAAACTTGTTGAGTTCATTGGCTCTGTCTTTGTTGTTGGCAGGGTCTGGCTGTGCCTCACTTTGTCCCTTCTTTGCATACCCACTCATCAGTTTAATGTTGTTCCAAACTTTCTTCATGTTGTTACCAGCAAAGTCCTTCTCCACCTTTTTCTTGTACTCTTCCTTCCCTCTCTTAATTTCCCCATCAAGCTGTTTTTGCGCTTCCCTGCTTTTTGCCTTGTCCCCCTCCACAAAGACTTCTTTTTTATGTTTTAATGCTTTAACTATATCCCCTGTTATCCATGGCTTTGAATTTGCATACACTTTCACTTTCTTTTCTGGAATGGCAGTGTCAACACAAAAGTTAATATATTCAGTGGTGACATCAACGAGTTCATCAAGGTTGTCACTACTATGCACAAACATGTCCCAATCAGTACAGTCCAATGCCCCTTGCAGGGCCTCGCAGGCTTCTGTTGACCACACCTTGACGGTGTGCCGCTTGGGTGGTTCCCTCCGGACGACAGGTCTGTAGCGGGGGAGTAGCTGGACGATATAGTGGTCAGAGCGTCCGAGCGGCGCCGTAGCGACTGACAGGTCATCAACTATGACAGTGTCATCAAATCGAGTAAATTCTAAATAATTCACAGGTCATCAACTATGACAGTGTCACCAACTCGAGTAAATCATAATAACAATAGTTAATCGATTACAACAGTGTCACCAAATCGTGTGAATTCTTAATCTTCCACAAACAAGGATCGTCCACTCTGACGTTACCACACTTAAAATGTATGCAGAAACTGATCCGACGTTAGATAGGAAAATTGAAACAAGAATCCAGAATTATCAGCTGGTATGTCTGCTATCACTTCCACACATACCTATGGGTACAAAGCGTCAACCAATAATCTCTATTTGTGACCTTCCACCACGAAATCAGTCTTAACTCGCAGTCAGTCGAACAGCACTAGGAGCCGAAAAGGTGACTGAGGGTCTTCTGGGGTGTTTTGACTTTTTCTCAAAATTGATTTCTGGGGACTGTAATCTATCCCCCACAGAATTTTTTTTTTCTTGAAACGATATTATTAATCAATTTTAAATGGTATTTTAATGCACTGATCGCAACAGAAAGAACTCAATTTCCTACCAAAAGTATCCACTTTTGTCTCTTATTATGAACCGTAACCTGTACAGTACCCGCTTATGTAATATACTGACGGAAAGCTCTTTGGTGCACCTTTTAGATAATGACAGCTATAATTACAAACAAACTGGGTCAAAGCCACCAAATAAAGAAATTTAAGGAAAATGTGTAGGATAGCACACACAACTTTAAAGGCCGTTTTCTCAAAATGGCCGTCATACAACTTAATGACTTTAAACATACATAACTTCTACATTTTTGTTGTTGAGTACAAGCTTTATTCAAGTACCAAAATAATCAGGAGAATGTACACTTTCCAGCGATATGTATATCTCAAAATGTCCAAAATGCTAGTTAAGACTGCTTTCGTGCTGGGAGATCACATTTTTATACCAAGGCTTTGCTATCAGTGCCAGGCATGGAACTTAACCAAAGACCAAAACAAAAACAAACAAAAAACAACCCCCCAAAAGCAAAATAATAGCTTGCAAGAAAGGGTGTCTCAGAAAGATAATGAATGTCACAAGTCAAGACAACATCAGAAATGAAATCATCAGCGACACTGTGGGGACTGTGCTATTGTGACGTCTGTTGACAATAAACAGCGTGCGGATAGCAGCACGGCGTGATATTTGTTTAAATGATAACTGATTGCTGTTCACTGTGAAATGTATATATATAGATAGTTGAGAATCAGACAGTGAGGAGTAAAGACGAAGAAGCATTGCCCTGTCTTCCGAGTTGGCTGTAGAAAGAACGAATCAGCTATGTTTAGAATATCCAGAAAAAAACAGAGGCTGAAATGATTCGGCCACCCCATGAGACTTCCAAGCGAACAGCCAGCATACAAATCTTATGTCATGAAAAGGCATGGATCCAAAGGAAGGGGGCGTCCTAGGAAAAGATGGACAGAAGGTGTGAAAGAAACAACTGAAAGAATCAAACCTAACTATGGCAGACGCTACCCATCTGGCCCACGTCCGGAAGCTGCATCTGCCCTCGACACTTTACGACACAAGATAACAGAAAAAAAAATAGAAAGTAAAAGTAGATCAGACGTTTCGGTGTTTCACGTCTTTTGGTTTTTTTCAAACCTTTGACTCCCACACTCTATCCACCAGCTTCCTGTATTGTCAACCATGCTAGTACAGCGAAAACTTTAAATTTTGACTCCCTCATCCCCATCCATCTGCTTTTAGCAGGAATCTGGTGGATAGGATGAGGGAGTCAAACGGTTACGTTTTTTGTTTGTTTTGTTTTTGTTTTTTGCAGTCGGTGAATAGGGTGCGGGAGTTAAAGGGTTAAGCATCGTCATCCATTGCGCCAATTCAGCTCAATTCAATTCAATTCAATTCAATTCAATTCGATTCAACTCAATCAAATTCAGCAACCATTTGCTCTCGGGTTTTACTAATGTTGCAGTGATCCCCTTTACATTAACCACTTAAATGTCATCACCCATCTTGCATTATCATATTTCCAATATGCACGCCATCAATTTCACCCCTCATTCTGGCCACTTCTCAGTTATCGCTATCACACTTTACATACTGAACAATTCTTTTATATCTACAACAGTCACCCCATATTTATTTGGTTAAGGCACCACTACCCTTTTTTTTAAACATCATCCCCTGTGACGTCACTGGTTTTTATCCCTCATAGTGACGTAATAAGTTGCCGTGACGTCACCCACAGGCTTTTAGCACCGTCCTTTTGCACGTGCTCTATGGCACAAAACATGGCCAGCCAAAAGAGAACGGAGGTAAACGACAAAAATCAGGGGCTCCCATGGTGCACCTTCGTCCGGTAGGGACTGTGAAACGAACGAGACAGTCTTGAAGGAGGCAGACGTAAGAAGAACATCAACAAAGAAGATTAAGAAAAGACAAAACAAACGAGACAGTCGTGAAGGAGGCAGACACAAGAAGGACATTGATAAAGAAGGTTAAAAAAACAAAACGAACGAGACAGTCTTGAAAGAGGCAGACACAAAAAGAACATTAATGAAGAAGATTAGGAAAAGACAAGCAACATTTATAGGACATGTTACGAGGCAAGAGAAATTAGAGCACCTTGTCGCAACGGGGCAAGCTGGAGGGAAAGAGAGCACCAGGTAGACTCCGGGAGAAAATATTGGACGGACTTACAGGGTAGCTGAGGACAGAGATGGTGGGAGATGTACTTGCAGCGACAAGGGATAGATTCGTATGGAGGGCCATGATAGTCAACGCCATGCGGCAGGGCACATGAAGATGATGATGATGATGATGACGATGACGATGATGATGGTGATGATGATGATGATAATGACGATAATGATGATGATGTTGATTCTGGCCACTAACAGTCATCGCTATCATTATTTACATACCCAACAATTCTCTTACGCCCATAACAATCACCACTTACATGTTGTTGTTTTTTAGTTAAGGCACCACCCCCCTTCTTTATATCATCCCCGGTGACGTCACTGGTTATATCCCGCTAGTGACGTCACCGATCCCGTGACGTCAGCCACAGGTATTTAGCACCGTCCTATTACCCGTGCTCTCGGCTCAAAACATGGCCAGCCGAAAGAGAACTGAGGTAAACGACGTAAACAGGGGCACACGTAGAGCACCTTCGTCTGGTAGGGACCGTCATGCTGCGCAGGAAAGCAAAGAAAAGAAACGAGACAGTCTTGAAGGAGGCAGACACAAGCAGAACATTAATAAAGAAGATTTTAAAAAAAAAAAAAAAGGCAAAACAAGCAAGGCAGTCTTGTAGGAGGCAGACACAAGAAGAACATCAATACAGACGATTAAGAAGAGACAAGCGACATTCATAGGCCATTTTATCAGGCAAGAGCAATTGCAGCACCTTGGTCCAACGGGGAAAGCTGGAGGGAAAGAGAGCACCAGGTAGACCCAAGAAAAAAATATTGGATGGACTTGCAGGTGGCTGAGGACACAAAGGTGAGAAATGTACTGCAGCGACAAGGGATAGATTCGTATGAAGCGGCAAGATCGCCAGCGCCATGTGATGATGATATGACGATGATGATGATGATGATGATGATGATGATGATGATGATGATGATGGTGATTCTTCACAGACATCTCGATCACTGTCTGCATGCCCAACAGTTCTTTTATGTCCATAACAGTCACCACTTACATTTTTTTTAGTTAAAGCACCACCACCCTTTTTTTAAACATCATCCTTGGTGACGTCATTGGTTATATCTCGCAAGGTGATGTCACAAATCCCGTGACGTCACCCGCAGGTGTTTTTTGTTTTTTTTTTCGTTGTTTTTTTAAAAAAAAATTTATCACCATCCTTTTGCCCCTGTCCTCTAGGGCAGTACTCCTCGGGGCGGCATTCTTTATCCCTCTCTTCCTCGTTCTTGGACCTTCCTAACGAAGAATCTGCCGACAGCCACGAGGTCCGGAACAACGAAAAGGCTGGCAGTGACGAGAAGCAGGACGATGCCTGACCACCCCGTGGCTCGGGCTGACGGTCGATCGTCTGTGGCTGACATCAGCTTCCGTTTGTTGGATGAGAGCTCTTTCTTGTCCACCGACAGGTTACGCTGAATTGCCTGCAAAGAACTGGGGTGGTAATGGTGGTGATGGTGGTGGTGGTGGTGGTGGTGGTGGTGGATAGGGTGTGGGATGGTTGGGAAAGTGGGGGAACAGAACAAACGTGTTGTTATCCTTGTGTTTATATTTGTGTTTTACATCTTCAGATGAATACTGATTGTGTCAAAAAGAACAGCGTGCACACTTTCTTTTTGCTTTTATGTTTAGATTGTCAGTAAAAGGAAAAGGTGATATCGAAACTGAGAAATAAACGGTTAGTTAATACATATATTTCGCATGCACAATACACACACACATACACGCCACACACACACACAACACACACACACACACACACACACACACACACACACACACACACACACACACACGCACGCACACACACATACACATAATGTATATATATATATATATGTGTGTATATATATATATATATATATATATATATATACATATATATGCACACATATATGTATGTATAAATGTACATGTAATATATACTATATATATATTAATATATATATATATATATATATATATATAATATATATATATATATATATATATATATATATATAGGTAGAAAGAAACTCTAGGGAGAGCTAGACAAGAGAAGGTCTTCAGAGAAGTAACCCCCTTTAGACAAGTGTTTCGGCCCTGAACTCCTTACACTCTCGGGGGACTGGGCCACATCCTGGTCATGACTCCTGGATGCCCTTCTGCTGTTGTCTATTTCTTTTCCCTACGCCGGGGAGCGGACCTGGGCGATTCCGCGCTTCAGAACTGCGGTACGCGGTTTTACCAATGTGCTAACGGGGCACACATCATCTGTAGGGAATTTAATCCTTATGAAGTTCACTTTGGTTCCTCCTTGCCCAGATCCAGCTTGAGCTCCTTTCTGCTGCCTCTGCCATCGCTTTAAGGGCTCTAGTCCTCTTCTTCCCAGAAATGGCGAGTTGTTTCATGAGATCATAAGCGGAGGTGCCCACAAACCCTCTTGCCCCGACCTCTATGGCGAAGATTTTGACCCGCAGACCTGCTTTCTTCAGGGTGCTGGCAAGACCGGCGTATTTTTCGGTCTTGTAGATATGTGCTTCTTCCATTCTGCTTTCGTATGGCACAGTGAGTTCTATCAGAATCACTTGTTTCGAGGAGTCAGAGTGGAGAGCGATGCCTGTCTTGCTGATGACATCTGGGTAATTTCTCCACTCTGGGAAGTCTGCTGTGCTCTCCCAGTCGACTGCTCCATCCAGAAGACCCTTTGGCAATGTGCTGGTTGTCATAGCAATTTCGGGCCAGACCTGTTTCCCTCCTGCTTTGTAGAACGTTGTCATAGCAATTGGTGCGTTTGGGGTCATGTTTTTTTCGCTAACCACGTCTGTGATCACTTTCAGAACTTGGTTGTGCCTCCATGTATACCTTCCGTGGGCTAGCGCTACTTTGCAAGAGCTTAGGACATGTTCCACTGTTTGTTTCTTCTGACAGAGCGGACATGCTGGGTCATCTGATTTCCCCCATTTCACTAAGTTTGCATTCGAGGGGAGCAGGTCATATACAGATCTGAGGAGGAAGCTTATCCTTAGAGGAGCCATGTGCCACATATCGTTCCAACTGAGACTTCTTTGGAGTGCACTGTCCCATGTTGTCCATTGCCCCTGTTGACCTTGCTGGACTGCCTTCTGCACTCTTTTGACATCTTCTTCTTTCTTCAACTCCTGTATGATCATGTCTGTTTTTTCCTTCCTTTTGGCTTTGGACCACCACTGCATTTTTGTTGCTCCCAGTCCCTGTCTGTTGGTTTGCGTGTGTCCAATTATTTCTTTGATGCTGAGGTTTCTCTTGGCATTGTTTACAGCCTCTTGGACTTTCCATTTTTTGCCAGTTCTCAGCTTTGGCTGAACTGATCTCACGATATTGTCTTCCGATTCCTCCAGCATGCTCAACAGTCTTGCTTTTCCAACTTTGTATTCCTCCACTATGGATTTGAGAGGTAGCTTCAGCATTGCTTGACGACAGTAGAATGCAACATCAGTGAGACCAGGTGGGACACCGAGCCATTTTCTTGTGTATTTGTTGATTTTGGCTTCCATTGCTTCCACTGTGCTGGTGCAAATGTCATAGATTAGCAGTGGCCACAGCAGCTTTGGTATGAGCATGAATTGTAGACACCAGACTTTGTATTTGCCTGGCAGTCCGCAGTTATCTATTTTCTTCAGGCCTTCTTCTGCTGTTTGCTTGGTTTCACATCCCCTTTGTGTGTCTTTCAGGGAGTCATCATACCATCTTCCGAGACTTTTTACTGGCTCTTCTGTGACAGTGGGGATGGCTTGGTTGGCTACCATGAACTTGACTGAATCTGCCACTTTTCCTTTTCGCAGTGAGAGACTTCGGGATTTCTTTAGTTTGAACCTCATTCTTGAAGAGGCCACCAGCTCATCCAGCTGCTTTAAGATTTGGTGTGTCTCTTCCTCATCCGTGGACAAGACTGTTGTGTCATCCATGAAAGCTTTCAGAGGAGGCATCTGGTATCCATCTCCCAGATTCACTGGACCTGAACTCTTCATTGCAGCTTTCAAGATGACTTCCATTGCCAACACAAACAGTATGGGAGAGATTGCACAGCCCATTGCAATGCCCACCTCTAGGTCTATCCAGTCCGTGGCGTATTCTTTGGTAGAGAACCGCATTGAGAACCCTTGGAAATACTTCCTAAGCATTGTTCGGATGTTTTCTGGGATGTGATACATTTCAAGAGCCAGCTGGATCATATCGTGTGGAATTGATCCATATGCATTCGCCAGATCAAGCCAAACTACGTCAATGTCTCTCTTCTCGTTCTTGCTTTTTGGATGGCATCCCAAATCAACGTGGCATGTTCCAAGCATCCAGGCATTCCTGGTATGCCTCCCTTTTATATATATATATATATAGATATAGATATAGCTATAGATACATATTTATATATAGATATGTGTGTGTGTGTGTGTGTGTGTGTGTGTGTGTGTGTGTGTGTGTGTGTGTGTGTCACACATACATACTACATACATACATACATACATACAGACAGACACACACACACACACACACACACACACACACACACACACACACACACAAACATGCATGCATGAATGTGTACATAAACATCTCTATGTCTATGCTTATCTATTTGTTTATTCATCTGTTTATCTATCTGTTTATCTATCCATCTATCTATATATCTAACTATCTATCTATCCATCCATCTATCATCATCATCTATCTATCTATCTATCTATCTATCTATCTTAGCTCTGATATGGCTCTACGCAGTCGGCTGTGCTTTAAACAACAATATCAATAATAACATGTCTGTCTGTCTGTCTATCTATCTATCTATCTATCTATCTATCTATCTATCTGTCTATCTATCCATCCATCTATCTATCCACCTATCTATCTATCTAATATCTCTCTCTCTCTATCTCTCTATCTATGTATCTATGTATCTATGTATCTATGTATCTATGTATATGTGTATACACACACACACACACACACACACACACACACACACACACACACACACACACACACAACACATCAATATATATATATATATATATATATATATATAATATATATACATCTCTCTGCGAGTCAATGAATAGACAATACACAAAACATCTTACCGTCACCAGTTTCTGAAGCTCTTTAGACGTCAGATTGAGATGCTTAAGCGCTGTGCCGTTGCAACCACAATCCGACCGGCAGTTCAATGAGGCTGTCGTCATCAGCGGTGTCGTCACCAGCGGTGTTGCCGTCGTCTCTGCTGTCATTGTCGTGTTCGCTGATTCTGTCGTCAGCGGTGTCGTCATCAGCGGTGTCGTCATCTGCACCGTTGCCGTCGTCTCTGCTGTCATTGTCGTGTTCGCTGATTCTGCCGTTAGACGTTCATTTGTGGTCTCCATTTCACAGTCCGCGAAGCTGTTTTATTCAGTGCGACGCAGATGGCAATACAGTTACGAAGTCCAGTACAACATTTAGCATATAACACGTACACTATAGCAAAGCCAGAACAAAACTGAGGCAGCCGAGATGTGGTTTCTAAGAAGAGTGTTGGGAGTTCTATGGACAACAAAGAAAACAAACGAGACAGTCTTGATGGAGACAGACACAAGAAGATCATCCATAAGGAAAATTAGGAAAAGGCAGACAACATTTATAGGCCATTGTATGAGGAAAGGGAATTAGAGCACCTGGTCACAAAGGGAAAGCTGGAGGGAAAGAGAGCACCAGGTAGACCCAGGGAGAAAATATTAGACAGACTTGCAGGGTGACTGAGAACAGAGAGAGTGGAAGACGTGCTTGCGGCAACAAAGGGTAGATATATCTATGTATGGAGCGCCATGATCACCAACACCATGCGCAGGGCACTTGATGATGATGATGAAGATGACGCACATTATTCAATCGAAGGCGGTAAAACATACTGATTTGTATTTTGCACTTGAATTTATGTATTTATTTACTTATTTATTTATTTGCTTATCTATTTATTTATCTATTTATTTATTATTTATTTATTTATTCTTTATTACTTATTTATTTGTTTATCTATTCATTTATGTTTACTTATTCATTTTTATTTATTTATTTGCTTATTCGTTTATTATCATCATCATTAGCAGTAGTAGTAGCAACAGCAACAGCAGCAGCAGCAGTAGTAACAGTAATAGTAGTAGAAGAATAGTATTGTTGTTGTTGTTGATGTTGATGTTGTTAATAATAATAATAATAATAATAATGATAATATAATAATAATAACAATAATGATAATAATAACAATATTATTATCATTATTGTTGTATCAATATCATTAGTAATAGTAGTAGTAGTAGTAGTAGATTATTATTATTATCATTATTATTGTTATTAATATTATTCTTAGTAGTAGTAGTAATAGTAGTAGTATCATTATCATTATTATTATTATTGTTGTTATTACTATAATTATTTTATTATTATTATTATTATTATTATTGTTATTATTATTATTATTATTATTATATTATTATATATTATTATATATTAAAGTGGTAGTAGTAGTAGCAGCAGTAGCAGCAGTTGTAGTAGTGGTGGTAGTAGTAGTAGTAGTAGAAGAGGTAATAGTAGTAGTAGTGTTGTAGTAGTAGTAGTAGTAGTAGGTAATAGAGGTAATAGTAGTAGTATAGCATTATCATTAATGGTCTCTTTCAACGTTAACGATCTTCAAATCAGAATCAGACTAAACAATATCTATGTTCTTCTATCTCTTCACGATCCTCCATTCAAAGATGTTCCGCTCACCAGATTTCAACCAGTTTCTGAAAATCTGATTGCCAGCATCCTGAAAGAAATGCCGTTCAAGTCTTGTGAATTCGATCCCGTACCTCCTTTCTCTTTCCACAAACACCACATGACCTTCTTCCATTCATACGCATGCCATTTATAACATAACCAAGATTATTCGAGTGGTAGGATGATAAAATACCAGCAAAAAGTATAGACTATGTAAAACATATTCTAGGTAGGGCCTCAGGACCTGGCCAGCTCATAGGTTTATGTGCAGGCTTAAGGCTTGTGCCACGGTCACCATATACGCGGTACCTGTGACATAAGTGCATATGGAATTCGTTCCGAGCGCGGAGACGTCATCTTGAGAAACTGAAACTGAAACTGAAACTTCCATT
>JAPXFY010000019.1:50296664-50299164 GCA_030674185.1 Monoplex corrugatus
GCATGTGTGTATGTCTGTGTATGTGTGTCTGTGTGTATGTGTGTGTAAGTGCGTGTGTGTGTGTCGTGTGTTGTCTTGTGTGTCGTGTGTGTGTGTGTGTGTGTGTGTGTGTGTGTGTGTGTGTGTGTGTGTGTGTGATGTGGTGTGTGTATGTGTGTGTGTATGCGTGTGCGTGTGTTTGTGTGTGTGTATGTGTGTGTGTATGTGTGTGTGTATGTGTGTGCGTGTGTTTGTGTGTGTGTATGTGTGTATGTGTGTGTGTGTATGTGTGTGTGTATGTGTGTGTGTATATGTGTGTATGTTTGTGTGTATGTGTATGTGTGTGTGTGCGTGTGTGTGTGGTGGGTGCGTGTGTGTGTGTGTGTGTGTGTGTGTGTGTGTGTGTGTGTGTGTGTGTGTGTGTGTGTGTAATGAAATCAGTATAACAGAACAAATAAATAGAATGACAAACCAGTACAGACTGACACACAGACAGACACACAGACAGACACATAGACAGACACACGGACAGACACACACAGACACACAGACAGACACATAGAAGACACACGGACAGACACACAGACAGACACACAGACAGACACACAGACAGACACACAGACAAACACACAGACAAACATACACAGACATACACACAGACAGACAGACAGACACGCAGACAGACACGCAGACAGACAGACAGACAGACAGACAGATAGACACACAAACAGACACACAGACAGACAAACAAATAAATGGAGAAAGTCACTGAGAGAAACTGAAAATCACTTACTTTTCTTCGGTAATGACCAACACCGCTTGAGAAACGGGGGGGGGGGAAAAAGCAAAAAAAAAAGCAAAACAAAGATTAGTTTACCATGCCGACAAAAGGCGTCATTAAGCAGATATACATATGCATTCTTCTTCTCAGTCTTCTTCCCCCCCCCCCCTCCCCCTCATTAAAACTTTTTAAGATGGATTAGTAGATTACTGTATCAATGCAGGCTAACCAGGAACTTCTTTCGCCTCCACCCTCCCCTCCCCCTTTTTTTTCATATCCAGTTCATATTCAGATTCACATTTATATAGATATTCATTTATTTTGTCACAGTGGATTTACCATGTGAACCTCGGGCTGCTCTCCCCATTGAGAGAACGTCGCCGCAATTCAGCGCCACCCAAGCTTTTTTTAAAACCAAGAATTCTGAAAGGCAAGAAGGCTAATTGGCCTTAAAAGGGAGAGGGACCGGAGAGATCATTCTAGTTCTCCAATGCTTTATACCAGGGCAGCCGAGCGAAAGCCTTGCTCTTCACGATTTTCAACTGCCGTGGAATCTTAACTCTATTGTGACTGCACTTGCCACAGCTGAGCTCTCCTGCTGGCCTAGGGCTGCCACAGTGAAATCACTGAGAACTGTCGCCTTTGAGCCGTTTTCCATCAATTTTAGAAAAAGAAACTGGCAAAACGTAGCTGAAGCGTTCAACGGAAGTTCTCTCCACAAGAGAAGCAACTGCCAACCACTTAATCATTAGCATAACAAAAGTAGAGGGAGTTATATATCCTAGACCGTCTGTTACTATGATTGAAGTAGCCCTCCTCAGTGAGAGCTCAGCTGTTACTTCAGTCGAAGTAGACCGTCGTCAAAGAGTTAAACGCGCGCAGGCCAGAAGGCACACGGGTCCAATTGTTTTTCGTCCAGTTCCGAAGAACGTTCAGTTCGGTTTTCCGGTCAAACTGAGGGAAAAAGTTGAGGACTCGACGAGAAACGAACCCTTGAACCTCGAATTCAGTTACTGGTGGACGAACGTCTGAACCATTCTGCTAGTCTTGTTTTCAGCAGGGTCTGTTGATAGGTCTCTTTTTCGTTTGTGATGTTGCAGACCAGAGACTTCATCATGCCAAATTCAAGGTTGTTGTTTTTGTGTTTTGTTTGTTTTTTTGTTTGTTTTTTTGTTTGTTTTTTGTTTGCTTTACCCTTTGTCTGTTTGTCTGATTTCTGTTTGTTTGTTCATTCACTGGCATATTTGTTTGTTTTGGGAATCCCGTCAAATATAAAGGTTATTTTCTGCTTTGTTTGTCTTATTCTTTATTTGTTAGTTAGTTTGTTTGTTTGTTTGTTTGTTTGTTTGTTTGTTTGTTTGTTTGTTTGTTTGTTCATTAGCTTGTTTGTTTATTTTGGAAATTCAATCACGTTAAATATAAATGTCCTTTATGTTTTGTTTGTTTTGTGGTTTGTTTGTCTGTTTTATCATTTGTTTTGCGTGTTTGTTTACTTTGTTTTGTTTGTTCGTTTCTTTGCTTCTTCGTTCATTTTCTTGTTTGTTTGTTTGTTTTGAGGATTCCGTGAAATGTAAAGTGTTTTTTTTTCTGTTTAGTTTGTGATATTTTGTTTTTTGTTTTTGTTTTTGTTCTTTGTCTGTTGTTCGTTTGTTTGTTTCGTTTTGTTTGTTTTTTTTGTTTCTTCGTTTGCTTCTTTCTTTCTTTGTATGTTTGTTTGCTTGTTTGTTTGTTTCGTTTTTT
>JAPXFY010000019.1:50304164-50314164 GCA_030674185.1 Monoplex corrugatus
AATCACATCCACATGGAAGGCACTACAAGACCGTACCAAAACAGACTGAGAAGGAAGCAGTATAACACGGCCAATTCAAACAGAAGGCTTCACAGAGAAGGCAGGCTCCAAGTTGGGTCACGAAAAAGAGGAAAAGCCAGGCAAACCTCTCAATTCCTGCTAGTCCAGCTGATTCTCAGATCCCCTGTTGGGAGATTTGTTATGAAGAGTTAATTAATTATTGTATGTTATTATTTGACACTGTTAATTCATTGTTCTGAATTATTAATTGCACTTGTTCCCCTTCTTACATCAAACTTCTATTACCCTTCCCCACACTCATCCTTCACCCCACCTTTGTGTGTGTGTGTGTGTGTGTGTGTGTGTGTGTGTGTGTGTGTGTGTGTGTGTGTGTGTGTGTGTGTGTGTGTGTGTATGTGTGTGTGTGTGTGTGTGTGCATGCGTGTGTGTCTAAAATCACTATTGTGAACAGACATTAAATAAAAGATTCATTCATTCATTCCTCTCAAATCAAAGAACAGACCACTCCACAGAAAACGGTCCCAAAATGGGCAAAGGGTCGGATACCATGAGTCTGGCATCTGCATAGAGAGACCCTAAATAGCCGAGTATGAGAAGAAGAGTGAAGAATATGATAAAAGAAAAAAAAAAAAAAAGGCTTGGAGCAGTTCACACTACAACCAGGAATAGTACCTGAGAAAGCGTTATAACACATGCAAGCAGATTTTTTTTTAATCTAATACGCTGTTGAATAGGAAAACAGACAACCTTTGGTTTCTCTCTCTTATTATATCAAGGAAGACAACTCTGCTTTCCCCTCTTTTACTATTGCAAGGCAGACAACCATGCTTTCCTTCTCGTACTATTTCAAGGTAGACGACTCTGTTTACCCTCTCTTACTATTGCAAGGCAGACAACCCTGTTTTCCCCCCATCTTACTATTTCAAGACAGACAACTCTGCTTTCCCTTTCTAACTAATACAAGGCAGACAACCCCACTTTCAATGTCTTACATGCCAAGGCACACAACTCTAATTTTCCTATCTTATTATTACAAGGCAGACAACCCTGTTTTCCTTCTCTTACAATTACAAGGCAGACAACCCTGTTTTCCCTCTCTTACAATTACAAGGCAGACAACCCTGTTTACCCTCCCTTACAATTACAAGGCAGACAACCCTGTTTTCCTTCTCTTACTATTACAAGGCAGACAACCCTGCTTTCTTTCTCTTACTATTACAAGGCAGACGACACTGTTTTCTTTCTCTTACTATTACAAGGCAGACAACCCCGTTTTCTTTCTCTTACTATTACAAGGCAGACAACCCTGCTTTCTTTCTCTTACTATTACAAGGCAGACAACCCTGTTTTCTTTCTCTTACTATTACAAGGCAGACAACTCTGTTTTCCTTCTCTTACTATTACAAAGCAGACAACCCCGTTTTCTTTCTCTTACTATTACAAGGCAGACAACCCTGTTTTCTTTCTCTTACTATTACAAGGCAGACAACTCTGTTTTCCTTCTCTTGCTATTACAAGGCAGACAACTCTGTTTTCCTTTTCTTACTATTACAAGGCAGACAACCCCGTTTTCTTTCTCTTACTATTACAAGGCAGACAACCCTGTTTTCCTTCTCTTACTATTACAAGGCAGACAACTCTGTTTCCCTCTCTTACTATTATACATGTAAGGCAGACAAGCTTGTTTTCACTTTCTTACAAATACAAGGCCAACAGCCATGCTTTCCCTCCTACTATTACAAGGCATACAACTCTGTTTTCCCTCTTACTATTACAAGGCAGACAACTCTGTTTTCCCTCTTACTATTACAAGGCAGACAACTCTGTTTTCCCTCTTACTATTACAAGGCAGACAACTCTGTTTTCCCTCTTACTATTACAAGGCAGACAACTCTGTTTTCCCTCTTACTATTACAAGGCAGACAACTCTGTTTTCCCTCTTACTATTACAAGGCAGACAATTCTGCTTTCCCTCTTACGGTTACAAGGCAGACAACTCTGTTTTCCCTCTCTTACTATTTCAAGGCAGACAACCCTACTTTCCCTCTCTTACGTGTCAAGGCACACAACCCTAACTTCCGTATCTTGACATTACAAGGCAGACAACCCTGTTTTCCCTCTCTTACTGTCGAAAGGTAGATAGCCCTGTTTACCCTCTCTTACTATTGCAAGGCAGACAACCCTGTTTTCCCTCTCTTACTAATCCAAGGCAGACATCCCTATTTTCCCCTCTCTTACATGACAAGACACAAAACTATTTTCCATCTCTTATCATTTCAAGGGAGACAACCCTGTATTCCCTCTCTTATTATTACAAGGCAGATAATCCTACTTTCCTGCTTTCACATGACAAGGATAGACAACCTTGTCTTTTTATTTTTTTTTATTTTTTAGGATCATTGCACTCAGGGAGATCACCTTTGTGCTCACCATTTATTTTTTCGTCCCATTTTCTACGCCACTTTAATGGCCACAGAAGCTGAAACAATTTTTATTATGCGATGATGATGATGATGTCGATGTGGATGATAATCATGATGCTATGGAGTTCCATCTAGGATTGAGACTGCATGACAGGATTGTACTCTACGCTTACTATCATAACATATCCTGGCGTCAGCCAGGCCCGAGAGATACAGATACCTGCAGTGTTGGTCAGAAGCTTTGAGCAACACCCTCAATGACGCATCCGCGGAGTGGATGAGATTCGACTGTGTGGTCCCAGTCTTCCCAATGAGCCCATAGCACGTCCAACTCTGGGTAGGAGCCGGTCTGAGCCGAAAAATCCCACAATGAATTTTGAAGGTACTGATGGGGATTCGAACCCACAACCTTCCAGTCGGTAGTCCGTTGCGTTAACCACTACACCACGGCGACTGGTAGACAACCCTGTCTTTGTATTACTGTGTATTTCAAGTCAGATAACCCTGCTTTCCCCTCTTATTACACAATGCAAATCGGATAATCCTGCTTTCACTGGCACACTGTTGCAAGGCAAAGATACCCTCTTTTCTTTTCTTACTACTGACAAGGCAGACAACTCTGCTTTCCACATCCTTCTGTTGGAAGGCAGACAACTCTGTTATCCCTTTCTTACCGCTGAAAGGCAGAAAACCTGATTTCCATCTCTTACTATTACAAGGCAGACAACCCTATTTTATCTCTCCATTACAAGGCAGTTACCTCTCTTTACCTCTGCAAGACAGACAAATAATTATGCTTGACCTGTCTCTTAATACTGCAAACCAGACAGTCCTGCTTTGCCTCTGCTACCTCCGAAAGACAGACAATTGAGCGCTCGAGAGAGAGAGAGCCAAAGACCAACTTCTGGCTTTTACACTTCTTGAAAATGCATACCCTGGCATTTACTTCTTTTTCTAATGCCCTCTTGACGGTAAGGACACTCATTAAAAAAGACAGATTAACCCTACAGAAAGCCGGTGGATAGGATGAGGGAGTCAAAGGGTTAAGATTTTGCAGTTGGTGGATAGGATGCGGGAGTCAAAGGGTTAATGGATATTCTTTTAGGCCATCTTATTCAATGAGTTCGTATACTGACCTCCGGCAGGGCGTGTAGCATCCACCCAGAACGTCTGGGACGGGTAATGGTCAATGATGTACTGTGCCACCTCACTGTAATGGGTGTCCAGGGTAGCCAGCGTGACGTCGCCAGCCTGACGTAAGCAGGCGTTCCGGGCCCATTTCAAACCCCAACTGGGCGAACGGGAAAACCCGAAGAGTTTGGTTTCCGAGCCCAGCCACACCCAGTCCAGTATTACCTCTGTCACATGGGAAAAAACAAAGAAGTAACTTTTCTTAGCTACTGCATCATAGTTTTCATAGTGTTTTTAAGCCCTGGACCCTCTTCAGGATAAAAGAATGCTAATATGGGCATGACCACTTTTTCAAATCGCAGAATTCATCTCACTTCCCCTCAGACATCGTAGTAGCCTCCCCTCTTCTTAGTTCTTATCATTACTCATAAACACATTAGGATTTCGTTTTAGCCCTTTTCTCCCACTGGACGAATCAGACAGGAAAATTTAATTTAGTTTATTTCTCCTAGTTTTTGTAGTTGGTGTTTGTTCATTTATGATCTTGCGTTTACGCTTTCAAATCCTAGTTGGCCGAAAATTTGCGCCTGTCTTGTCTGGTTGTATGAAATACGCGTTCTATTCTATTCTCGAGTTTGTGTGCTTCTTTAAGGAAGTAATTATAAGGCCTGTAGTACGATACAGCTTGAAATGAAATGGCACAGCACAGAATGATCTGAGATAAATCAACAAGACTGAGCCACACACATCACTAGATAAAAAGAAGTGTTCCCATAAGATAAATCAACAAGACTGAGCCACACACATCACCAGATAAAAAGAAGTGTTCCCATAGGATAAATCAACAAGACTGAGCCACACACATCACTAGATAAAGAAGTGTTCCCATAAGATAAATCAACAAGACTCGACTGAGCCACACACATCACTAGATAAAAAGAAGTGTTCCCATAAGCTAAATCAACAAGACTGAGCCACACACATCATCTAGATAAAAAGAATGTTCCATAAGATAAATCAACAAGACTCGACTGACCACACATATCACTAGATAAAAAGAAGTGTTTCATAAGTAAATCAACAAGATGAGCCACACACATCACTAGATAAAAGAAGTGTTCCCATAAGATAAATCAACAAGACTGAGCACACACATCACTAATAAAAAGAAGTGTTCCCATAAGATAAATCAACAAGACTGAGCCACACACATCACTAGATAAAAAGAAGTGGAAGTGTTCCCATAAGATAAATCAGCAAGACTGAGCCACACACATCACTAGATAAAAAGAAGTGTTCCCATAAGATAAATCAACAAGACTGAGCCACACACATCACTAGATAAAAAGAAGTGTTCCCATAAGATAAATCAACAAGACTGAGCCACACACATCACTAGATAAAAAGAAGTGTTCCCATAAGATAAATCAACAAGACTGAGCCACACACATCACTAGATAAAAAGAAGTGTTCCCATTAGATAAATCAACAAGAATGAGCCACACACATCACTAGATAAAAAGAAGTGTTCCCATAAGATAAATCAACAAGACTGAGCCACACACATCACTAGATAAAAAGAAGTGTTCCCATAAGATAAATCAACAAGACTGAGCCACACACATCACTAGATAAAAAGAAGTGTTCCCATAAGATAAATCAACAAGACTGAGCCACACACATCACTAGATAAAAAGAAGTGTTCCCATAAGCTAAACTCAACAGAGAAAGAGCTGGACGGCAAACCACATACATTTGACTAAACATACAAATCAACATGGCGAAATGGTTAGTGCAATGTCCATCAAGAACTAGTTATCACAAAACCATCCCTGGGTGCGGGGTGGGATCCAGAACAATAACACCCCATCACTAGCTAGACAGTCACCTCCCGACCCATCGACACCACACACGTCAAATCGGTAGTCATCATTTCGCCAAGCAAAGAGGAAGGGGGTTGGGGGGGGGGGGGGGGTGGAAGGAGGAGCATTCATTCGGACCTAGCCATCAGTTACCTTATTTAAAAACCGAATGACAAGGTGGGGGAAATGACAAACCCAGGGACGTAGCCATACAACGCACACCTACCAGGCCCAGCCCAACTGCCACATCAACAAAGAACGAAAGGGCCCTTCTTTGTTTTCGTCTGGGCCTTCTTTCTTCTATGTACATAATGTTGTACAAGACTTAGGACCACTAGCACAGGATCACGCCTCAGCAGATTTACATGTAAAGGCAACATTGAAAAAAATGAATGTATTGAGTACCGAAAGACTAACAGTTATATTATAATCACACTATACTACAAACTGTTCAATAATGACGATTATAATCCAAAGCGTTATAGAAAAATTGTCTATCAAACTTCGTTGAATTTTACAGATACCTCCAAACACTCTGTCGTCACATAATGCACTGTATTAGATATGTAAAAACAGGATGTCTACACATAAAAACTGTACATCGAATTACAAAAGCCTCAATAACGCAGCCCCCGATTACCTGTCAAGCCTATTTGAGATATATGTTCCCTCACGTACCCTCCGCTCTGCCTCCGATCCTCTGACTTTTCGCTTTCCACGCACTAAGCTCAATACCTATGGTCCACGAGCCTTCTCTGTTTCTGGTCCACTCTCCTGGAACAAACTTCCTCTCTCAGTCCGTCAGCAACCTACTTTTGTCTCCTTCAAGTCCGCTCTCAAAACTCACCTTTTCTCCTCTGCATAAAATCCTAACCTCACTCATCCCCCCTCTGCAGCCTGTCTCCGCTCGGGGGGAATCACATTGTTATAATATATAATTGTATATGATATGCTCTCTATAATTTCCGTTGCTTTTATTCTTGCTTTTATTGCTTTTATTCTTTCTCCCCATTTATAGCCATGCGCGCGCGCGCGCGCGTGTGTTTTGTGTGTGTGTGTGTGTGTGTGTGTGTGTGTTGTGTGGTGTGTCGTGTGTGCGTGCTGTGCTGTGCGTGCGTGTGTGTGCTGTTTCAGCGCTTAGATTGATTTATCAAGATTTTGCGCTATATAAATATTGTAATTATTATTATTATAATTACTGCAAAAACGGGGTCAATTCATATGTAAAAAGAATGTAGTCTGCGTAAATCTTATGTATATGTGTGTGTGTGTGTGTGTGTGTGTGTGTGTGTGTGTGTGTGTGTGTGTGTGTGTGTGTGTGTGTATGTGTTGTGTGTGTGTGCGTGCGTGTGTGTGCGTGCGTGCGTGCGTGCGTGCGTGCGCGTGTGTCTGTTTCAGCGCTTAGATTTGATTTTATCAAGATTTTGCGCTATATAAATATTGTAATTATTATTATTATAATTACTGCAAAAACGGTGTCAATTCATATGTAAAAAGAATGTAGTCTGCGATAAATCTTATGTATATGTGTGTGTGTGTGTGTGTGTGTGTGTGTGTGTGTGTGTGTGTGTGTGTGTGTGTGTGTGTGTGTGTGTGTGTGTGTGTGTGTGTGTATGGATATATATATATATATATATGTATGTGTGTGTGTGTTTGTATGTGTGTGTGTGTGTGTGTGTGTGTATGTGTGTGTGTGTGTATGTATGTATGTGTGTGTGTGTGTGTGTGTGTGTGTGTGTGTGTGTGTGTGTGTGTGTGTGTGTGTGTGTGTGTGTGTGTGTGTGTGTTTCGTGATAGATGCTCACATGCCTTAACTGATCTCCTACACAGTAAAAGAAACGTTGGCTTAGCATACTACCTGATCTTCCAGTTAGAAGAAATCTGTGTAAAGCCTCTCCGTACCTCTTTACCCTTATTTCTACTGCCTAGTTAGCTTAGTTAGTTTTAGCACTATGCTGATAATTCTACGATCCTAGGTTCGACCCCGAGCTAGTTTTGTTTAGTTGTTTGTTGTTCGTTCGTTTGTTTGTTTGTTTGTTTGTTTGTTTGTTTGTTTGTTTGTTTGTTTGTTTGTTTGTTTTGTGTGTGTGTGTTTTTTTTCTTCTTCATCTTCTTCTCCTTTTTTCTTTTTTCTTCTTTTTTACTTCTAGTTCTTAATTCGTGTTCTTGTTTTTTTTCTTCTTCTTGTTCTTCTCGTTCTTCTTGTTCTTGTTCTTCTTGTTCTTCTCCTTCTTCTGCTGCTTCTTCTTCTTCTTCCTCTTCTCCTTCTTCTTGTTCTTGTTCTTGTTGTTGTTGTCCTTCTTGTTCTTGTTCTTGTTCTTCTTTTCTTCTTGTTCTTCTTCTTCTTCTTCTTCTTCTTCTTCTTCTTCTTCTTCTTCTTCTTCTTCTTCTTCTTCTTCTTCTTCTTCTTCTTCTTTCTTTTTTTTTCTTGTTGTTGTTGTTGTTGTTGCTCTTCTTCTTCTTCTGTTGCTTCTGGTGCTTTCTGGTGCTTCTTGCTTCTTTTCTTCTTCTTCTTCTTCTTCTTCTTCTTCTTCTTCTTCTTCTTCTTCTCCTTCTCTCTCTCTCTCTCCTCCTTCTCCTTCTCCTTCTTTTACTTCCTTTACGTTGGCTGGTTGACAATTCCGATAAAGCTCTTGGACTCAAGATCTTATGTCTATGTCTGGAGTTCAGTCCCAGCCTGCTAACACAAAAGTTGGCTATTTCGCTGTTCATCTTAATGGTCTAATCATTCTGGTGATGTCAATGCAATGCTCGATAACTCTTGATCCCAATTCTCTCCCCTCAACACTTCATTACGTTGCCAACAAACAACTTTTTGTTTTGTTTTTTGTTTTGTTTTGTTTTGCACGGGATCATATCAAAGAATTTGTCTGGCAGATTTCCGTGGACCTCATATGGAAATGCTCAACTGCGATGAATATCTTGTGAACACACTATATTATAAACTTCCAAACTCTATGAAGGGCATTGGTTTTTATATGAAAAAATCTTACACACATCTACATATGCGCACAGACACATGCATACTCCCCACCATACCACTCTCTCTCTCTCTCTCTCTCTCTCTCTCTCTCTCTCTCTCTCTCTCTCTCTCTCTCTCTCCTCTCTCTCTCTGAGAGATAATAAACCACATTCAGTTAGTCCTGAAATGAACATTGTTGAATGTATTTACGTGCATGATTATTGTTATGGTGTTATGTATATATATATATATATAGATATATAGATATATATATATATATATATATATCAACATTATCATCATCATCAGATGCCCTGCCGCATGGTGTTGACGATCATGGCCTTCCATTGTCTCTAACTCTTGTTGCATCAAGCATCTCTTCCACCCTCCTTGTCCTCAGCCACTATGCAAGTCCGTCTAGTATCTTCCCTGGGTCTACCTGGTGCTCTCTTTCCCTCAAGCTTTCCTGTTGTGAGCAGGTGCTCCAATTCTCCATTCCTCATAAAATGGCCTATAAATGTTGCCTGTCTTTTCCTAATCTTCCTTATGAATGATGTATTTGTGTCTGCCTCCATCAAGATTGTCTCGTTTGTTTTCTTTGCTGTCCATGGAACTCTCAACATACTTCTTAGAAACCACATCTGGTTGCCACAACCAGAAGAGCAGTTCTGCAGTGGATTCCAGCCCACTGCGGCGTCTCCGGGAATGAGCGAGCTGATATCCTCGCTAAGGAGGGAGCCAGAGAAGAACAACCTAACAACAGCGTCAGCTACAGTGAGAAGAGGAGTGTCATCAGAGCGCTTTCCATGCCGAGACGACACAGGGATGACTACTACCTGTTGTCTAGAGAGCAGCAAGTTGTCCTGGTGAGGCTGCACACTGGTCACAATAGGCTGAACAGCCATATGTACCGCAAACTGAAGCTGGCGCCTTCCCCAACCTGTCCCTGCGGTCAAGAAGACCAAAACACGGAGCATATATTCCAAAGGTGTCCCCTTCACCAGGTGGCAAGACAGGACGTGTGGCCGACAGACACTCCGCTGACAACCAAACTCCATGGCTGCAGACAGGAGCTGGAAAAGACGGCTGCATTCATCACCCGGACTCAGCTGATTGTGTAGCAGTGTACGCCAAGAAGAAGAAGAAGATGAAAAAAAACATCTCGGCTGCCTCAATCTTATTCTGGCTTTGCTTGTTGACTGTCCACGCGTCACAAGCGTACAACAGTTCTGGTTTTATATAACATTCAAAAACTCTCTTCCTGATGTTAATTGATAGGCATTTGTTGATAAGAATGCTTTTCATTTTCTTGAATGCTGTTTTGGCTTGGCCGATTCTGCTGGCTATTTCTGATGTGCATCTGCCGTCTGGTGAAATGATCGTTCCCAGGTATTTAAACTTAACAACCTGTGTCAAGGTTGTGCCATTTGCTGTTATTTTCCATGAGGAGATTTCATGTTTTTTACTGATCACCATGACTTCAGTCTTCCTGCTGTTTAGTTTCAAGCCTTTACCTTTGCTTTCTATTTCTAGTATATTCACAAGGTTTTGTAGGTCCCTTTCATTTTCTGCAATTAGCACGGTGTCATCTATATATATAT
>JAPXFY010000019.1:50324164-50336664 GCA_030674185.1 Monoplex corrugatus
GGAAAGGCTCAGACAAAGAGAAAGAGAGAGAGGGAGAGAAGAGAGACAGACAGACAGACAGACAGACAGAGTGGCAGAGGGGGGCAATAAGACTTAGAGAAGGGGGGAGGGTGGAAGAAGAAGGAGAGAAGAGAGAAGAAGAAAGAAGAAGAAGAGAGAAGAAGATAGAAGAAGAGAAGAGAAGAAGAAGAAGGAAGAAGAAGAAGAAGAAGAAGAAGAAGAAGAAGAAGAAGAAGAAGAAGAAGAAGAGAAGAAGAAGAAGAAGAAGAAGAAGAAGAGAAGAAGAAGAAGAAGAGAAGAAGAAGACAGAAAGAAGAAGAAGAAGAAGAAGAAAAGAAGAAGAAGAAGAAGAGAAGAAGAACAAGAAGAAGAAAAGAAGAAGAACAAGAAGAAGAAAAAGAAGAAGAAGAGAAGAAGAAGAAGAAGAAGAAGAAGAAAGAAGAAGAAGAAGAAGAAGAAGAAGAAGAAGAAGAAGAAGAAGAAGAAGAAGAAGAAGAAGAAGAAGAAGAAAAGAAAAGAAGAAGAAGAAGAAGAGAAGAAGAAGAACAAGAAGAAGAAAAGAAGAAGAAGAACAAGAAGAAGAAGAAGAAGAAGAAGAAAGAAGAAGAAGAACAAGAAGAAGAAGAAGAAGAAAAGAAGAACAAGAAGAACAAGAAGAAGAACAAAAAGAGAAGAAGAAGAAGAAGAAGAAGAAGAAGAAGAAGAAGAAGAAGAAGAAGAAGAAGAAGAAGAAGAAGAAGAAGAAGAAGAAGAAGAAGAAGAAGAACAAGAACAAGAACAAGAACAAGAACAAGAACAAGAACAAGAACAAGAAGAAGAACAAGAAGAAGAAACAAACCTGATGTTCACAAGCTTTCCTGGCCTCCCCCAACGTTCGCATGTCCCTAGAAAAACCAAACATGTGACCTATTGTACCAAGACGAACCCAGTTCAGCTTTGGAGGGGCCGGCAGGTAGTCGAACAGTGGTGGTCGCCCTGCAAACAAAGATATTAACACAAATACCAACCAACACTCCATGTCTTCCGCCGGTCCACTAGCATTTGACACTACGCTCTCTCAGCCTGTCCACTAGCATTTAACACTATGCTCTCTCAGCCTGTCCACTAGCATTTAACACTATGCTCTCTCAGCCTGCCCACTAGCATGTAACACTTTGCTCTCTCAGCCTGTCCACTAGCATTTAACACTATGCTCTCTCAGCCTGCCCACTAGCATGTAACACTTTGCTCTCTCAGCCTGTCCACTAGCATTTAACACTATGCTCTCTCAGCCTGTCCACTAGCATTTAACACTATGCTCTCTCAGCCTGTCCCGCTAGCATTTAACACTATGCTCTCTCAGCCTGTCCCGCTAGCATTCAACACTATGCTCTCTCAGCCTGTCCCGCTAGCATTTAACACTATGCTCTCTCAGCCTGTCCAGCTAGCATTTAACACTATGCTCTCTCAGCCTGTCCCGCTAGCATTTAACACTTTGCTCTCTCAGCCTGCCCACTAGCATTTCACACTATGCTCTCTCAGCCTGTCCACTAGCATTTAACACTATGCTCTCTCAGCCTGTCCACTAGCATTTGACACTACGCTCTCTCAGCCTGTCCACTAGCATTTAACACTATGCTCTCTCAGCCTGTCCACTAGCATGTAACACTTTGCTCTCTCAGCCTGTCCACTAGCATTTAACACTATGCTCTCTCAGCCTGCCCACTAGCATGTAACACTTTGCTCTCTCAGCCTGTCCACTAGCATTTAACACTATGCTCTCTCAGCCTGTCCTGCTAGCATTTAACACTATGCTCTCTCAGCCTGTCCCGCTAGCATTTAACACTATGCTCTCTCAGCCTGTCCCGCTAGCATTTAACACTATGCTCTCTCAGCCTGTCCCGCTAGCATTTAACACTATGCTCTCTCAGCCTGTCCCACTAGCATTTAACACTTTGCTCTCTCAGCCTGCCCACTAGCATTTCACACTATGCTCTCTCAGCCTGTCCACTAGCATTTAACACTATGCTCTCTCAGCCTGTCCACTAGCATTTGACACTACGCTCTCTCAGCCTGTCCACTAGCATTTAACACTATGCTCTCTCAGCCTGTCCACTAGCATGTAACACTTTGCTCTCTCAGCCTGTCCACTAGCATTTAACACTATGCTCTCTCAGCCTGCCCACTAGCATGTAACACTTTGCTCTTTCAGCCTGTCCACTAGCATTTAACACTATGCTCTCTCAGCCTGTCCCGCTAGCATTTAACACTATGCTCTCTCAGCCTGTCCCGCTAGCATTTAACACTATGCTCTCTCAGCCTGTCCCGCTAGCATTTAACACTATGCTCTCTCAGCCTGTCCCGCTAGCATTTAACACTATGCTCTCTCAGCCTGTCCCGCTAGCATTTAACACTTTGCTCTCTCAGCCTGCCCACTAGCATTTCACACTATGCTCTCTCAGCCTGTCCACTAGCATTTAACACTATGCTCACTCAGCCTGTCCACTAGCATTTAACACTTTGCTTTCAGTCTTTCCACTAGCATTTAATCCTTGTGCTCTCTCTCTCTCTCTCACTCTTTCTCTCTCTCTCTCTCTCTCTCTCTCTCTCTCTTTCTTCTCTCTCTCTCTCTCTCTTCTCTCTCTCCTTCTCCACTGAGCACGAACGTGTTTTTTGTTAAAAAAAGACGACAGTCCTGGTGTTTGTGCCGAGAACAGCCCGTGCTCTGCTTTAGCTTCTGTTTCCGAGTTTTTTTAACTCGAAAATGACTTGTCGGAAAAGACCGCTGATGTATATGTAAGTGACCATGTTGATAATACTATAAGCGATTCTTCAGATATTAATGTAAAGTCACTATCCTTTTTTTGCACTGGAACATTAATGGTTTAGTTTCGAAACTCTGTGATGATAAATTTATCTTATATTCGCTCTTTCGATTTTGTTTGTCTAGTTGAAACATTTGTTGAGGAATTCAATTCCACTATTTTTTTCTGAATACACAATTTGTTTGTATACCCGCAGTAAAGTTTACAACGCAAGGGAGGCGATCGGATGGATTGCTATGTCTAATCAAGCATGAGTTTATGCCATACATTGAACTTGTTGATATTAAGTCTGGTAATTTTGGGGCGTTTGTAATCAACAAAAATCTACTTGGTACTGTTAAAGACGTTTTGTATGTGTTTCCAATAATTATTCCTCCTGAAGGCTCCCCATATTATGCACATTTTGATTGTGAAAATGGGATAGCGCTTTTGGAAGATTATTTAACTGATTGTATGTAAGCTTATGGTGATGTTCATACGGTATTGTGTGGTGACATGAACAGTAAAACAGGTGACTTTTCTCATTATTGTCTGGGAAATGGTATTGTTTCCAATTTTCAACATGTTAGTCATCCAGCAACTAATGACAGAAAATCACAACACAATGTACTGAACAACTATGGAAAATTGTTCTTAAATATGTGTACTGCTTTTGATTTATCTATTCTTAACGGTGTGTGTCATGGCGACCTTCAAGGTTGCTACACGTACGTGTCAGAAACTGGATGTAGAGTGAATGATTATTTTATGCTTTCTTGTGATTTTTTTTGCGCTTGTGTGTGATTCATGTGAATTAAGAGATCTGAAAGAATTGAATCTGATCACATGCCTCTTGAATTATGTTTCACTTGTTTGGCTTACAATCAAAGTAAACCTCAAAGTCAAGAAAATGATATCATGGAAAAATATGTTTGGAATGAAATATATGCTGATGTGTATAATAGTAAACATAATATCAAGACATTTCCAAGAAGGATAAACTATGCTGTTACTCTTATTAACGTTGATGTCAATGAAGCTCTGCAAGTCTTTAACGAGTGTATAAAGGATGTGCAGAACATATGAAGAAACATACAAACGTCAAGAATAAATCTAAATCTCAGGAATGGTTTGATACGGAATGCCGTAATTGCCGAAGAAATGTCCGTAACTTGTTGAGAAAATTTCGCCGGTCTTTAAATGATCAAGACCGTGACAGTTTTTGTAGAGTAAGACGAGAATATAAGAATTTACTTGAAATGAAGAAAAAAACGATTCAATGAGACACTGATAAAGGACTTGTTATCGTCTATTAAAAATCAGAAAGAATTCTGGAACACCGTACATAAAATTTCAGGGAGAAGACAACAGCCAATTCACAATATCAGTGTAGATACATGGTTTGAGCATTTTAGGTCACTTCTGACAAAAGATACAAGTACTGACAATACGTCGTTTGCCGAAGAAATGAAGGAGACGATAACTTCAATCGCCCAATGTCTAAAGAAGATGTACAGTTTGCCATAGGAAAAATAAAAAAAACCGTAAAATGCTGGGCCAGATGGTATATAATTGGAGAGCTGCTGAAAAATGCTTGTAAAACTGATTCAGTTTTAAACTTCTTGGTAACATTTTTCAACTCGCTTTTTGATAGAGGAATCTTCCCTGAGAAATGGACTGAGTCTATGTTCTACTTCTCTATAAGAAAGGTGATGTTAATAACCCCAATAATTATAGAGGCATATCGCTTTGTGATGTAATCAGCAAAGTATCAGTACTATTATTAATCATAGATTGCAGAGATGGATAGAAGACAATAACATCACTGGAGAATATCAAGCTGGATTCAGACGTAACTATTCTACCATAGATCATATGTTTACGTTTGTCCAGGAACAATTATCTCTTAACCGTAAATTGTATGTCGCATTTATAGATTTTGAAAAGGCATTTGATTCAATTAACAGACGCATTCTTTGGTCAATTTTGTTAAAACGTGGTGTGAGAGGGAAGTTGTTCAGATGTATAATGAGTATGTATAACTGTGTGAAAGCAAGAGTCAGGTGTGGTGGAAAATTGACTGATTATATTCAATGCACTTGTGGTGTGAAACAAGGTGATGTGTGCAGTCTTATTTTGTTTTCGCTTTTCATTAACGAATTAACTTCCGAAGTGGTTTGTGGTGGAAGACATGGTGCTCAATTTATTGGAGATACATGTACATTGCAGTTGTTCATTCTTCTTTTGGCAGATGATGTAGTTCTATTGTCTGAAACAGTCACTGGTCTACAGACACAACTGAACATTTTTTATCGAGCTGCAACATCTCTTCAATTGCAAGTAAATATGTCTAAGAGCAATATCGTTGTATTCAGAAAGGGTGGATACCTAGCTTGCAGTGAACGATGGACTTATAATAGAAATATCATACCATAATAATAATAATAATAATAATAATATTACAATACTTATATAGCGCAAAATCTTGATAAAATCAAATCTAAGCGCTGAAACACACACACACGCACGCACGCACACACACGCACGCACGCACGCGCACGCACAACACACACACACACACACACACACACACACACACACACACACACACGGGGCTATAAATGGGGAGAAAGAATAAAAACAATGGAAAATTATAGAGAGCATATTATATACAATTATATATTGCAATGTGATTCCCCTCCGAGTGGAGACAGGCTGCAGAGGGGATTAAGTGAGGTCAGGATTTTATGCAGAGGAGAAAAGATGAGTTTTGAGAGCGGACTTGAAGGAGACAAAAGTAGGTTCTGACGGACTGAGAGAGGAAGTTTGTTCCAGGAGAGCGGACCAGAAACAGAGAAGGCTCGTGGACCATATGTATTGAGCTTAGTGCGTGGAAAGCGAAAAGTCAGAGAATCGGAGGCAGAGCGGAGGGTACGTGAGGGAACATAGATCTTAAGTAGGCTTGACAGATAATTGGGGGCTGCGTTATTGAGGCTTTTGTAGCACATGGTGTCTAGTTTGTACTGTATGCGCTTTGATACAGGGAGTCAGTGAAGTTGTGCCAGGAGAGGAAATATGTGGTCAGCTTTTTTCTTTTTGAGTACAAGGCGTGCAGCATTGTTTTGAATGCGCTATAGGATGTGAGTGATGGAGGCAGGAAGACCGGACAGGAGTGAATTGCAATAGTCAATGCGAGACATTATGAAGGAGAGAACGAGTTTTAGCAGTTGTTTCCACAGAGAGATACTTCCTGATCAGGCTTATACCAGTTGTTAATGTATATAAATATCTAGGAATATATTTTTCAACGCGATTAAATTTTACTGCATCATGTAAAGACCTGGCAAGCCGAGCAAAACGTATATTACTCTGTATCATGCAGAAACTGTCCATGCGAGGAAATAATTCTTTTGGCATATTTGTGAAATTATTTGATTCGCAAGTTCAACCTATTACACAGTATGGAGCTGAAATATGGGGTCTTGAGAGCTCTACAGTACACTGTGAAAAAGTTCACCTGTTTGCCATGAAAATAAATTCTTGGTGTGTCAATGCAAACTCCTTATGATTTGATTTATGGGGAAACAAAACATATCCAATTTATCTTAATTCTATTGTCAGATGTATTAGTTATTTGTTGAAATTAACACAGATGCCAGAGAAGAGACTGCCAAGGAAAGCATACAATATGTTTTTCGACTTGGATGCTAGAGGAAAAACAAACTGGGTGTCAAGGGTGAGAATTAAGCGGTTTAAACTGGGATGTGGATATATTGGCAGATGTGATGCGTCTAGTGTGTCGGCTTCAGCCTGCACCACTGACTAGCACTGCTGTGCGAAAAGAAGAGCAGAGGGCATAAGTCTTCCTGCCAGTACATAGCCTCTCCATCAGCAAGCCCTACGCTGTGCCTCCTCGTGGCGACAGGCGGTAACTGAGCACCTCACGGACTCAGGCTGAATCTCGTAGGACTCGGAGGAGGTCTGGCCCCCAGACGTGAGGCATGCAGGCCCACCGGCGTGTGGATACGCCCTGGTGCCCACGAACCAGACCCCAAGCTATGGGTGAATAGCTCCACTGCCTTGTGGACATCTCGGGAGAGAGAAAGGCTAGCGGAGAGACCGTACACAAACCGATGGAAGGCAACGGGAAACCACCATCGTAATTTTTCCCAGGTTATCATGGACAGAGACAAAAAGATCAAAGACAACGACGTAAATAGGTGCTCCGTTGGAGCAGCTTCGTCCGGTAGGGACTGTCATGCGGCGCAGGTGACACCAGACCGTCAGCAAGATACTGCGACCCCTAAACTCAAATTTAAAAACATCAGAGTTGCAACATGGAATATAAGAACATTGTTACAAAAGGGTAAATTAGAAAATATCAAAACAGAGATGGAAAGACTTAACATTGGTATTATAGGACTAGGGGAAGTGAGATGGAAGGGGGCAGGCATGATAACATTAGGAGAATACACAATGATAAACTCTGGTGGTAACTCACATGAAAGAGGAGTAGGCATCATGATGGACAAAGACAAATCAAAAGCAGTTAAGGGATACTGGGCTGTGTCCGACAGAATTTTGCTGGTCAAATTCGGTGGTAAACCAATTGATATCAACATCATTCAGGTGTATGCACCAACATCCGCAAGTTCTCAGGAAAACATCGACAACTTCTACGAAGTATTAGAGATGGCCAAAGTCCAATGTAAATCACAAGAAGTTACTGTAATAATAGGAGATTTTAATGCTAAAGTGGGACAGGATAGGATGGAGGATATAGTTGGACCTCATGGCCTTGGTACGCAGAATGAAAGGGGTGAGAAACTTGTAGAATGGGCACAGATGAATGAGTTTGTAGAAGGAAACACCTGGTTTGAGCAGCCTAATAGAACAAAATGGACTTGGATGAGTCTAGGAGATAATACCAAAAATCAGATTGACTACATCCTGATCAATAAAAGATTTAGAAATTTTTTACTGTCAGCAAAAACACTACCAGGCGCAGACTGCAACAGTGACCACAATCCTGTAGTGGGAAGATTTAGACTGAAATTGAGGAAAAGGAAACAGACCAAAAACAACATCAAATTAAACCTTGGACTCTTAAAGACAGATGAAGGGACACGTAAAAAATTTAATGTGCAAGTTCAAAACAAATTCAGTGCTCTGGAAGACGTTGGTGACAGTGAGGAACAATGGACAAAGTTGAGGAATTCGATAAATGAAGCTTGTGAAGAAATCCCTAAAGCAGATAGAAAAGCAAAAAAGAACTGGATGACTAATGAAATTTTGGGTTTGATGGAGGAAAGGAGGAAGACAGAGAAACGAGGAGATATACAGGAAGATAAACAAGGAGATCAGGAATAGGTGCAATGAAGCTAAGGAAGCTTGGCTGAAGTCAAAGTGCAAAGAAATGGAAGACGGACACAAAACGGATCCTCAGGGTATGTACAGACGAATTGAAGAAATTGTCCACAGAAATAAAATACATGCACATCAACTGTTTGCTTGAAATCGAAAGATGGCACGCTTATCATGGAAAAAGACAAAATATTAGACAGATGGGGAGAGTACATTAAAGACCTTTTTGAGGATAACAGAAACACATTATAAAAAAATAACTTTGAAGGACCACCCATAATGAAAGATAAAGTTAGAGCGGCACTGAAAAAGATGAAACCGGGAAAAGCCCCAGGATCAGCCAACATTACTACAGAGATGATTGAAGCCCTGGAGGAATTTGGCATAGAAAAAATAACAGTCCTCCTACATGAAATTTACGACACTGGAAAAATCCCAAAAGATATGTCAAAATCAATTTTCATTGCACTTCCAAAGAAGACAGGGGCTATAGAATGCGAACTCCATCGCACAATCAGTCTGATGAGCCATGTAACAAAAATCCTGTTAAGAGTAGTCATGATGAGGACAAGGAATAGAATCAAAAGAGAAATAGCAGAAGAACAGTGTGGATTTGTGGAAGGGAAAGGAACTATTAATGCCATATACATCCTAAGAACTATCATAGAGAGGTCAATTGAGATGAATAAGGATTTATATTTAAGCTTTGTTGACTACACCAAGGCTTTCGATCGGGTAAGACATGATGAATTGATCAACCAACTGGAGAGATTCAATGTAGATGGAAAAGATCTACGAATAATCAGAAATATGTACTGGGAACAAACAGCTGCAATAAGAATAGAAAACAATGTAATCTCTTTCCAAAATAAAAGAGGAGTCAGACAGGGTTGTGTTTTGTCACCAGATCTGTTTTCACTTTACAGCGAAAACATCATGAGAAACCTAGAAGAAGACCCTGGATCAAAGGTTGGAGGGAAAATGATAAACAACATTCGATATGCAGATGACACCGTGCTAATTGCAGAAAGTGAAAGAGACCTACAAAACCTTGTGAATATACTAGAAATAGAAAGCAAAGGTAAGGGGCTGGAACTAAACAGCAGGAAGACTGAAGTCATGGTGATCAGTAAAAAACATGAAATCGACCTCATGCAAAATAACAGCAAATGGCACAACCTTGACACAGGTTGAGAAATTCAAATACCTGGGAACAATCATTTCATCAGACGGCAGATGCACATCAGAAATAGCCGGCAGAATCGGCCAAGCCAAAACAGCATTCAAGAAGATGACAAGCATTCTTACCAACAAATGCCTATCAATGAACATCAGGAAGAGAGTTCTTGAATGTTATATAGAACCAATACTGTTGTACGGATGCGAGGCGTGGACAGTAAACAAACAAAGCCAGAACAAGATTGAGGCAGCCGAGATGTGTTTTCTAAGAAGAATGTTGAGGGTTCCATGGACAGCAAAGAAGACAAACGAGACAGTCTTGATGGAGGCAGACACAAGTAGATCACTCATAAGGAAGATTAGGAAAAGACAGGCAACATTTATAGGCCATTTTATGAGGAAGGGGATTTGGAGCACCTGGTCACGGCGGGAAAGCTGGAGGGAAAGAGAGCACCGGGTAGACCCAGGGAGAAAATGCTGGACGGACTTGCAGAGTGGCTGGGGATGGGGAGGGTGGGAGAGATGCTAGGGGCAACGAGAGATAGAGGCAGATGGAAGTCCATGATCGCCAACGCCATGCGGCAGGGCACCTGATGATGATGATGGATATGTGTGGATGAATCAGAGTGTGGGGGATATAAACGTTTTTCTTCGTATATTTCGTAATAGACTGATTGATTGTAGATGGCAGGATTGGAGTGCTCATGTTCAAAACAGTAATAGATTTGAGTTTTATAGACAATTTAATCCATCACACTGCATTCCCACTTATTTATCGATTAAAATGGATAAGCATATAAGATACGTTATGACAAGATTTCGATTAGGGGTATCTGAGATCTATGAACATAATCTTCGTTATAGACAACATGATAACCGTGATCTTATATGTCCATTATGTAGAAAAGCAAGAGAAAATGAAATTCATGTCGTGTTTTGTTGTCCAGTACTAAGCAGTTATAGAAATAAACTGATCCCCAGAAAATATTACAGCCTTCACTATTTAGACTGAGCTTGTTTATGGCATCCACCAGGGAAGATCATGTTAAACAGCTTGCCATTTTTTTGGTATAAAGCCTTTAAACTCAGGAGCTCTTGTGTAAATTGAATGTTTCAGTTTTCTTTGCTCTGTATAATATTTATGATAAAACAGTGTATATTTAAGTGATGTATATTTATTTCACCCCTTCATGAGGGGCCATGGCCTTTATTGAATAAATCATCTGAATCTGAATCTGAATCTGAATCTTTCTCTCTCTGTCTCTCTCTGTCTGTTTGTCTGTCTGTCTGTCTGTCTCTGTCTCTGTCTCTTTCTTTCTCTCTCTCTCTCTCTCTCTCTCTATCTCTCTCTCTCTCTCTCTCTCTCTCTCTCTCTCTCTCTCTCTCTCTCTCCCCTTGTCCATTAGCATTAAATCTCTTGTGCCTTCTCACCCTAACCTCCAGCATTTAAACCTTGCGCTGTCACTATATCCACTGGCATTTAACCCTTGTGGTCTCTCTCTCTCTCCCTATCCTCTAACATTTAATCCTTGTGCTTTCTCATCATGTACTATATCCACCACCACCATCATGTGACCTGCCGAATGACGTTGGCGATCATGGCCCTCCATATGTACCTGTCCTTTGTTGCCGCAAGCACATCTTCCACCCTAACTGTCTTCAGCCACCCTGCAAGTCCGTCCAAGATTTTCTCCCTAAGTCTACTTGGTGCTCTCTTTCCCTCCAGCTTTCCTGTTTTGACCAGGTGTTCCAATTCCCCTTACCTCATAAAATGGCCTATAAATGTTGCCTGTCTTTTCCTCATCTTCCTTATAATGATTTCTTGTGTCTGCCTCCATCAAGACTGTTTCGCTTGTTTTCTTTGCTGTCCGTGGAACTCTCAACATTTTTTTTAAAACACATCTTGGCTGCCTCAATCTTGCTCTGGCTTTGCTTGTTGACTGTCCATGCCTCACAACCGCATAACATTATCGGTTCTATGTAACATCCAAGAACTCTCTTTTTGATGTTAATTGATAGGCATTTGTTAGTTAGAATGCTTTTCATGTTCTGGAATGCTGTTTTGGCTTGGCCGATTCTGCTGGATATTTCTGATGTGCATCTGCCGTCTGGTGAGATGATCGGTCTCAGATTTTAAACTTATCAACCTGTGTCAAGGTTGTGCCATTTGCTGTTATTTTGCATGAGGGGATTTCATGTTTTTACTGATTATCATGACTTCAGTCTTCTTGCTATTTAGCTCCAACCCTTTATTTTTGCTTTCTATTTCTAGTATATTCATGAGGTTTTGTAGGTCGCTTCCATTTTCTGTAATTAGCACGGTGTCATCTGCATAACGAATGTTGTTTATCAATCTTTAACCCAGGGCATTCTTCTAGGTTTCTCGTGATGTTTTCGCTGTAAAGTGAAAACATATCTGATGACAGAACACAACCTTGCCTGATCCTCTTTTGATATTTTGGAAAGAACTTGTATCGTTTTCTATTCTCATTGCAGCTGTTTGTTCCCATTACATATGTCATATTATTCGTGGATTTTTTCCATCGATATTCAATCTTTCTAGTTGCTTGATCAATTTTTCATGTCTTACCCGATCGAAACTTGGTAAAACCAACAAAGCATAAATATAGATACTTATTCCGCTCGATTGACCTCTCTGTGATAGTTCTTCTTCACCATATCCACTAACATTAAACCTTGGTACTCTTTACCCTGTCCACCTGCATTTAACCATTGTGCACTGGCATTAAACTCTTGTGCTCTCCCATCCTATCCACTAACGTTTAACTCTTGTCCTCTCTCTCTCTCTCTCTCTCTCTCTCTTCTCTTTTTTTTTTATCCCATCAGTAGCATTTAATCTTTGTCCTCTCTCACCCTATTCCCTAGAACTTAACCCTGGTCCTCTCTCTCACCATGCCCACTAGTACTAAACTCTTGCGCTCTTCCACCCTACAAAAACAAAACAAAACAACAACAACGCGTATTTAATACAACGAGAGAAGACAGGAAACAGAAGGCGTATTAACACAAAGAAAAATTATACTATCAGGAAAAACTGAACTCGTCTAAATAATTTACATTCGCTGAGTGTTTTTTGTTTTTTTTTTTGGTTTGTTTTTTCTGTTTTCTGGCTGTGTTAACGTGGGCAGTCGCACTTGTTTTGGAAAAAAACAA
>JAPXFY010000019.1:50341664-50344164 GCA_030674185.1 Monoplex corrugatus
AGTTGCATTCTCTTGGTCTAATTATACTGGTATTTCACAGCCTCTGCCTATCCATAGCTATGCATTAATCATTCCAAAGATCTAACCAGTACATGACGCATATACATTGTAGATAACACAATGCTAAACAATTAGCAGATCTACAATGTGTACATGTACTCTAAAGCAAGCCTACAACAAGATTTTGTCGTCATCTCCAGTCAGTATTACGTTGTAGTTTTACAGAACGTAGACGGGGCCGTCACTAATTTATGCTGCCTTTACTTTAGCATTATAGAACAATCGCCGTGTAATTGCCGGCGGGAACACTCAGACAATGACCGCAGGGCGCGTCTGTCTCAACCGCCCTTAGGTATTTGTGGCTCGATAGCGAGTACATAGCCACTCGCGAAACTGCCTGACAATGACCAGCGTTTCACTTGTGTGTACTGACGCGCTACGTTAAAACTACACACTAAGTGTTGACTTATTAATTAGGTGAGAACAACCAATCAGACCTTGGCATCTGGTTGACTGATTAATTAGGTGAGAACAACCAATCAGACCTTGCCATCTGAAAGGTTTGAGATTTGAAAATATGACCATCATGCTCTGTTCCCAGAGTACAAATTAACAAGGTGCATCATAGCGTGGGCTTTTTCACTGCCACTCTCAGTCTCACCAGAGGTGCCCTTTCCTGCCACCACTCTTGATCTCACAGCAGGTGATCAACTTCACGGCGTTACTGTAGTAAGTTCTGGATTGTTATCACTTTATTATAATTTGTCATTTGCAGTAAGCTTAGGGACTTTAGTGCCTCTTATTTCTTTAGATTCTAACTCGAGTCTATTGAGTACCGCGCTAGATTTGCAGAATTCGCACAGCAAGAAAGTATGTTTTGATCTAAACGATGTGCTATCTCACAAGATCTGTAGCACTTAGCGTGGCGGCCACCATCGTGAAGATGGAACTGAAGTTTAAATGTAATAACCACTATAGATTTAGCCCCTATTTTCATGTGGCTATTGTAGGACTATTGACAACCATATTCTGCCAAAAGCCAAGATACAAGGCATTTTGTGCAGAGGAAGAATATTTTATACTTGACAAGGTTGTATTCGCATACTGACATGATGACTGATGAAACACGTGCTCAGCTAATTGATCTGTTTGGTGTATCCCTTATCTGATCAGCACCACTGATAATCATGTAGGCCTATAGAGTGTTGTTTTGATGACATGGTTTAATTAATAATAGTAATATGCTATGCTATTTTGTTATCATTGTCTCTAGCACTTGATCTAGAATTATACTTAATCACATAGAGATAATGAGTAAAAGATTACTCAAGTGTGTTCTCTCAACACTGCTGACTGCTATTTGATTAGGTGCTGTTTGTGATGACATAGTTCTCATTGTCAAATAGGCCTACTATGTCATCACCACTGAATATTAACTGTCTGAAAGCTACCAGGATGCAATGCATTATTGTGCACTATTTTATACTTGATAATGTCGTATGTGTGTACATAATGGTAGTTGATGAAACATGTGCTCAGCGAATTGATCCAATTATTGTATCCCTTGTCTGCTCAGCACCACTGCTAATCATTATAGAATGTTGCTTTGATGACATAGCTTAATAGTAATATGCTATGCTATTTTGTCATCACTATCTCTAGCACTAGATATAGAATTACACATAAGTACATGGAGCAAATATTTAATGGATGACTCAAGTGTGTTGACTGCTATTCGATAAGGTAGACCCAATGTTTGTGACAACAGTTCACATAGTCAAATACTATGTCTGTCATCACCACTGAATATTAACTGTCCAATAGCTGCCCACTCAGATGTTATGTTACAACTAACTCAGCCCATGGTGGCCGAACAGCTTAATATGACTGTGCATTATTTTGCCAGTATATTATTGAAAGTCTACTCTATGCTAAGGCTATCGAACAAGCAGTATGGTAGTTTACCCCCAACTTATCAAAGGGTTACTCAATGTTTTGTCACCAATTATTTGTTCCATGTTTACAAGTGCTAGTGCTTTAGAGTGTAAATATCGACACCACATATTTTGGTATACTATAATGTAGTAGTTCTTTACACAACATTTTGTTATCAATTATTTGTTCTCAGACTCAGACTCAGACTATTTATTAACCAATGAATTAACAAAGGAATTTGATTTGGTTTTGCGTAACACACTCCCGCCATGCATACAAGACATGTGACAACATGAACAATACATAATATGAAAAATACTTGATCAAAAACACTTCAGGTACTCACACATGCCTGGGCGTGCACACCCACCCGTGCATCAAAAACAATATATAATCATACAGATAATAATGCTTGTAAACAAGACATGAAATTTGCTAGTATGATATAAATATAACTGACAGAAAACATCAACAGATGAGCAGCCCTTACACTCAGAAAGGAGGAGGGAATAACTAAGGAGGGGGGAGGGTGGTGGGGAGGGGGGCCGGGGAAGAAGAGAGTAGA
>JAPXFY010000019.1:50369164-50379164 GCA_030674185.1 Monoplex corrugatus
CGATATAGATGTATCGAAGATGGTTGTTGTTCATTCTCTGTGTCTGATCCACATCGTGGAACAAACTTACCCCGTGTTTCTTCGGCAGATACAATTGTTTTTTTGTTTGTTTTTCTCTTCTTCTTTTTAATCTATATGTTATTTGAAAACATACCTTTTTACCCAGAAGTGATTCACCTCTCTCCTCCACCACCACCACCACCTCGTCATCTTCTTCTTCTCCTTCCCACGCCCCACACCTCACCTATCCCGTCACTTCTTCGGGCTTAGCATATATTTTGCCTTTACATCAGGCCCTTAAGTTGTTTTGGTCATTGCCAGTGATTGCTGGAGTGAACGATGAGCCTGTGTTTTGATTTTGATTTATACATTAATATTTAGCACCTGATCAACACCATTATTATTACCATTATACTTATTACTATACTTATCATCATCATCATCATGTTATATATATTATATTATTATTATTATTATTATTATTATTATTATTATTATTATTATATTATTGTTTATTATTATTATTATCATCATTATTATTATCAATATCAGTAGTAGTCGTAGTAGTAGTAGTAATAGTAGTATTGTTATTATTGTTGTTGTTGGTTGTTGTTGTTCTTCTTCTTATCCTTGTTCTCGTTGTTACTATTTTATTTTTTATTATTATTATCAACTTATCAGATGCTTATTGATATTAGTATTATCATTTTGTTGTTGTTGTTGTTGTTGTTGTTGTTCTCATTATCATAGCTCCATCGTTTATCAACATATTTTAACAAAAGTTTCAGACCAAATGTCCAATATATTGCATAGCCGCAGATGCATACGGTCCATAATAATACTGAATACATGTAAGACACAGATAAGTCCCAGGTGTATTTACGTACCTCAAACAGGTAAAAACGTTCTTTTATCTAAAAACAGAAATGAAATAAATAAACGAAGCTATTGTGTGTGTGCTTTTTGAATACACATTTAGGGTGTCATGATGAAGTAATAATTCTGTTTAATATGTGTTCATATACGCAAATGCAATACCACCCTCACAATAACAGTTTCTTTTTAATGAGCCTTTGGATTTGCGACTAGAATACCATAATAACTGTTTTTTTTCGTGTGCCTTTAGTACCACGACTTCATTACCATGCCAATATCCTTTAAATGTATCTTTAGGCAAATGACTGCACCATTATTATAGTAATGTTTTCAAAGTGCCTTTAGATATACGACTGCAATGCCATAATCATAATAATTATTTCATATGCCTTTGGATTCATAACTAATATACCCTTTAATGTGTATTTAGGCAAATGACTGCCACCCCATGATATTATAGTAATGTTTTCCAAGTTGCCTTTAGATATACGACTGCAATGCCATAACTTATTTTTCATATGTTTGGATTTCTAATGCAATACCATGTACCAGTATTCTTTCATGTGCCTTTGGATTCACAACTGTAATACCATAATATTTCTTTTACTGTGTAACAACAACTACTGAATTTAATCAGTTCGCCTATGAGCTTGAGTTCTTGAGTGCCACTAAAATGCTTTATTATGTGTAATACGTCTTTAGTCCAAAAGGTTTTGGAGAATACAGAGCTAAGAAGAATGAACTTAATAATACTAAACTGCATTTTTTTCATGTGCCTAATCTATAGAGAATTGTAACACGAAAGAAATGAAACTAATTCGTGTGCCTTTAAGACACACGGCTATCACACAAACGACAGTTGTGGAAAAGCAGTTGACACAGGTACACATTGAAGTACTCTGGACACTCCTACTTCATACTTGAGCCTACCCCTACACACTTGCTAGTGTGCAGGCAATCCACGTCTTCTTCGGTCAGAATTACGAGCGTTAATGGTGTTCGGTCATCTCAGTTTGTGTTCAGTAACTGTAGATATGTTATCTTCTACACATTTAGTTTTAACATAAGCCTTTTTTTTTTTTAGACGAATTCTTGCTTTGCTACCCGCGCATTCAAAGTGAGAAAATCACGCCAAGGCTGCTTCTATTTTTAGCACGATTTCTAACAACGGGAAATCCTGATACAAAGCGAACCGCCATGTTTGTGCTGGCCCTTTACTTTTCGTCTTCAGTATTTACAATAGCCTTGGTGACCTTCAACAGTTGATTTTAGTGTATGTGTGTGTGTGTGTTTCATTACTAGTGAGGTTTATAGTCAGTAGTGCTCAACTTTGACTTGGTAGAGTATAAGACTAACTCCATGTGTGTAGGATACACGCTGCAAGATTCCACTGGTGTACTGTAATGTGACTACAAATACCTTGTTTTACTTTTAGTCAGTCCAAACTTCAAGCAGTGAAGTTATGCAATATTGTGGTGGTTTGGATTTTTGAATTCAAAACGTGCCACTGTGAATTATGCAAAATTCGGTTGTGGTGATTTGAACTTCTAAATTCAAAAAGTGCGACTGTGCCCATCGCTTGAGGTGAGTGTATCCGCTGACAATTTTACCTTTAGGCCTACTGTTTAGCCTAGAGTTAGATGCGGAAGCAATGCCAGTTATCAATATTTCTGACTGACCCTTATCAGTATTTCTGACTGACCCTGCTAACCAACACCCAGTGACATGTTAAAATGTGTTATTTCTCCGTCAGCCTTGCAACTCGACAGACCCACACGTGGATATATATCCCCACACTGATAGATCCCAAGCCAATGAGCGCTTTGTGCACTTTCGAGAAGTTGTTGGGTGAAATGGCAGACCCGCATAGGCTACGTCTTTTATTACACGACTGCGACATTTCTTTTTATAGTATGCATTACACTCCTCTGTCTCTGTAACAGTCTGTATGTCTGTCTCTGTCTGCCTGCCTGTCTGTCTGTCCCTCCCCCCTCTGTCTCTCTCTGTCTCTGCCTCTTTCTCTCTCTCTCTCTCTCTCTCTCTCTCTCTCTCTCTCACACACACACAGATACACCATACATTCACGTACACACACACAGAGACACACAGACACAGACACAGAGAAACACAGACACACATACACACACACACACACACACACACACAAACACACACACACATGCACACACACACTCAATTTTTCGGTTTGAAATTCATCCTAGACGAGGCGACAACTTAGTCCAGCTGCTTCAAGATCCCATGTGTCTCTTCTTCTTTTGTGGAAAGCACTGTCATGTTGTCCATGAAGGCTTTTAGAGGAATCATTTGGTATCCGTTTCCGTGGTCAGCTGGGCCAGAAATCCTCACTGCTGCTTTCAAGATGACTTCCATTAATAACACAGAAACAGTACTGAAATAATTGCACAACCCATGGCTATGCCTTCTTCCAAACTGATCCAATCAGTAGTGTATTCTTTTATGGAGAACCGCATTGCATCATCATCATTATCATGTGCCCTGCCACATGGCGTTGGCGATCATGGCCCTCCTTAATCATGTATCTATCCCTTGTCGCCGAAAGCACATCTTCCACCCTCTCTGTCCTCAGCCAGCTTGCAAGTTCGTCCAATATTTTTTTTCCCTGGGTCTACCTGGATTGCATAAAAGTGAAAATTCTTCTTAGATTTTCTAGGATGTTCTTTGGGACATGATATATGACGAGAGCCGGTTGAACTATCGTGTGTGGGGCTGATCCGTACGCATTTGCCAGATCGAGCCACACCACACCACGTCAGAGTCATTCTTCTCTGTTTTTGGCACGCTTCGTCGCCAGAGGCGGTCTGTGACCTCGCAGACGGCGAATGGAATGAAAGAGCACGGATTCCTTTCTCTTCCAATAGTACAGACTTGACAAACCAATGCACCAAGTTAAAAACAAAAAGAAAAAAGAAAGGAAAGAGAGACAGAGACTGAGAGACAGCGACATAGAGACAGAGAGACAGACAGGCAGAGAGAGAGGGAGAGAGAAACAGACAGAGAGACAGAGACAGACAGACAGACAGAGAGGGAGACAGGCAGAGACAGACAGACAGTGAGGCGGAGACAGAAAGATAGAGACAAACAGAAAGACAGAGAGGCAGGAGAGAAAGAGAGAAGAGAGAGAGAGAGAGAGAGAAAGAGAGAGAGAAAAAAAAAGAGAGAGAGTTATCCCTTAACCCTGAGGTCGTAGGGGAGTGAAGTGGTAAAGATCTGAACCTCTCCTGGAACCAGCTTTACAAGGACGGTACCCATCATCTCCTGCCCCTCGGTGCTTTAATTAAAACTTTCCCTAACTTAGAAGAATGTCAGACAGACACCTATTTACGGCTGGGAATGCCAGAGGCCTCGCGGGCACAATTTGTCTTAATGCTAAACTTGCCCGTGCGTGATTGGCATCCACGCAAACAGTCATGCCCTTGAAGATAGGAAGGCGAGCGCTCTACCTCTTTGTCAACCAGGGGGTGGGGGCGGAGGGAGGGGGAAGGGGCTTCAGGTGCGTTGACAGCGCATTTCTCTCTCAGTCTCTCTGTCTCTCTCTGTCTTTGTCTGTCTCTCTCTGTCTCTCTCCCTCTCTCTCTCTTTCTTTCTCTGTGTGTCTGTCTGTCTCTTTCTCTCTCTTTCTGTCTGTCTGTCTGTCTATCTGTCTGTCTGTCTGTCTGTCTGTCTCTCTCTCGCCTCTCTGTCTTTCTGTTTGTCTCTCTTTCTGTCTACGCCTCACTGTCTGTCTCTCTCTCTGTGTCTGTCTGTCTGTCTGTCTGTCTGTCTCTGTCTGTCTGTTTCTCTCTCCCTCCTCTCTCTGTCTCTCTCTCTCTGTCTCTCTCTGTCTCTCTCTCTTCTCTCTCTCTCTCTCTCTCTCTCTCTCTCTCTCTCTCTCTCTCTCTGTGTGTTTCGCGAGCCCCAGTAACTCAGTTGGTTTGAGCGTCGGATTCACATGCTAATGGTTGTGGGTTCGAATCCCGGGGTGCGCTATATTAAAACTGGCCTTCTCACTGCTCCATCTTAACATCATTGTTGTTCTGGTGGTGTCAGTATAGGAGTAGATAAGTCCTCATTCCCCCACTTCCCTGGGATGGTTATCCCCGTCGGCCATATCACCTGAGGTGGGTGTCGACGTAAAAACTGAACCAAATCAATCAATCAATCAATCTCTCTGTTTCTGTCTTTCTCTATCTCTGTCTCTGTGCCTCTGCCTCTGTCTGTCTTTCTGTCTCTGTCTGTTTTGTCTGTCTGTCTGTCCTGTCTGTCTGTCTGTATGTCTGTCTATCTGTCTCTCTCTCTCTCCCTCTCTCTCTCTCTTTCTGTCTGTCTGTCTCTCTCTTTCTCTGGTCCTCTCCCATTCTTTATTCGACTACTCATATCCTGTTTCCTAAATGATCACTATGACCGCGAACAAATTTGGATTCCTCTTAATGAATGCAGTGAAGTGAATATCCCTGTGCATAGTCCATGTTCGTTCACACAGGTCTGTGACATTGACGGGTGCGGTGGTCAAGTGGGTAAGACTTTATACTTCCAGTCAGAAGACTGAGGTTCAATCCTGCTTAGTGAGAAGAGTGGCAGAATGGTTCAGATGTTCGCCTGCCAATAACTTAACTCGAGGTTCCAGGGTTCGCTCACCGTAGAGGCGTTGACTTTTCTCCTCAGTTTGATCGGGAAATCGAACTGAACGTCCAGTCCTTCGGAAGAGGACGAAACACGAATCGGACCTCTGTGCCTTCTGGCTGCGCACGCTAAAGATCCCACGGCACTTGAAAATCGTGAAGAGCAGGGCATTGCCCGACTGCTTTGGTATAAGACATTGGAGAGATAGGTTGATTTCACAGGTCTCACCCCTTGAAGACCAATTAGCCTTCTTTCCTCTCTGAAGTCTTCGTAAACAAAAAATGTGAATATGAATATATATGAATTTGAAGCGATGGGGGAGGGGATGGGTGCCGCCCTCGTGGTGCTGTCACGTCGCTCCCTTACGACCTCAGGGTTATTTATGGAACTATCTAGGTAGGACCAGAGGACCTGGCCAGCTCTTGGCTTTATGTGCAGGCTTAAGGCTTGTGCCGTGATCATTCTAGATTTTCTCCATCACATGGCACCTGTGACGATAGTGCGTATGGAATTTATTCCGAGCGATGAGACGTCTTCTTGAGAAACTAAACATTATGCACATCCTGCATGAGGCTGGTCGATATGATAAGTGTGAGGGAATAAAGGGTTAATCATCAGGATTATAAGGTAAACGATACGCAACCATTCGCTGTGGTATAGTGGTTAACGCAGTGGCTGGAATGCTGTAGATTTGAATCCCCATCAGACCCTTCCTCTGGATGTTTTGGCTCCAACTGGCTCCTACGCAGGGTTAAGCTTGCTGTGGGCTCATGTCGGAGGACCGGGACCACACGATTGAGTCTTATCCAGTTCTTGAATCATCTGACCAACACCGCAGGTGTCTGAATCTCTGGGGATAGGTTGACACCAAGATATAATAATTAAAATAGAAGGGGTAGAGTACAGCCCTGTCACTCAGTCTCAACCCTAGGTAGTTCAAGTTCATATTGCTTATATATATAGCCCAATCGACTACTAGAGCCATATCAGGGCTAACACAACACTACGTCAAAAACGACAACACAGTTAAGATAAAAGACAACAGTTTAAAACCATACTCACCGTTAACCTTGCAAGTCTAAAATGCAATTAACTCAAACCTAGATGGAATTTATTAAAAGGCATCATGATCGTCATCATCATCATCATCGTCATCACATTGTAACAGTTGTACCTTTAAGGTGGTGTAGGGAAAAAATAGCACAAAGAACAGTTCCCTAAATGTGATGACCCTAAACAAAACAAAAAACAAAAAACACAACAACAACAACAACAAAAATTACAATACGCCATACCAAATAGCCTATACTTTCATAAATGTTGGTCATGGTTTCTTTTTTTTTTTTTTTTTTTTTTTTTTCAGATGAGCTCCCCACCGTCTGTGAATCTGAAACGTACACCGTCATCCTCAAGTGATGGATCTCACTGTTCAGCAGGCAACCTAGCCACGGCACATCGCACCAGTCTGCGGAGATCGCGACATGCGGTCCCACCCGGAGCCCGTATGGGCCACCATGCATCTGTAGACTCGGTGGCCACCAGTGACCAGTCTTTTTCTACTCACTGGTCACCCATGTCCGCGCTGTCTGATCTGGTCCTGCATGATTCCTTGCAACACCATGAAGAAAAGTAAGTCCTTGCCCCAGTTTATTTATTGTCTTTTAATATCCGTAGTCTTCGTTAGGGTGGAAGAGATGCTTGAAGCAACACGAGATAGAGACAGATGGAAGTCCATAATCGCCAACGCCATGCGGCAAGGCACCTGGTGATGATGATGATGAGTCTTCGTTAAACAGATGATACCGTGCTAATTGCAGAAAACTAAAGGGGCCTACCAAACCTTGTGCATATAATAGAAATCGAAAGCGAAAATAAAGGGTTGGAGCTAAATAGCAAGAAGACGAAATCATGTTAATCAGTAAAAAACATGGAATCACCTCATGCAAAATAAAACAGCAAATGGCACAACTTTGAGACAGGCTGATACGTTTAAATATCTAGGAAAAATCATCTCACCAGACGGCAGATGCACATCGGAAATAGCCGTCTGAATCGGCCAAGTCAAAACAGCATTCAAGAAGATGGAAAACATTCTTACTAACAAATGCCTATCAATTAACATCAGGAAGAGAGTTCTTGAATGTTATATGGAAGCGATAATGTTATACGGCTGTGAGGCTTGGACGGTCAACTTGCAAAGCCATAACAAGACTGAGGTAGCCGAGATGTGGCTTCTAAGAAGAATGTTGAGAGTTCCATGGACAGCAAAGAAAACAAACGAGACAGTCTTGATGGAGGCAGACACAAGAAGATCATTGATAAGGAACATTAGGAAAAGACAAGCAACGTTTATAGGCCATTTTATGAGGAAAGGGGAATTAGAGCACCTGGTCACAACAGGAAAGCTTGAAGGAAAGAGTACCGGGTAGACCTAGGGAGAAAATATTGGACGGACTTACAGGGTGGCTGGGGACAGAGAGGGTGGAAGATGTCCTTGCGACGACAAGGAAAAGATGCATAAGGAGGGCTATGATCACCAAAGCCATGTGGCACGGCACATGATGATGATTGATGAATCATCGGTCAGGACAGAGGTTGTCCAATGCTATTATTAACTAAACCAGCATTTAAGAAATGAAAAGCGTTCTTACCAACAAATGCCTAACAATTAACATCAGGAAGAGAGTTCTTGAATGTCATATAGAACCGATAATGTTATACGGATGTGAGACGTGGACAGTCAACAAGCAAAGCCAGAACAAGATTGAGGCAACTGAAATATGTTTTTCAAGAAGAATGTTGAGAGTTCCATGGACACCAAATAAAAACAGACGAGAGCGTTTTGAAGGAGGCAGACACAAAAGAACATTAATGAAGAAGATTAGGAAAAGACAAGCTCCATTTATAACATTTTATGAGGCAAAAGAAATTAGAGCACCTAGTCAAGAAAGCTGAAGGGAAAAAGAGTAGGCCTACCAGGTAGACCCAGGGAGAAAGTGTTAGACGGACTTGCAGAATGGTTGAGGACAGAGGGGGTGGGAGATGTACTTGTGGAGGGCCATGATCGCCAACGCCATGTGGCAGGGCACATAATGATGATGATTACTGGTAACTATGTAACCCAATACTGCCTACCGCATGCGGAGAATAAACCCAACAACAACGACAACAACAACAACAACAAAAATCAGACTATGATAGGAATGGGCGGTTTCGCCAAGTTCGGCATGTCCGAGACACAACGACAATCCCACCCTCCAAAAAAAAAAGAAAACAAAACAACAGAAAAGAAAAGAAAAAGAAAGAAAGAAAGAAAGAAAGAAAAAAAAAACATATCTTTAGTGTGGCGCCCCAGTGACTCTTTAAGAAGTTGTTGTTTAAAGCCCAGCCGACTGCGTATAGCCATATCAGGGTTGTAGCCGTTTCAAAACATACAAAACTTCAACAAGAAAAAAAGAAAAAGAAAAAAAATTAAGTATGCATATCAATGCATTCGCGCACATAGTCTGAGGACATACACCTGGCGTTGATCACTCCGCCCAATTATGGTCCAGGACATTTAAAATAAAACACACCTGAATAAAGACTTAAGCACACCTAAGGACGTCAAAACTTATATAAAAACGGGCCTGAATTATCAAAAAAATTGCTTATGCATATCTAATCTTCCTAGAGCCAAAAACGCATTTAATACATGTACCCAATTATCAATCCTAAGAAAAAGCATGTAAGACTTTATTGAACACATACAGATGAATGGACCAGAAAGACAGAAAATGATAGGAAGAAATGACAGAAAGCAAAGGGAGCAAGGCAGAAACAAAGAAAGCGAAAGAAAATAGGAAATTTGCCAGCACAGCATTTCCAAAGGTGGATACTATTAATACTGAAAAGTCCCCGGCATCCCCACGGGTCGGGTCCAGGGGGGGGGGGGGGAGCTGTAAGAAGTTAAGGGAGAAAAAGAAGAAGACGAAGAAGAAGAAGAAGAAGAAATATCGGTAACCTTGTGATCCGATTGAACCTGTCAGGCCATCGGCAACTTAAAACCAGAACCCCCATCTGGTTCACTGATGGAGGAGAGTAGTGGTACCCTGACAGGAACAAGAAACAAGACCTTTCAAAGGACGAAAAAGCCCCAGAAGTCAACGACCATAATAATGATGATGATGATGATGATGATGAAGATGATGATGATATAATAATATTAATAATGATAATAATAATGATGATAATAATAATGATAATAATGATGATAATAATAATAATAATAATAATAATGATAATAATAATAATAATAAATAATAATAATAATATAATAATATGATGATGATAATAATAATATAAATAGTATACTAATAATACAATAACAATAATAATGATGATGATGATGATGATGATGATGATGAAGAGGAGGAGGTGGAGGATGATGACGTCAACGACGACGGCAATAGTAATAATAAAAAATAATAATAATAATAATAAT
>JAPXFY010000019.1:50384164-50391664 GCA_030674185.1 Monoplex corrugatus
CTTTCTGTTCTTCTGTTTCTGTCTCTTCTCTGTCTGTCTGTCTGTCTGTCTGTCTCTGTGTATCTGTGTCTTTCTCTTTTCTTCTCTTCTCTTCTCTCTCTCTCTCTCTCTCTCTCTCTCTCTCTCTCTCCTCTCTCTCTGTGTCTCTCCCCCCCCCTCTCTGTGTCTCTCTGTCTCTGTCTCTGTCTCTCTCTCTCTTTCTCTCCCTCTCTCTGTCTCTCTTTCTGTCTGTCTGCCTGCCTATATGTCTGTCTGTGTATCTGTGTGTCTCTGTATCTGCGCGTGCAAGGGCAAGCGAACGCATGCCACACGTGTACGTGTGTACGTAGGTGCTTGTGCACAGTGGGTGAAAGTGTATGTGTTGTGTGTGTGTGTGTGTGTGTGTGTGTGTGTGTGTGTGTGTGTGTGTGTGTGTGTGTGTGTGTATTTGTGTGTGTGCGTGTGTGTGTATGTGTGTGTGTGTGTGTGTGTGTGTGTGTTGATTGTGAATGATAGTGTTTAGTGTTTGAATGTATTCTCAGAGAGAGAGAGAGAGAGTCAAAAAAGAAATTTCAAAAAAAAAAGAAAACTTTCTGATTCACAATGTTATCATTAAATTAATTTTTCTTTCAGACTTCAACTCTTGCATCAGATGCAGAGAATATCTGACGTCAGCGCCCTCCATCAGTTTTTGTGTACACGTGAACACGCACGATCTGGTGACGTACAGCACACAAAGTGATGACTTGCTGAGGGAGGTGCAGGAGTTGATGAAAGTAGTAAACGCCTTGCTGAACGAGGGAGGGGGGACCGTCTGTGTCCACTGCTCCCACCCTTGTCCCCCCGCCTTGCTGGACAACATTGTGGACCACAGGTAGGTTCGCCTTCTTCGCGCTGTCACCGTGGTGTGTGTAGTGGTTAGCACAACAGACTACCGACTAGAGGGTAGCGGGTTCGGATCCCCTTCAAAAATCATCTGTGGTATTTTTTTTTTGGCGCGTAACCGGCTCCTTACCCAGAGTCGTTCGTGCTATGAGCTCTTTGGGAAGACTGGGACCACACGGTCGAGTCTCCTCCTCTACTTCACGGATGCGTCATTTTAGGGTTGTTGCTTAAATCTTCTTACCAGCACCGCAGGTGTCGTTATCTCCCGGGCCTGGTTGACGCCAGGATACATTATGATAGTAAGCGTAGAGTACAGCCCTGTCACGCAGTCTCAGTCTTAGATGGGGAACTCTATAGCATCATGATTATCATCCTCATCGACATCATCATCATGGCATTGTAAAAACATGTGCCATCTTCTGTAGCGATTAAAGTGGCGTAGAAAATGGGACGAAGGAAACAGAGAAGAAAAGTGAGCAAAAAGCCCCGTGAGTTATCTTTATATATGCATCAACAGTTAGTGCCTTGGTATTATTATTATTATAGTAGTAGTAGTAGCAGTAGTAGTAGTAGTAGTAGTAGTATTTTTATGCATCAACAGTTAGCGCCTTGGTGGTAGTAGTAGTAGTAGTAGTGTTATAATTATGATTATGATGATGATGATGATGATGATGATGATGATGATGGTGATGATGATGATGATGACGATGATGATGATTATGATGATGATGATTATTATTATTATTGCTGTTCTTCTTGTTGTTGTCGTCGTCGTCGTCCTTGTCATCGTCGTTGTTGTTGTTGCACAAACTCATTCATTTGTTTGATCTTAAGCTGTAGAGGGCTGTTTGGGACTGAAGAATAATTCACAAACGTTCCGTTCACTGATACTGGTAGTTCTTGTGCTGGTGGTACAGCACGATGCCAGTGTTAGTTGTCGTGTCGGGTTCTTTGAAATGCATCCGTTTAATTAAAGTCACGCGTTCCCTATCGCGTTCGTGTGTGTAATCAGTTACATGGAGTAAACTTCTTTGGCACATTCACCAATTATTATCCCCATCTGACCCATTAACCAGTACCTGTATGTTTCCGTGAATATGTTTGCTAAGTCATCCACTTGTTCACGGCTTTTCGTTTCTGTCTTCAGGTGCTAAATTGTCCTCCATGTGTTCTTCGCTTTTCGTGTGTCTTCATGTGCTAAATTACCCTTCATTGTTCATGGCGTTTCGTGTCTGTCTCCAGGTGTTAAACTATCCATAGGTTCATCGCTTTTCGTGTCTGTCTTCGAGTGCTAAATTGTCCATATGCTTATCGCTTTTCGTGTATGTCTTCAGGTGCTAAGTCATCCATATGTTCATCGATTTTCGTGTCTGTGTTTAAGGTTAGCGAGCCTGATTACCAACGCCACGTTCTACGAGGACAATTTCGAACGGCTATTGGTGGACAGCCGTCACGTGGTCTACAGGGTCAAACCCAGCCCCCATCGCTGCATTAGCATCCTCGACTTTCACTCATCACTCTCTCACAACCAGGGTCTGGTCCAGCCCTCTCAACTCCAAATCCAGTCACTCATTTATCGTTGCTTTCAACCCTCGGCTGGGACGGCGTCCACTGAAGACGAACGCTACGCAGAAAGGCCGGTGTTTGAGCATATGCAACCTGTGAGTTTGGTTCCCAGCTGTAAGCTTCGCTTTCACGGGGTGGAGGGTTTAAGAGATGTGCATGGGGACGGGGATTTTGGTGAAGTTGTGGCCGGTTATTGGTGGACGGAGCTGGGGTTAAACCGTCAGATTGCAGCTTTGTGTAAACAACCCTCCGGAGGATCTGTGTACCTGGGAATCTCTGAACAGGTGGCCACCCTGCACGATACACGGGCGTGGATTCCCGTGCCGCATTGCGACCTGACCCAAGTGTTTCGCGGTTGCAGGAAGAAACTTTGGGTGGATCCCGGAGACGAGAATTACGATACCTTGTTCCTGGCCTCTGAGGAAAACGTTCCCAAGGCAGAAGCTCGAGGCACCGGCGTGTACCTGTGCCAAGGTGTGTCCCTCACCCGTTCACAAAGAGACGGTCTCAGTGCCAGCATACTTCAAAAGGTTAAGAACGAAATGCGGTGGTACCCCCAGTACCCCGCCACACACCCCGTGTCTGTCAGCTTCCACCCGGTTAGACAGAGCAGGGGTGGTGAAGGGGGTGACGAGGTGTGCGTGGTGGAGGTCAGGGTTTGGAGGTATCACGGGGTGGCCTTTGACGAGGCCAAAGGATTGGAAGCGTACGTAGTCGTTTCTGTCGGTCCCTGTCACCAGGTGCGTCCTTTAGGCCTGGACGACGTCAGGGCGGGTGTCCAGGACTTCACCGCCCGGTACAGTCCTCTGCTGACATCTTTGCATGGGGACAATTATGCTTAACCCTTTAGATTCTCAGCACCCTGCCCGCCAGCATCCTTGCACTGCCAATTCTGCTGGCAAAGCAAAAAGCTTAATCCTTTGACTCCCTCACCCTATCCACCACCTTCCTCCCTTCAGGATACTGGTGGATAAGGTGAGGGAGTCAAAGGGTTAAGTTTTTGCAGGTGGTGGACACGGTGTGGGAGTCGAAACTTTAAACGTGTTACTTTCAGACATGTTTTGGTACAAAGAGAAAAAAATGTCCATCTGCGCACGTTTGAAAATTGATCGATGCCAATAGAAAATCTGTTGTGCACGCTGATTGATTGACTGATTGATTTGATTGATTAATTGGTTGATTGATTGATTGATTTGGTTCAGTTTTTACATCGGCACCCACCTCAGGTGATATGGCCGACGGGGATAACCATCCCAGGGAAGTGGGGAAATGGGAGGGGGGGGGGGACGTATCTAACCCTACACTGACACCACCAGAACAACAATCATGTAAAGATGGGACAGTGAGAAGATCAATTTTAATATAGCATACCTCGGGGTGCAAACCCACAACCATTAGCATGTGAATCCGACGCTTTAACCAACCGATCTATTGAGGCCCGCTTCTGTGCACGCTCTTGTCTTTCTCATTATCGGTCCATGGAGCTCCAATGGCAGAAGAATGAACTAGTCACAGTCGTTGCCACTTCGGTGACACATTAACTCCTCTTCCACGTGCGCTGCTCTAGGGTGCGCTACATTACAACTGGCCTTCTCACCGTCCCCTCTTAACATCATTCTTGTTCTGGTGGTGTCGGTATAATAAATTATGATTAGCATTAGATAAGTCCCCTCCTCGATGCTGGAGCTCTTTCAGTATAAATAGTGCTAGAAATGTCCTCTTTTCTGTCACCCTCTTTGTTTCGGCCTTGTTGCTTTGCTTTCTGTCATTTCTACCTATCATTTTCTGCCTTAATGGTCCATTCACCTGTATGTGTTCGATAAAGTCTTATGTACTTTTTCTTAGGAATGATAATTGGGTACATGTATTAAGTGCATTTTGTGCTCTAGGGAGGTGAGATATGCGAAAGCAATTTTAGGTAACTTATGCCTGTTTTCATGTATGTTTTGGTGTCCTTATGTATGCTTATATTTGTATTCAGGTGTGTTTTTTAAATATCCCCTGTGCAATAAATTGGACGGATTGGTCAACGCCGGGGGCATGTCCTTAGATTATGTGCGCGAATGCATTGATATGTCTACTTAAATTTGTTTTTCTTTTCCTGTTGAAATTTTGTATGTTTTGAAGCGGTTATAGCCCTGGTATGGCTCTGTGCATTCGGCTGGGCTTTAAAAACAATAACAACAACAAGTCCCGTCCTTCCTCTACTTCCCTGGGATGGTTATTCCTGTCGGCCATATCACCTGAGGTGTTTGCCTACGTAAAAACTGAACAACATCAAACAGTCTGCAATGTTTGAAGAGCCAGAGTAGAACATACGGTTTCATACATCGAACGCCACTTCTGTGAATTATAATATGTGTTCTCGTCATCATCTTTATTCAGAACATCTGCTGGAAGATGTATGTAATGTACTGCTGTTAAACTTACCTCATCTCATGGTGATGTTTTGACGATATATTGGTGCTTGCGTGTGTTATCAAAAGCTTGTATCTGTGTCTTTATTCTGTCTTGTAAAGGTCACTCAAAAAACAATAATCGCTAAATAAATAACAGTAAATACAGGGAGGTGCAAAAGTAGGTATACAGTTATGAAAAAAGAAAACACGTGCAATACTCATTGCATTTATTATACAAACAAATGAATATTGCATATACATGAAATGACAAGCACAGCCTTAATCCCTCAGATACTCAAACTGCTTGTTGTCGGTATTCACACACTCCTCTAATCGAGAGCGGAATTAAGCATTATAGTAATGATGTAATACTTACTATATACCTACTTTTGCACCCCCCTGTATATCTGCTATTCTGCGAGGGAAGGGAAAAAGGGGAGGGAGGAGGGCGTGCTGGGCGGGGGGCAGTGATTAACTTCCCTTGCTTTGCACCTCCATTTAAAACGTGTTTCCCCAAAGTTCATTTCCTTGATGATGTAAGTAATGCTTTGTAACTAGTGACGCGTCGAGTCAAAGGGAAACAACTCCTGTACAGCGGAAGTCTGACTAAACAAAAGCCAACTTCCGGTACCTGAATCAATGCTGTGACCGACCGCATGCCCTGAAAACGTAGAAATATATGTTATATATATATATATATATATATATATATATATATATATATATATATGTATATATATAATATATTATCATACAATATATATACATACTAGATACATACATAGATATAGCATACCTCGGGGTGCAAACCCACAACATTAGCATGTGAATCCGACGTATATATATGTATAGATAGATATATAGATTATATAGATAGATATATACATATGTGTGTATATATTTACATACATATCTCTCTCCTCTCTCTCTCTCTCTCTCTCTCTCTCTCTCTCTCTCTCTGTATATATATATATATATATATATATATATATATATATATTCGCTTCCTGACCATGACTGCCTGCAGCATTTCATGTTGTATGAATCCTTTGTTTAGCGAAATGGTCACAGTGTGGCGTCGGAAGCTGCGAGGTGATTGCCCGGTCAGTGGTGATGCGTTGTTGCTCTGGGTCCCACCTAGCACTTTCGGCTGTTTCTTGTTAACCCTTTGACTTCCCCAACCTATCTATCAGCTGCAAAAACTTAACCGTTTGACTCCTTCACCCTATCCACCAGCTTCCTGCAGGAAGCTGATGGGATAGAGGGTGAGAGAGTCAAACGGTTAATTTTTTTTTAACTTTGCTAGCATAGTTGACAGTGCAGGATGCTGGTGGACAGGGTTAAGCGGGAGTTAAAGGGTTAAGCTTACAACCTCCAACAACAAGCACAACTTCACAGTGTATCTCTGTGAACAGGGGGATTTTGTTTTGTTTATCTGTAGTTTTGATCTTATTTGTCTGGTTGAAACTTTTATGGAAGACTTTCAGTCGAACGCATTTAATGGATACAATTTTTTTCTGTAAACCAGCATATTAAATTATCTAAACAAGGGAGGCGATCAGGCGGGGTGGTTTTTTTTTTGGTAAAGAATGAACTTATTCCCTTCGTGAAAGTTATTGATGTTGATTATAGTAACTTTTGTGTGTTTCTTATCGACAAAAAATTATTTGGAACAGGTAAGAATATATTGTATGTTTGTTGTTATGTACCTCCAGAGGGCTCCCCTTATTATGGGCATTTTGGTTTTGATAATGGCATAAGTTTACTTGAAGAATGTTTAACTGACAGTTTGTTAACAAATGACGTTTATGTTATTTTGAATGGTGATCTGAACAGCAGAACTTCTAATATTTCACAGGATTTCTATTCAAGTGATGTTTTTGATGTGCACGACAAAAGCCGATCGCTTAATTTTAACTGATGTTCAGAAGACAGTCATATAAATGAATATGGAAAATTACTGCTGAATTTGTGTACTGCTTTAGGACTATGTATTTTGAATGGTGTGTGTACAGGTGATCTTGAAGGTCGGAGTACATATATTTCTGACAGTGGAAACAGTGTTACTGACTATTTCATATTTTCAAATGATCTTCTTGCGCTTGTGTATGACCAATGTGAATTGTCTATCGTTGAACAAATTGAATCAGACCATTTGCCTGTCACAGCTCGTATTTGTTTTCCAAATGAAAATACTTCAAACATAGATCATGAAAGGCATGAACAGCTCATCGAAAGAATCGTTTGGAATGATGAATATGTACATCTGTATCGTGATGCATTAAGTCAAGATGAAAACCGTAGAAAATTTGATGATGCTATAAGTTTGATAGATCTCAACGTGAATATGGCACTGAATATGTTTAATGACTGTATAAAAAAAAGTGCTGAATGTATGAAGAAACGTGTAGTCTTAAACAGTAAGAGAGTACCTGGTGATTGGTTTGATCAAGAATGTGTCCGTGCAAGGAGAAATGTAAGGAGATTGTTAAAAACAAGTCGCCGCTCAAAGAAACCTGAAGATCAAAATAAATATGTAATTGCTAGACGTGAATATAAAAATATAAAAATTTACACAAAAAAAAGAAAGCATTTTGATAAGGCGATAGTTGACAAATTAGTCCACTCTATTAAAAGCCAAAAAGAAATCTGGAATACAGTTAACAAATTG
>JAPXFY010000019.1:50401664-50406664 GCA_030674185.1 Monoplex corrugatus
AGCATCGTTTTCGTTTTCTTCCTTGTGTTGCCAAAATATGAAGGTGAAGCGTATATGTGCCAACTCACGCGCGTGCTCACGCACACAAACACACGCATACAAACACACACACACACACACACACACACACACACACAACACACACACACAACACACACACACACACACACACACACACACACACACACACACACACACACACACACACACACACACACAAACACACATACAGAGGAGAAAAAGAATTCAGAAACACATTGGTCGCTTTGCATAGAACTGTATTTTTTTTTTTTTTTTTTTTTGAAATGCAACACACTGAAGATAACATCATCAGCTGCAACATTTACAACGAAGATGACAATGGCAATTTCGCAAATAATCTTGGTGAAAATATTTGAGTTAGAGCATCTAAAAAAATTGAAAATAATTGCCAGTTTCGACTAGATTAAAAAAAAGAAAAGAAAAGAAAAAAAGCTAATGCACACACCAATGCATACACATAGACATACACATGCACACGCACACGCACGCGCGCACACACACACACACACACACACACACACACACACACACACACACACACAAAACAGATATATACATACGTATATATATGCATAATTATGTCTATCTTTCTATCTATTTATATATCTATGTATCTATCTATCTGTCTATCTGCCTGTCTGTCTGTCTGTCTGCCTATCTATCTACCTATCTATCTACATATCTATCTATCCATATATCTGTCTGTCTGTCTGTCTGCCTATCTATCTATCGGTCTGTCTATATGTCCATCTACCTATCTATCTATCTATCTATCTATCTATCTATCTATTTATCTATCTATCTATCTATCTGTCTGTCTGTCTGTCTGTCTGTCTATCTAGATGTCAACGTGTGTGTGTGGGTTTTCCCATCTACAATAAATAGCACAGTGAGTATAAACCAGCGCTATTACCGACAGGGACCTTTCCCAAAGATTTTCTGCATTTTCGTTTCACTGACTGAAGGTTTTCATGATCCACTAAACCCTTTTCGTTCGAAAATTATCGAAATCACGTAGGCTTTCACCTTCGGTCAAACCTTTGAGTAGAAAGTTTCAGCAACAAAATGCACACCTTTTCTTCTCAATTTTTTTTATTTGCTGATAATATCAAAATAAGGTTTTATTGCCTCAAACGAAAGTGTCCTTGATTCTCTAAAGCCTTCATCTTAAAATTTCAAAATAGACAAAGTCTCTCAAGGCTAATCAAGCATTTTGAATGAAAGAGTAATAGCATCATCAAGAAACCTTAACCCTTTGACTCAGGCATCCTATCCTCCATCTGCAAAAACTTTAACCCTTTGACTCCCTTGCCTTATCCACCAGTTTTCTGCAGTTATTTTAAACTAAACAAGAAAGTCTTGAATAAGCCATCTCTTCCTTTCCTCTGTTTCCGTTGTGCAACTCTTTAATCCACCATCTTTTGAGGACCATAAAGTTAAAAGTATCCGTGGGTTCAGAAGCAGGAACGTTCACAGCATTTTGCTGCGTTTGCCTTAACCCCTTCACCGCCAGTGATTTTAGAATGTTAAAGTCCTCAGCGCCAGCTCTTTAAAAAAAAAAATAATAAAAAAAATAAAAAATGCACCTACCGACTTCAAATGACTGTAACTTTCTTATTTCTCAACCAAATTGCTTTCTGTTGTTGTTGTTTTTTAAAGAAAGAAGAATGATTGGAGTTTGGGATTATGCAAAATATGTTGGCGGTCTGCCAAACGGACGGTTTCATCAATGTTGTTACCTTTGGGGGGAAAAAGATAACACTATCAATTCCATACATTTGACAAGCCTTTGTATACCATCTTCAAACGCCTTTAAACCTTTGACTCCCGCACCCTGTCAACCAGCACCCTGCATTATCACCCATGCTAGCAAAGCCGAATCTTAACTCTTTGACTCCTTCATCTTCTCCACCAGCTTCCTGCAGGGTTAAGTTTTTGCAGTGCTGTCGGTGGATAGGGCGTGGGAGTCTAAAGGGTTAAGTTTTTGCAATTGGTGGATAGGGTGTGGGAGTTAAAGGGTCAAAAGCCGCTACGATCCTACAATATTCACATTTCACATTCATCTTCACAAACTCAAAACCACGAAAGGTTCCATGGAAAGCTGTGCCTTTTGGGGAGAAACATATAGCAACGCCTTTAACGCGGAACAATTGATAATCTCTCTTTTAACCATCTTTCGACAACATTCAAATGCTTCCTCGTTTTTGTCCAGCTGGAGTATTCATTATATAACAGTCCCCTTAAATCCTTCATTTTGAAAAGCTTTCGAAAATGAGGAAGGCTTCCACAGTCATCTTGCTTTGTGGGGAGGGGGTACAGATATATCAGCATCAGCATTATCATTCAAGAGATCCTTTTTGCCGAACGGTCTGGTGATTTTTTTTTTCTCATGATTACGATATAAGTTTCAAGAATGAATACCAAATTGTCATCATTTTATAATCAACTGGAGTCTTCGTTCTTATGAATATTCGAAAACAACGAAAGGTTCCACGGACTGTCAAGTCTGTAAATCTAAGAAGACTGAAGACTTAGTTGTATCGTTAAAATTTCGGCGATTTTATTACAGGGACCAATGTGAGTTTGTTGTCGTTGTTGTTGTTTTTGTTGTTGTTGTTGTTGTTGTTGTTGTGTTGTTGTTGCTGCTGCTGCTGTTCAGTCCTATTTTTACTTTTGTGGGAGTTAGAACATACTTATATACACAAACTTAATCACGAATCAGTATGTTTAAACCAAATTAAATATTTCATGTGTCACAAAACTCTTTGAACCTTTTCTATAACGTTTATAAAATCCATGGCTTTCGTTGGAGTTGCCAAGAGCTATCTTTTTAGTCCAATGGAAAGTAAAATATGTGAACAGATAGAGAAACTGAACACCTGCAAATACCTATCTTAAATATCCTACTTCAAAGACAGATCAATCAGCTTACTCACCGATCAATCCATCAATCAGTCACTTACTCAACCCACGCATTACAATCAATCAACAAATTAATCAGTAAAAAAAAAAAGAAGAAAATATCAACTGACCATTCAAGATTCATCAAGAACAAAAATTGCAGAGTATCGTTCAACTACAGTTGTTGTTGTTTTTTTGTAAAGGCTTGCAACAAGTGAGAATATTCTTCACAGCCCTTGACCAGTTTGAAAGCCTGCACAGGCCATCCGATCTCACCGGACCTGCCATTTTTGGCCAAGGGGAAGGGCGTACCTGGGGCAGCGCGGGTGAGGTAGCCTAGGTCCCCTGTCCTTTCACGGGGCAAGGTTTCATTCCCGATTTTGTGAGGAAAATCGGTCCGGTGTGACCGGTAGTCGCTTAGGCCGCTAGGACCTGTGAAAGAAAGCATGGTAATGAGATGGTGTGTGGTTTTTTTTTTTGTTTTGTTTTTTTGCGTTTGTTTAAAAGCCCAGCCGACTGCGTAGAGCCACATCAGGGCTCTAACAGTTTCGAAACATACACAATACTTTAAAAGGTGAAATAAAAATGGAAAAGAAAACCAAGTACACACATCAATGCATTTGCGAGCATAATTTTAGGAGATGCCCGTGGCGTTGACCACTCCGTCCAAGTTATCAGACAGTGGATGAAAAAAACAACTTACCGGAATACAAATTTAAACATAACTAAGGACATTAGACCTATATAAAAACGAGTATAAATTACATGAAATTGCTTCCACATATCTCATTTCCCTAGAACCAAAAGTGCACTGAATACATGCACAATTATCAATCCTGAGAGTAAGTATGCAAGACTTTATCGAACACATACAGGTGAATGGCCCAACAAGGCAGAAAATGATAAGAAGAAATGGCAGAAAGTAAAAGAACAAGGCAGAAACAAACAGAGTGACAGAAAAGAGGAAATTTCTGGCACAGAATTTCCAGAAGGTGGGGATACTATTTATACTGAAAGAGCCCTTGGCATCCCCACGGGGGGTGGTAATGATATCAATATCACAGTTATGAGGCAACATCAGATGAGTCTGGAATTTGTTCGAGAGATTCGTTGTACTCAGACAATTCTAAACGTGCTATACCCAATATCTATCAGCAATTATTTGGTAGACTCCTTCAGTTGGAAATGTCGGATAGGTAGGATGTGTGTGCGTATGTGTGTGTTTGTTTTGTGTTTGTGTTTGTGTGTGTGTGTGTGTGTGTGTGTGTGTGTGTGTTGTGTGTGTGTGTGTTCTGTGTACGTGTGTATGTGTGTGTGTTGTGTACGTGTGTGTGTGTATGTGTGGTGTGTGTGCGCGCGCGCGCGTGTGTGTGTGTGTGTGTGGTATGTGTGTGTGCGCGCGCGCGCGTGTTTGTGTGTTTACGAAAGCAGTGGAATGGAGTGTGGAGTTTGTTCAAGAGGGAATCATCGCATTCGGACAATTCCATATGCGCCCCACCCAAAATCAGCCAGCAATTACCTGGCTGACTCCCTCAGCCTATGAGCAAAACCTATCCACTGGCAATATCTGAACCAAGGAGCAGAAAGATGGGGTGAGGTGGGGAGGTGGGGGGGGGGAGACTTTTTATATACTAAGCTGTTACCGCCAAAATGATGGAGACATCAAGATGGGCAACAAACAGGCCGATTTCTACTGTTGCAGGGTAGGATTGAACACGCGAGCTCAGATCTTGTGTTCACGGCTCCATCAAAAGAACCACCGGCCCACGTGAAAGACTTAAGCCTATATCACTAAAAATTTGAATTGTTAAGATAAGCAGCGAACAGAAAAGTCTTTATGTTGCCCGCTGGAATTGAACTCTAGGCATGGGATCTTCAGGCAATGGCTCTTATCACTCTCACAACAAGGTCAACAATTTGAATTCTGCTGTTTGGGGATTTAATATCACTGAAATGTACAATTTCTTAGCTTTTATTTGCCACTGGTTTACAGTTTCAGTTCCAGTTTTTCAAGATGATATCTCTGTGCTCGGAACGAATTCCATATGCACTGACGT
>JAPXFY010000019.1:50414164-50424164 GCA_030674185.1 Monoplex corrugatus
CAATAGCATCGCTGAAGTCTGTTGTCTGGACATCCAGGAGGTCGCCTACAGATGTCTTAATCATGTTACCTGGAGGAAACTTGTGACGTCGAGCGTGGCTCCTACCTACGATCCTGGCGAGGGAGAGAGATGAGAGAGATGATGATGAGACCAAGGCGTTTCCGCTCTTGTTACCACGCGATGAACAGTTTATGAACAGACAGTCTAAAACACCAGCATGCGGCGGTGACATTCTGTAAACATCAGCACAATGGTCGAAGGTCTACGCGCTATGTGACTGTGTAGTTCTTGCGACTGGTCCAAGTGCTTGAGATGCTCTCACTTTTTGGTACCTAGATTGAGCACTGTTGTTTTAAGTTTTGTTGTTGTTGTTTTTTTATATTTTTTTTTATATAGTTTTTTTTAAGGATCATCGCACTCATGCAGGTTGCCTTCGTGCTCATCTTTTTGTTTTCTTTTTTTTTTCGTCCCATTTATTTTCTACCCCACCTTAATGGCCACAGAAGCTGGAACAGTTTTTATAATGCAATGATGATGATGTCGATTACGATGATAATCATGATGCTATGGAGTTCCATCTGGGATTGAGACTGCGTGACAGGAATGTGCTCTACGCTTACTATCATAACATATCCTGGCATCGACCAGGCCTGAGAGATACAGACAGCTGTGGTGCTGGTCAGAAGATTTGAGCAACACCTCAATGACACATCCGTGAAGTGGATGAGACTCGACTGTGTGTGGTCCCAGTCTTCCCAGTGAGCCCCCACAGCACGCCCAGTTCTGGGTAGGAGCCGGTTAGAGCCGAAAATCCCACAATGATGTAGTTTCGAAGGGACTGATTGGGATTCGAACCCACAACCGTCCAGTCGGTAGTCCGTTGCGTTGACTGTTGTATAAAGTTATCAGTAGTCTGCAAGATGCCAATTCTATTAACCCACCGTTCCTTTCGAGGAGCTGTTTCTCTTTAACTTTAATAGGTGTGTGACAAAATGTTTCACTTTTTTGAAAATAATGACATAATTAGTATCATTGGGAAGAGGAAAAAAGTAACTTTACAATAGTGAATGGTTTTGCATTTGGCTAACTGTAACAAAAGTTAGGAAATTTTGAAGTAATAACAATTTGGGCCATTTTTTTTTACATGGCTTCACATAGCAGACACTGTAATGAATCATCATCTTCTTTTTGTGAATGTAAAGTGATAACTGTGGAATGACAGAACCGAAAACCCAAAAACTGAATACCACCAGAAAGGTCTTTACAAGCACAAGACAACTGAAGTATCCAATAGTTGATGAAACTGTGCATTGATTACAGAACATTTATGTAATTAGGTGAAGGTACTAAAATCATTACAACTTCTATAATAGCTGGAATTCTGGCTTTTAACTCACCACTTACAGACTCCAGGTACTATTGATCATGAAAAACTAGTGTTAGTAAGTAGCCCAGTGATTAATGATTAATCATTTTACAACACTTGAGACGTCATGTTTTAAACCATTATTTCTACAGGTGTGACGTCATATTTCAAAGAATCATTTCTAAAGATGAGATGTGATGCTTTAAACCTTTATTTCTACAACTCTGATGTCATGTTAAACCATTATTTCTACAATTCTGACGTCATGTTTTAAAACTTTGTTTATACAGGAGAGACGCCATGTTTTAAACTTTTATTTCCGCAGGTGAGACGTCATGCTTAAACCTTTATTTCTACTGGTGAGACATCAGCTTTTAAACCTTTATTTCTACTGGTGAGACATCAGCTTTTAAACCTTTATTTCTACTGGTGAGACATCAGCTTTTAAACCTTTATTTCTACTGGTGAGACATCAGCTTTTAAACCTTTATTTCCACATGTGAGAGGTCATGTTGACTCGCACCTGCTGACTCGCACCACTGAGTGTTACTCGGACATTAAGAACTGGATGACGTTCAACAAACTTCAGCTTAATGACGACAAGACAGAAGCTATCCTCATTGGCAGCCGTCAGAAACTTTCTCAGCTGCCTCCTCTTTCTCTCCCATTATGTAACACATCAGTCCCAATTTCTGATTCAGCTAAAAACCTTGGTGTCTGCATTGACTCTCCCCTCTCCATGAACAACTTTGTTTCTCAAACTGCCAGATCTTGCTACTATCATCTCCATCGTATAAGGCTGATCAGGAAGTATCTCTCTGTCGAAACAACTGCAAAACTCGTTCTCTCCTTCATAATGTCTCGCATTGACTATTGCAATTCACTCCTGTCTGGTCTTCCTGCCTCCACCATTCACATCCTACAGCGCATTCAAAACAATGCTGTACGCCTTGTACTCAAAAAGAAAAAAGCTGACCACATATCTCCTCTCCTGGCACAACTTCACTGGCTCCTTGTATGAAAGCGCATACAGTACAAACTAGACACCATGTGCTACAAAAGCCTCAATAACGCAGCCCCCGATTACCTGTCAAGCCTACTTGAGATCTATCTTCCCTCACGTACCCTCCGCTCTGCCTCTGATCCTCTGACTTTTCGCTTTCCACGCACTAAGCTCAATACCTATGGTCCACGAGCCTTCTCTGTTTCTGGTCCACTCTCCTGGAACAAACTTCCTCTCTCAGTCCGTCAGCAACCTACTTTTGTCTCCTTCAAGTCCGCTCTCAAAACTCACCTTTTCCCCTCCGCATAAAATCCTAACCTCATTCAACCCCCCCCCTCCCCCCCATCTGCAGCCTGTTTCCGCTCGGAGGGGAATCGCATGGTTATAATATATAATTGTATATGCTATGCTCTCTATAATTTTCCATTGCTTTTATTCTTGCTTTTATTGCTTTTATTCTTTCTCCCCATTTATAGCCATGCGTGTGTGTGTGTGTGTGTGTGTGTGTGTGTGTGTGCGTGCGTGCGTGCGTGTGTGTGCGTGCGTGCGTGCGTGCGTGCGTGCGTGCGTGCGTGTGTCTGCTTCAGCGCTTAGATTTGATTTTATCAAGATTTTGCGCTATATAAATATTGTAATTATTATTATTATTATGTTTTAAAACTATATTTCTACGGATGAGACGTCATGAGACGTCATATTTTACACCTTTATATTTACAGGTGTCACGTATTGTTTTAAGCCTTTATTTCTACAGGTGTGACGTCGTGTTTTAGAACTTCATTTCTACAAGTGAGACATCATTCCTAAAATCTTTGTTTCTACAGGTGTTGCGTCACGTTTTAAACCTTGACTTCTAAAGGTGAGACTTCATGTTCTGAACCTTATTTCTACTGATGAAACATGTTTTAAACCTTTATATCTACAGGTGCGTCATCATGTTTTAAATCTTTTATTTTTTTCTACAGGTGTGTCGTTATGTTTTAAACCTTTAGTTCTACATGTGATACGTCACGTTTTAAACCTTAATTTCTGCAGGTGAGATGCTATGTTTCAGACGTTTTTTCCCTCACAGGCGTCACGTCATGTTTTACACCTTTTATTTATAAGGGTGTGGCGTCGTGCTTTAAACCCGTATTCATAAAGATGAGACTATATGTTTTAAACCTTTATTTCTCCAGGTGTGACGTCATGTTCTAACCCTTTATTTCTACAGGTGTGTTGTCATGTCTTTAACCTTCATTTCTACAGTTGAGAAGTCATATTTTAAACATTCATTTCTGTAGGTATGACGTCATGTTTAATCCTTTATCTATACAGGTAAGATGTCCTGTTTTAAACCTTTATTTCCACAGATGCGACGTCATGTTTTAGACTTTTTTTTCTACAGGTGAGACATCATGTTTTAAATCTTCAATTTTTCGTCTATTGGTCTTGTTGAAAGCTCTTCTTAGACAACTCCTTTCACGGGCAGTAATTTTGTGTTCCAACAGCTTGATCAAGGTCCAGATCTGGCATCAGTACGTCGGGATAGGAATAAAAGTGGAATTTGTAAGCTTTTTCTTTTGCTTCAGTAGTAATGCTGTTGTGTTTCTGGAGTGGGAAATGTTAACAAATGGCATAGTTTGCAGGTTGGAGACTGGTTTCCAATTTTGAAGTCTTCTGTCTTCTATAAAATAAATGCTGCCAAGTTGTTTAAATTCAGTCTCTTGTTTGAGTTTAATGGCATCGATTTGACGCCCTTGTTACCTGACGTTCCGCTGAACTTCGTCGTCTTGGTTTTAGTGATTCAGATCTTTTTGATTCTGTAATGTTCGTAGACGATGTTCGGATCGATTGTATGGGCCTGAAGTCGTTCTTCGTTTTCGTGTGCTAAGCTGTGATCGTTTGGAAACATCTCGCTCAGATATTCAGGTTCAGAGTCAGATGTTCTCTTTATCCTGTCTATATAAGTTATAATCGATAGTGGTGATGAGACATACAAGTCCATCTGACACTGGATGGGACTTCTAACCAGTTAGTCAGCCATTTAAAACTGCCATTAATCTTTGTTTCATTAGGTCGTCTAGAAAAGGTTGGTCTATAAATGGTCTTCAAACTGCGAGTAAAATGTCTGTTTGACGTTTCTGTTCTTAAGCTATCGCTTGTGTGCGAGACGGAAAGAGGGTAGGTGCCTTTAAGCTGGCAACTACGTATGTTCACTCAAGACAACAGAAGGACACAAGATGTGAACTGCTCAGCCTTGTTCAAACCCCCATAACAAACGGATAGATGCGTCTTAGGAATTCCTTTCTCTACCCTTCTCTCTCATAAAAAAGATCATTACAGATCACTGACAGACTTTCAATGAACTCTTTCTTTGTAGATACCCAGAACAAAACATAAAGTCTTTAATACGCCTGGTTTGAATTCTTTTAAATTACCAGTACTTAACTAGGAGCCGAGGCATAACTGGCACTCTTTGCTGCCTGCCAATAGTCGCCACGTCGATCTCACTGTTTCCTTAAGTCTTCAGGATACAAAAAAAAAAAAAAATTCTTGTGCTGGCAATACTGGAACCTCATTTCCCATCCGAGGTAAACGTAACAGATTTGAAACTGTATTTGTGAGTATAGTTGTGATACATGTATTCCAAGTAATTATATAATATACGCAGTATAAAAGAACCAGTAAGCACCCTGCTGAGAGGAATGTTTCTTATTTCTAGTATACGTAGTCAGTGAATGACAATTAATATTTCGTGACTTGACGTTCGTTAATCTGTCAGCAACTTACTGTACACATTAAACTTAAATTTGATCCGGATTTTTGGTTGGCTGCTTGGTTGGTTGGTGGATATGTTTTCTTTCTTTTTTTTCTTTCTTTCTTTCTTTTCTTTCTTTCTTTTTTTTCTTTCTCTTCTTTCCTTTCTTTCTTTCTTTCTTTCTTTCTTTCTTTCTTCTTCTTTATTTCTAAACTTTGTTAAACATGTCAAAAATGTACAATGTGGAAAAATTGTTCCTATGGTTTCTTTATATTGATGTGGTTCTGCTTTTCGGGTTTTTTGTTTATTTCTTTTGTTCATTTGATTTTGTGTGGAGATTTGTATGTTTCTTTGTTTATTTGTTTCTTGTTTGTCTGTCTGTCTGCCTGTTTCTGTATCTGTCTGTCTGTTTGTTTGTCTGTGTGATTGTCTGTTTGTTGGTCTGCTTGTTTGTTTGTTTGTCTGTCTATCTGTTTGTTTCTTTGTTTGTTTATGTGTTTGTTTGTTTGTGTGTCCTTTTAAGAGATAAATAGCCAAACAAACATGAACCAAAAATGTTTGTCTGCGTGCAAATGAGTCATTAAGGATTATTTTAACGTATTTAGGAAAGGTCTGGTTTACACTTAATGCTTCCATTTCTTTTTCTTTCTGTGTTTTTATTTATTTATTTGTTGATCTATTTGTTTATCTATTTATTTATTTATTTATTTATTTATCTATGTATGTATGTACGTATGTATGCACATGTATGTATGTATGTATGTATGTGTATGTATGTATGTATGTATGTATGTATGTGTATGTATATATGTATGTATGTATGTATGCACATGTATGTATGTATGTTGTATGTATGCACATGTATGTATTATGTATGTATGCATGTATGTATGTATGTATGCATGTATGTATGTATGTATGTATATATGTACGTATGTGTGTATGCGTGTGTGTGTGTGTGTGTACATGTATGTGTGTATCTGTCTGTCTATCTATGTAGCTACTTATTAATTCATGTATTGATGTTCTTATTGATTAGTTTATATATCTATTTGTTAGTTTATCTATTTCTCTATCTACTTAATTATTTCTTTATTTATCTGTGCAGGATGAACTCTGTAAATTGGATATTGGTCTCAATCACATCTGTAAATTATTCGATTGTTCCTGTTTTGGAATCACACGAGCACATTCATGTCTTTGTAATATACATTCTCTCTTGATTTGTTCAAATATTGATAGTGACACTTACACAGAACCAAATCGTGATACATACATGAAATCAAAGCGTGCACTCTCATCATTCACCAAATCATCCACCAGCGCAGCAATGACGAAAACTGTGTGTGTGTTACACACAAGAGCAGAAAGGGGAGGACAGCATACGAATAGAACCAAAGGATGGGCAAAATAGAGGGGGAAATCACTGCTGGACACAATAGGTATCAACTAAGTAACATAACTCTTGAGAGTCACGGAGTTATCTCCCATGTAGAATTTCTCAAACCCAACACAGTTTGCGCTACCCATTCCGCTAGCATAGACGCAGCCACAAAGCATACAGTGGTAAGCTCAAGGGCACAACACACACACACAAGAGCAGAAAGGGGAGGACAGCATACAAATAGAACCAAAGGATGGACAAATAGAGGGGAATGTTCTGAGTTTACCGCTTTATGCTTTGTGGCTGCGTCTATGCTAACTGAATGGGTAGCACAAACTGTGCTGGGTTTGAGAAATTCTACATGGGAGATAACTCCGTGACACTCAAGAGTTATGATACTTAGTTGATATTTAAAATTCTCCCTGCTTCCATCTTGTTTCCTTTGGTATCACAATAGGTATGTTCTGTCTTGAAGTTAGACCTGAAGAAAGAAAAGGTATCCGATATGCGACTGTCGAGTAGACAGGGGAAACTCGTTCAAGTTATATGGACCAGACAGAGACAGAAAAAGAGATTGGCGACCGACTGTGGATCATCTATATCGAAGAATTTGTAAACGAGTAATATCAGAAGCAGAACGAAAGGGTCGGGTAGGGGTGCACATTTGGAGGTGATCACAAAGATAAAATAAGATAGTACCAATGATATGTTGTGCCCTTGAGTTTTCATCATTGCTGCACTGGTGGATGATTTGGTGAATGATGACAGTGCACGCTTTGATTTCATGTATGTGTAATGTGGTTACTAAGAAGAATGTTGACAGTTCCATGGACAGCAAAGAAAACAAACGAGACAGTCTTGATGGAGGCAGACGCAAGTAGATCACTCATAAGGAAGATTAGGAAAAGACAGGCAATATTTATAGCCATTTTATGAGGAAGGGGGATATGGAGCACCTGGTCACAACGGGAAAGCTGGAGGGAAAGAGAGCACCGGGTAGACCCAGGGAGAAAATGCTGGACGGACTTGCAGAGTGGCTGGGGACGAGGAGGGCGGGGGAGATGCTAGGGGCAATGAGAGATAGAGACAGATGGAAGTCCATGATCGCCAACGCCATGCGGCAGGGCACCTGATGATGATGATGATGATGACCAATGATACACTTGTAGCATAATGTGTTGATTATGTATATTGATGTTGTGCTGACTGATGGCATTGGCAAGTGGTGAGGGGTAGAGTGTGAAGAGGACTGGCCCAAGTACTCAGCCTTGGGGGACTCCATATGCAAGTTTAACCTGGGTATAATTAGTACCAATAATACACTTGTAGCATAATGTACTGATTTTGTGTAAAATTCTTTGAGAAACAGGCAAATAGTAGAGAAAATGAAACAAGGGAATTATATGATCCTTAAGTACCATTGATACACATGTAGCATAATGTATTGCTTTTATATGAAATTCTTTCAGAAACAGGCAACTAGTAGAAAAAGAGTACTGAGCCTTGGGGGACTCCATATGCAAGTTTAACCTGGGTATAAGGTAGTACCAATGATACACTTGTAGCATAATGTATTGATTCTGCAGAAAATTCTTTGAGAAACGGGCAACTAGTAAAGAAAATGAAAGCAAGCGGATTGTATGATCCTATAGTACCATTGATACACTGGTGACATAATGTATTGATTTTGTATGAAATTCTTTGAGAAACATGCAAGTAGTAGAAAAAAAAAAGGGGGGGGGGGGGGTTATCACATGATCATGCTTCCTTTTACGAAGTACAAGACGGGGCGCAGAATTCCAAATACGCTGGAGGCATGCGAAAAAAAAAAAACGCACAAAAAACAGAAGCAGGCAAGTCAGACAGCACAGAGTGACAACAATCGTTACGAGACAAGACAAGAGAAGTCGCCAGTTTAGATGCTGTTTACCCCTTTGACTCCCGCATCCTGTCCAACAGCAGCATCCTGTATTGTCAACAACGCTGGCAAAGCCAAAACTGAACCATTTGACTCCCTCACCCTGTCCAACAGCAGCATCCTGTATTGTCAACCACGCTGGCAAAGCCAAAACTGAACCCTTTAACTCCCTCACCCTGTCCAACAGCAGCATCCTGCATTGTCAACCACGCTGGCAAAGCCAAAACTGAACCCTTTAACTCCCTCACCCTGTCCAACAGCAGCATCCTGCATTGTCAACCACGCTGGCAAAGCCAAAACTGAACACTTTGACTCCCGCACCCTGTCCAACAGCAGCATCCTGTATTGTCAACCACGCTGGCAAAGCCAAAACTGAACCCTTTAACTCCCTCACCCTGTCCAACAGCAGCATCCTGTATTGTCAACCACGCTGGCAAAGCCAAAACTGAACCCTTTAACTCCCTCACCCTGTCCAACAGCAGCATCCTGTATTGTCAACCACGCTGGCAAAGCCAAAACTGAACCCTTTAACTCCCTCACCCTGTCCAACAGCAGCATCCTGCATTGTCAACCACGCTGGCAAAGCCAAAACTGAACCCTTTAACTCCCTCACCCTGTCCAACAGCAGCATCCTGCATTGTCAACCACGCTGGCAAAGCCAAAACTGAACCCTTTAACTCCCTCACCCTGTCCAACAGCAGCATCCTGTATTGTCAACCACGCTGGCAAAGCCAAAACTGAACCCTTTAACTCCCTCACCCTGTCCAACAGCAGCATCCTGTATTGTCAACCACGCTGGCAAAGCCAAAACTGAACCCTTTAACTCCCTCACCCTGTCCAACAGCAGCATCCTGCATTGTCAACCACGCTGGCAAAGCCAAAACTGAACCCTCTGACTCCCTCATCCTGTCCAACAGCAGCATCCTGCATTGTCAACCACGCTGGCAAAGCCAAAACTGAACCCTTTAACTCCCTCACCCTGTCCAACAGCAGCATCCTGCATTGTCAACCACGCTGGCAAAGCCAAAACTGAACCCTTTAACTCCCTCACCCTGTCCAACAGCAGCATCCTGCATTGTCAACCACGCTGGCAAAGCCAAAACTGAACCCTTTAACTCCCTCACCCTGTCCAACAGCAGCATCCTGCATTGTCAACCACGCTGGCAAAGCCAAAACTGAACCCTTTAACTCCCTCACCCTGTCCAACAGCAGCATCCTGTATTGTCAACCACGCTGGCAAAGCCAAAACTGAACCCTTTAACTCCCTCACCCTGTCCAACAGCAGCATCCTGCATTGTCAACCACGCTGGCAAAGCCAAAACTGAACCCTTTAACTCCCTCATCCTGTCCAACAGCAGCATCCTGCATTGTCAACCACGCTGGCAAAGCCAAAACTGAACCCTCTGACTCCCTCACCCTGTCCAACAGCAGCATCCTGCATTGTCAACCACGCTGGCAAAGCCAAAACTGAACCCTTTAACTCCCTCATCCTGTCCAACAGCAGCATCCTGCATTGTCAACCACGCTGGCAAAGCCAAAACTGAACCCTTTAACTCCCTCATCCTGTCCAGCATCATCCTGCATTGTCA
>JAPXFY010000019.1:50434164-50439164 GCA_030674185.1 Monoplex corrugatus
GTGTTTCAGAGACGTCATACCGACATAACACGTCAGATGGCGACAGAACGAGACGGGGCCATCAATGCACCGGATACAACGAAACTCTGGGTGCAGATGGGCTTTTGGGCAGTCGCAACAGCGTCACAATCCCAACATCTCACGAGATTTGACGAGAGGACGAATTTGATCACATGGTACCTACATTCGGAGAGGATCAAACTGCCCATGCGCGACAGTGCCTTCGTTTCCGGTCAAAGCCATCAGGGCCTGTAACTCTGCAATCCGTTGATCAGAAGACGAGCGCCGGATTCTTAAACTGAAAAAAATTAGTATTGGTTACATGGTATTATTGTGCAAAATCAAAAACTGTAAGAACTTGCTCGAAGCATCCTCGGGAATGTTCGTCTCGTATATCTGCCTGCCGAATCTACAAAACGTCAAATATGGACCCATAAAAACCATATCATTAACCAACAAAAATGTGTACGAGAACAAAACATTGAATTTATCAACACACATGCACAACACGTACGAATTATCAGCATAAAAAAGTGGCTTAAGAAGTATTCGGGAGACACATAACATGAGTATCAAATATCCTTGGATGCAGCCGACAACAAACACAATCAAGGCTGCTGAACACAAATAGAGTTAATTGAATAAATAGTATCTCGAAAGAGTACCTGCCAGAACGGTATATAGCAAAATAAATGAAGAGTGCTGATACACTGTTCTGGCATTGACCCTAGGATGGTATCAGTTCCGTACCTGCCAGAACAGTGCATAGCAAAAGAAATACAAAGTGCTGATACACCGTTCTGGCACTGACCCTCAGACGGGGTATTAGTTCTCACCGCATGCAAGCAACACAAGCCGTCAAGAACCTGCTTATATCAAATTATTAATTTATCGCTGAGGATTAAAGAAAAAAAAAGACAAATGTCCACACAACAAGCGCACAGTCACAACATGATAGGAACGGCATCGCCAACCAAATCGCATCTCATGCGTCAGTACGAAAAAAACAACGACGGTGATGACGACAACACCCATGACGTCATCTCAGGCTCGATGACGTAAATACCTGGCGATGACGTCGACAACCCCGCAGGCGACGTTGAGACAGCCCCTAGAGGGTACCCTACCCCCCAGGGCGATCCATGCCAAGTACTCGGCCGTCTTGACGTCAGCTGACTGCCTCTTGCTTCTGGAACTTTAGATTTTTATTGTATGTGTTTTTTTGTGTGTATTTTTTATCAAATGGAGTTGGACTCCACATCCACTGTTATGTTCATATCGTGGGGTGAAAGAAAACATGGTCGACTCTGAAGGAGCGAGGGGAGTGAGATAGAGAGAGAGAGAGAGAGAGAGAGAGAGAGAGAGAGTCAGAGACAGAGACAGAGACAGAAACAGACAGACAGGTAGGTAGGTAGGCAACCAGGCAGGTAAACAGACACAGAGACAGTCATACAGAAACAGAGATAGAGAGAGATAGAGACACAGTGTGAGAGAGAGAGAGAGAAAGAGACAGACAGACAGACAGAGACAGAGACAGAGATAGAGACAGAGACAGAGACAGAGACAGAGACAGAGACAGACAGACAGACAGGTAGGTAGGCAACCAGGCAGGACACAGAGACAGTCATACAGAAACAGGGATAAAGAGAGACAGAAACACAGTGAGAGAGAGAGAGAGAGGAGAGAGAGAGAGAGAGAGAAAGAAAGAAGAGAGAGAGAGAGAGAGAGAGAGAGAGAGAGAGAGAGAGAGAAAGAGAGGGAGATGTGGGTTGAAGAACTGAGAGGAGGATGGTGATGGAAGAAAGACACAGATAATCGACACGCAAGCTGATGCGGTTTTTTTTTTTCGCCTGTATACATAGCTGCAAACAAACAAGTACGGAGAAAACTGATTGTTAGTGTTGGGGAACTAATTCTTACAATCTAAGTAATAGGTGGATGCAACGAAGTAGTTTTCTACAGCCTGGGGAAAGTGAATCATCCGTAAACATCAACGAGTTTGATAGTACCCGCAGCAGCAAATGTCACAACATCACTCACCTCCATTTACTTCTCTGTGCTACTTCCTAGACCTTCAAACCGCTGATATTGATGATGTTGTTCATGTAGGAGGTGAGCGCGGGGCCCAGAATTTTTTCCCTCGATTATTCTTTGCAAAACTGTTGATGTTTGGGTTGTGTGGTCGTTGCAGATTGCATGGCTGATGTATTCCGTTTTTCGTTTGTTGATTTCTGCCAGCAGTTGACGTTGGACTGTGGGTTCGTTCAAAATGTTTTCATTTTTTTTAATCATCCCATTTGACACAGAGAAGCCGCCTGTCATGTCACATCTCTGCTACTTCGATCTTATTTATATCTACATGTCCAGGCTTCACAGCCATACAAGCCTTATTGGCCAGTTCAGACATTTTAGTATTTGATTTTAAGGGCTGTTGGAATGCTTCTGTCTTTCCAGTATTCTACTCTGAACAGAATTCATTTCGTGTTTATGATATTGTCCGACATCAGTGCAATATCATCAGCATACCGTAGATTTGTGATGTTTCGAACCGCCAATTTTCATTCTTATGTCTACAATATCTGCTTCTCTCACAACCTGATCCGAGGCGTGTTGAGGAGATGAGATGAGGTGAGTGAATGCAGCCTTGACGGACTCCTTTCTTAATGCTAAAATATTTGAAGTTCTGGCTGTTCCATCTAATTGTTGCTTTTTGTTCGTTGTGTAGGGCTGCAGTAAGAGAAATAACTGCTCGGGGAAGTCCATCTTCTTCATGGTGTCAAAAAGGTGATGGTTTATGACACTATCAAACGCTTTGTTGTGGTCGATAAAAGTAACAAAGGCTTCTTGCTCGATGTGTATGATTTTCTCGATTATGATTTGTAATACGAATAGCATGTTCATGATTCCTCTGTTGGCCCTGTAACCTTCTTAACAGTCTGACAGTTCCGCTTCCAATTTTGATCCCATTCTGTTTAGGATTATGATGAGCGGGATTCTGCTGGTGTGACTGATGAGAGTAACGGTTCTGTAGTTGTTACAGTCTTTGAAGTTTCCGCTCTTGTGCAGCATGACAAACTCTTGAAGTTTCCAGCCAGTTGGCCATTTATATGTTCACCATATCTAACAGAACAGGTGGTGCAATGCTTTGTTTCCTCTTTTTTTCAGCAGTTCTCCAGGGATATTGTCTAGTCCTGATGATATTCTAATTTTCAATGCCTGCTGTTGCTTTACATATACAAGCACACACGCACACACACACACAAGCACACACACACACACACACACATGCACGTACACACACACACACACACACACACACACACACACACACACACACACACACACACACAGAGATGTTTTCTTATTCAAAATGCCTCTAATCTGCTTTTAAACTTCGCACTAGGTTATGAAATGCATCTCATCTTTTTCTGTTTGTTTAAACGCAGACTGTCACACTTTGTTTTGGATGTTATCACTAGTTATAAAAAAAAATGGGGCTAGAGGTTTAAATGAAAGATGCTGACCTATCTTTTATCAACTTTTGAATCATCAACACCTAATCTGAATCTGATAAGTGTCGTTCTTGATTTGTTTATAACTATCTGTGATCTAAAAGCGTATACAGTTGTTTCGGTTTCTTTTATTCATTGGTTTTGTTGTAGCGTTTAACGCAAACAGTGAAACCTGTCCCTACCATCTGATTGAAAAATTGAAAAATGAGACTTTTATGGTAAGCCAACATTCTTTCGTTTAAATATTTCTTCAAAACTATCTGATCATCTCCAACATCTCCATACATCCACATCTCTGAAAATCCGCGAATAACCAAATAGCTTTGAACAAAAGTTGCCTTATTTTTCTTTATAGGTTTTTATCGTAACCTGTTCGACGTGCATACGTCGAGAGAGAAAGAGTGAGAAGAAGAGAGAGAGAGAGAGAGAGAGAGAGAGAGAGAGAGAGAGAGAAAGAGAGAGAGAAAGAGAGAGAGAGAGAGGGTGGGGAGGAGAAACAGATACACACACAGACAGACACACAGAAGACACACACATAGACAGAGAGACAGAGACAGACAGTCAAACAGACAAAAGAGAGACAGAGACAGAGAAAGACAGACAGAGAGAGAGACATACATACATACATACGTACATACATACATGTAGACAGACAGACAGACAGACAGACAGACAGAGACAGAGAGAGACAGAGACAGATAGTCAGACAGAGAGAGACAGAGAGAAACAGGGAGAGACAGAGACAGACAGTCAGACAGAGAGAGACAGATAGAAACAGAGAGAAACAGGGAGAGACAGAGACAGACAGTCAGACAGAGAGAGACTGATAGAAACAGAGAGAAAACAGAGAGAGAGAAGAGACAGAGAGACAAAGACAAAGAGACAGAGAGAGAGAGAGACATAGACAGAAAGAGAAGCAGAGAGAGAAACAAAAAGAGACAAATAAACAGACAGACAGACAGAGAGAAACACAGACAGACACACAGACACACAGACAAACATAAAGCACATTTACTATATCCTTCTTAGTGTCCTTATCCTGTTGTCACTGGATGAGAAACTTGTTTTTTTCTATTTTATCGATTCCCTCTCTTCATTCTTGAATGTCCAGCTGATACGATGTGAAACAAATCACCTGCTAACATTTCTCATCCCACCAAGTTCTGCAAGTAATTTGTGGCTGATCTCCAGGATTACATCAGACTGAAACGGATTGTATGTCCGATTGATCCTTTAATATTGAACAACGTAAAATATAATACCAAAAAAAAAAAAAAAAATTCATAGAAAAAAAAAAAAAGACAAAAAAAATAACAACAGCAACGACGACGACGATGACGACAACAACAATAATAAAAACGATAAAAATAAAAACAAAACAAAAACAAAAACACACGGTGTTAATTGATATTGATCTTTTCATTTTGATTTCATTGTTTGGGTTATTTGTTCTCAAATGTAATTATATTTGTGAGTATGTTTTTTTGT
>JAPXFY010000019.1:50444164-50446664 GCA_030674185.1 Monoplex corrugatus
TTTGTATTAACTTCTTTCAAGACTGTCTCTTTTGTTTTTGTTTTGAGTTTGCTCAAACCAAGCGTTTCACATTATGAATTTATTTACTCGTATCCACGCGACAAAATTCTCTCCCCTTTCATTTTGCGTACAAAGGGCATGAAGTTCAAACGATTTCCTGTCCCACTTTGGCATTAAAATCTCCCATTACGATTGTAACGTCTTGTAATTTACATAAAGCCTTGGCTGTCTCTAATTTTGATGTAAGTTATCAGTTTCTTCCTCAGTCCTTGTAGATGTTGGTGCAAATACTTGGACGATGTTGATATCAAATGGCTGGCCTTCCAGTCTAACTGATAAAATGCTGTCTAATATATATAAGTCAGTAATCTTTGACAGACATTGATCTGCCATTGTCCACTGTGATGCCTACTTTAACTTGGTCATTGTCCATTATGTTGCCTACCCCTCTTTCATGTGAGTCCTCCTCAGAAGACATAATTTTACGCTTGCCTAATGTTATCATGCCTGCTCCATTCCATCTCACCTCTCCTAGCCCTAGAATATTGATGTCCAGTCTTTCCTGTTTCTACCTTGACATTTCCTAGTTGTCCCTTCTGGAGCAGTAGGAATCAAGTGAGCCAATTAGGCTGAAACTGAACAGATCGGCGATACACTTTAGAAAGTATCAAGGGAGCTAGCGAGTTGTTTTAAGATGTACAAATTGTTTCAATTTAAACACCATCAGTAAAGTTGATGGCGATCTTACGTCAGAGTCTGTGTCAATAAAAGCTTGAAAACGCTCTCAAGGATTTGTTTGAAAAGATACTGATGCAAATGCAGATTCGAATTCCAATATCTCAGCCTTTTCTCCCTGAAAGTCGAAGCCGTTACGTAAGAACAAATACGGGGGAGGGGGGGGGGGTCTAGTGAAGAAGAGGAGGATTTGTTAACAACGGCCTTTCACTTACCAAATCTGTGACATATGCAAAATAGACAGCTTGAAGAGAGAGAGAGAGAGAGAGAGAGAGAGAGAGAGAGAGAGAGAGAGAGAGGGAGAGACAGACAGACAGACAGAGAGAGAGAGAGAGAGAGAGAGAGAGAGAGAGAGAGAGAGAAAATATTCCCTCCAAGAGTTCTTGCGCAGGAGGAGGAATAGGCAACGAGGAAGGGAGAAAACTTTCGTGCCAAACGAGGGGAGGTAACTAACGAGAGGGAGAAAATCCAGGGGTTTGGTCCTAAACCAAATCAAGCGGTGATAGCCGACGAACACGTCAACAATCGGAGATTTGATCGAAGGGAGGGAGGGAGAGACAAGGAGCGAAAGGGTGGTCAGTAATGAGCACCACACGCCAAAGTCTGTAGCGTGCCAGTCAAATATTCCCGGCCCAAAGAAAAAGATGGCGAGTTTACTCGGCGACCGCTAGCCTGCAATTCACTTTGCTTGTTTTTTTCCTACCCCCTCGCCCAATCAGAGGAGACGACACGAAAACTGACGTGATCTTCACTCTATTGAGTTTGTCTTCAAATCGTCTTCGACTTCCAAACCGGGATGTCTAAAGCATTACAGTAAAGACCTTTCGCTTCTAGAACACATTACTGGTCGGTCTGCGCTGGATTTAGTGGAGAGTAGGAGGGCTGAAGAGGATAAGCTTAGTTTGACGTGAAGAAAAAAAAAACGGGATTGTGTAGGAGACTCAAAACTCGTGGGTGTAATGAACATTTAGGTGCAGATATACAAGTCTTGTCCCTTGATTAGGCCAATACATTTTTCTCCTTCTATTTCTGCCCGGATTAACTTACATCACAAGGTCCTGCACAGTCACAACTTGACTCATTTCTTTTATTTATTTTTTTAATCAATTTTATCATCTCCCAAGGTCATCCATAGCCACAACTAGACCCATTCATTTCATGCATAGTCACTACTAGACTCATTTATCTTACTATCAACTTCATCATCTCACAAGGTCATGATACATAGTCATAACTAGACTCATTTATTTTGTCATCAATTTCATCATCTCAAAAGGTCATGCGTAGTCACAACTAGACTGATTTATTTTGTTTTCATTTATTTTCATTATCAATATCATAATCTCAGAAGGTCATGCGTAGTCACAATTAGACTGATTTATTTTATTATCAATTTCATCATCTCACAAGGTCGTACATAGTCACAACTGGACTCATTTATTTTATTAACAATATCATCATCTCACAAAGTCGTGCATAGTCACAACTAGACCCTTTCATTCCATGCATAGTCACAACTGGACTTATTTATTTTATTAACAATATCATTATCTCACAGAGTCGTGCATAGTCACAACAAGACTCATTTATCTTATTATCAATATCATCATCTCACAAGGTCATACATATTCACTAGATCCATTCACGTCATGCATAGTCACAACAAGACTCATTTATCTTATTATCAATATCATCATCTCACAAGGTCATACATATTCACTAGATCCATTCACGTCATGCATAGTCATAACTAGACTCATTTATC
>JAPXFY010000019.1:50451664-50466664 GCA_030674185.1 Monoplex corrugatus
CTCTGTCTGTCTGTCTCTCTCTCTCTGTCTCTCTTTCTCCTTTCTCTCTCTCTCTCTTTCTCTCTTTTTCAGTATTTCTCTGCCTCTCTCTGTCTCTCTCTATATATATACATACATGCATATATGTTATGTATGTATATATATATATATATATATATATATACAAATATATATGTATATATGAATATATGTATGTATGTATGTATGTATGCATGAATGTATGCATGTTGTATGTATGTATGTATGTATGTATGTATGTGTGTGTATGTATGTATGTATGTATATATCCCCCTCTCGTTACTGAAAAGAAATACAGAAAAGAAGAACAGCGTTATGTGGTCGTGCATTAGCAGGTCTAAGGTCCAGGGTCATGCCCTTGTTGGAACAGATCATTATTCGTGTTGAGAAGATTCCCACGTATACCTTTTCCTCTTGACTGTTTAATTCTTCCCTTCAACGTTGATTTAAACAGAATTACAGAACCATGCTGCATTTACCTTATTCACTTCATTTTGTGTAAACTGGAATTAATCTCTGTAAGCTTATGTTTCAATTCCAGTGTCAATGTCTTTAAGACGACGCCTCCGCGCTCGGAACGACTTCCACGTGCTCAAACGTCATAGGCGCCACGTGTATGATGATCACGGCACAAGCCTTAAGCCTGCACATAAAAACCCATGAGCTGGCCGGCTTATGGAAGCCATGCTGGTCGTCTAATAGGTGTCTGGCGTGGTAAGAGTGTGTGTAATTAATATAATGAACACGTAAAAGGCTTTCTGATCCACGCCAGCAATCTTCCACCGATGTCATTACCACAGAAAATGTAGCAGGTCGGGCGGACATGGCTAAAGTCAAATACTTCCTATAATCGATATCAAGTTGTGTACATGGACCGGGATAAAAATACCGGCGTTTCATCTTGTCCTTGACCTTCCTCTCCCTCTCTCCCACTCTTCATTATCATCAGGTGCCCTGCCGCATGGCGTTGGCGATCATCGACTTCCATCTGTCTCTATCTCTCGTTGCCCCTAGCATCTCCCCCCCCCCCCGCCCTCCTCGTCCCCAGCCACTCTGCAAGTCCGTCCAGCATTTTCTCCCTGGGTCTACCCGGTGCTCTCTTTCCCTCCAGCTTTCCCGTTGTGACCAGGTGTTCCAAATCCCCTTCCTCATAAAATGGCCTATAAATGTTACCTGTCTTTTCCTAATTTTCCTTATGAGTGATCTACTTGTGTCTGCCTCCATCAAGACTGTCTCGTTTGTTTTCTTTGCTGTCCATGGAACTCTCAACATTCTTCTTAGAAACCACATCTCGACTGCCTCAATCTTGTTCTGGCTTTGTTTGTTGACTGTCCACGCCTGGCATCCGTACAACAGTATTGGTTCTATATAACATTCAAGAACTCTCTTCCTGATGTTGATTGACAGGCAATTGTTGGTAAGAATGCTTGTCATCTTCTTGAATGCTGTTTTGGCTAGGCGTCTGATGAAATGATCGTTCCCAGGTATTTGAATTTATCGACCTGTGTCAAGGTTTTGCCATTTGCTGTTATTTTGCATGAGGGGATTTCATATTTTTTTTACTGATCACCATGACTTCAGTCTTCCGGCTGTTTAGTTCCAGCCCCTTACTTTTGCTTTCTATTTCTAGTATATTCACAAGGTTTTGTAGGTCTCTTTCACTTTCTGCAATTTTCTCTTACTTCATATTAATCGAGGCCTGTTGTTCACATACGCACCCCCTCATCTCCCTCCATCTCCAACAGACGGACAAACATGCCATGGAATGGTACTTTGAGTACATGTGACCCCCAGCTATCTCCAAGAGACGGACAAACATTAGTAAGAGCATATCTGTGTACGTTCGTTCCTTGATTTAACGTCTTTTCACTGTGAGTGATATTAGACGGTTTCTGTGTACATAAGAACACTAGTGCTTCTCCGGCACACAAGCATACATACATACATACATACATACACACACAACACACGCGCACGCACACACACACACACACACACATACACACACACACACACACACACACACACACACACACACACAAAACACACACACACACACATCTGTGTACATAAGAAGACTAGTACTAAGTTTGCATCCAACCTCTCCAACCCCCACCCAAACCTCACAGACTTGTATACGTTTTATTGTGTGTGTGTGTGTGTGTGTGTGTGTGTGTGTGTGTGTGTGCGTGTGTATCTGTGTTTGTGTGTGTGTGTGTTTGTGTGTGTATGGGTGTGTATGTGTGTTGTGGTTGTGTTGTGTGTGTGTGTGTGTGTGTGTGTGTGTGTGTGTGTGTGTGTGTGTGTGTGTGTGTGTGTGGTGTGTGTGTGTGTGTGTGTTGTGTGCGTGGTGTGTGTGTATGTATGTGTGTATGTGTTGTTGTGTGTGTGTGTGTGTGTGTGTTGTGTGTGTGTGTGTGTGTGTGTGTTTGTGTGTTGTTGTGTGTGTTGTGTGTTGTGTGTTGTTGTTGTGTTGTGTGTGTGTGTGTGTGTTGTGTGTGTGTGGTGTGTGTGTGTGTGTCGTTGTGTGTTTGTGTGCCGCAGAACCTCCCTCCCTCTCTTTCAACGTGTAAACCCCAGGCATTCAATGAAACATCTGGCTGATTAGACATATTTCTCTGACTGGTTCTTTAGTCCAGTGCATTGTCTTTCTGCATGTACCCAGTAGAAAGGGTTCTAGAAACTCATCTGTACATCCCAAGCTCTTTGTTCAAGAAAGTATATAATGGAAAAAAGATTAAGTCGTTAATATTCAACAATAAGAACAATCACTCTGGACAAGACAGTCAGTGTGATAGAAGAGATCTCGAGTAAAAAATATCTTAAGGCGTCCTCCTCAGGGCTGAGACATCTTGTCCCAGCCAAACGCTTGAGAGTACGAATTGTGTTTCTAGTTACTGAGGCACTCTGAGAATTGTAGGACATATGTGACCCGTTTTCACGAGATGAGTCCGAACTCGCAGGCAGCGTAAAGCGTAGAGGCCCGGAAAAGGTGTGATGGGTCGATTTTGTCAATTTTTACTTTTCCCCTAAAAGGGAATATTTAATCTTTAAATTACATACACATGCCATCAGCACTTTATAATTCAATCGGAAAATGTATTTAGAATGTGTGTTAACCAGATAACGGCATGCTTTTTGTGTCAGAAAAAGGGATATATAAACTTAAATAAACAAGACAATTACAGTAGATTTTCACACCAATTTTTGTGTGCTATTGTGGCATGGTGTGTTTTACCATGGTACAAAATTTGGTAAAGATTGGTGAATTACAAATACCTGTTGCTAAGGTAAAACTTCACTGAAGTGGTGAAAATTTTAAAACTTGATTTTCTCAAAATGGCTGTTTCCAATGTTACACATTTCAAACACTCATAACTTCCTTATTTTTAGGAGAAGAATAATAAATTTCATATGAAAAGAAAGTTAATAATTTGGACATTTTGAAAATCATAATATTCTAAAATCTGATATTTTCACCTTAGGACTCATTTTGTTAAAAGGGGTCACATATAGCCAAGTCAAGATATCTATATTATGTTACTGATGTTTTCTTATTAACCTTTTCACTCCCTCACCCCATCCCCCAGTATTCTGCATTGTCAAACATGATAACAAAACCAAAAGCTTAGCTCTTTAAGACCAGCTTCCTGCAGGAAGCTGGTGGATAGGGTAAGAGAGTGAAAGGGTTATTTTTTTCTGCTTATAGACGGACTGCGAGAGTGAAAATGTAAACCTGATGTTCGTTTATTCTCTTTATGCATTATGTGCATCATAAGTGTCCGTTGAATCTTTTCAGTTAAGTTGGTATTCGTTTTTTTTTCTCTTTGAGTATATAATGTGTGTTGTTTATATCAGTTAAAGCTTCACGATTAATTTGATTTTACATATGTATATATATATATATATTGCTGTGCACATAAGAAGACTAGTGCTTCTCCGGCACACAAACACACACACATACATACATACATACACACACAACACATATAGAGAGAGAGAGAAAGAGAGAGATACATAAATAAAATAGATAGATAGATAGATAGATGGATAGATAGACAGATAGATAGATAGACAGATAGATAAATAGATAGATAGATAGATAGATAGGTAGATAATAGATCGATAGATAGATAGATAGATAGATAGATAGACGGATAGATGAATAGATGGATAGATACATAGATATATAGATACATAGATACATAGATAGATGGACAATAGACAGACAGATAGATAGATGGATAGATAGATAGAGAGATAGATAGATAGATAGATAGATAGATAGATTATGTGTGTGAGTGTGTGTGTGTGTGTGTGTATGAGTGTGTGTATGTGAGTGTGTATGTGTGAGCGTGGTGTGTGTGTGTGTGTGTGGTGTGTGTGTGTGTGTGTGTGTGTGTGTGTGTGTGTGTGTGTGTGTGTGTGTGTGTGTGTGTTGTGTGTGTATGTGTGTGTGTGTGGCGTATTGTTTAAAATAGAAATGTATCTTATGTATCTGATTTACTAGCGCGTCGTCTTTTTCTAGAGAAGTTTTGTCTAGTCACGTACAGTTGTGATACAGTTGTGTGTGTTGATTCCTTTCCTTTTCTTTCCTTTTCTGTTGATGTGTATAAAACAGAATATTACAGCGACAGAATGCAACCCCAATTTCAAACAGAACAAAAGTCACTCCATCAACTACTACTAGTACTAGTACCACCACTATTACTACTACTACTAATGATAATAATACTGCTGCTGCTGCTACTACTAGTACTATGATAATGATAATAATAATATATCATCATCATCATCATCATCATCATCATCATCATAATAATAAAAGTAGTAGTAACAGCAGCAGTAGTAGTAGTAGTAGTAGTAGCAGCAGTAGTAGTAGTAACAACAGTAAATTGGTAACAATAATTAAAGAGATGAAGAAGAAGAAGAAGAAGAAGAAGAAGAAGAAGAAGAAGAAGAAGAAGAAGAAGAGAGAAGAAGAAGAAGAAGAAGAAGAAGAGAAGAAGAAGAAGAAGAAGAAGAAGAAGAAGAAGAAGAAGAAGAAGAAGAAGAAGAAGAAGAGAAGAAGAAGAAGAAGAAGAAGAAGAAGAAGAAGAAGAAGAAGAAGAAAGAAGAAGAAGAAGAAGAAGAAGAAGAAGAAGAAAAAGAAGAAAAGAAGAAAGAAAAGAAAAGAAGAAAAAGAAAAAGAAGAAAAGAAAAAGAAAAGAAAGAAGAAGAAGAAGAAGAAGAAGAAAAAGAAGCGAAGAAGAAGAAGAAGAAAAAGAAAGAAGAGAAGATAAGAGTGAAAGAAGAATGGAATGAAGAAGAAAAGAATTGATAAGAAGAAGAAGAAGGAGAATGAAGAGAAATGGATGCGAAGACGAAGTGAAGAAGAAGAATTGCGAAGAAGAAGAAGAAGATTTTGGAAGATGCGAAGAAGAAGAGAGAAAAGAAGAAGAAGAAGAAAAGAAAAGAAGAAGAAAGAAGAAAAAAGAAGAGAAGAGAGAAGAGAAGAGAAGAAGAAGAAGAAGAGAGAAGAAGAAGAAGAGAGAAGAAGAAGAAGAAGAAGAAGAAGAAGAAGAAAAGAAGAAGAGAAAAGAAGAAGAAAAGAAGAAAGAAAAGAAAAGAAAATGAAGAAATTAATGATAATATTAGTAATGACAATAAACTATTGACAAAAAGCATACCATAAATTGAATCTAAATAGATACTCTCGAAATCTACCTAATTTGCGAGAAGAAATACTAATGCCAAAGTCAAGAGTGTATAACTTTGAGCTTGCAAAGTTCGAACTTACTGGATTATTTCACAAAACAATACAATTTTGTCATAAAAAAATCCAGAGGTTGTTAGTCTATGTAAACTTCTTGTTTGCATTGGTTTATGTCGTCTGTCTGTAGGGTTATTTCGTGTTGCAAATGGGGCCAGACCATGTTTGTCTGACTTTAGTTCTCTTTTCACTTTGTCAAAATCATTTCTTTAGTATGTCTAGGTACTTTGTAGTGAAGATGGTACTGGAGAGAAAGAGGACAGACGACAGACAGACAGACAGACAGACAGAAAGAGAGTGACAGAAAGAGACAGAGAGATACAGAGAGAGACACAAAGAGGAGAGAAAGAGAGAAGAGAAAGAGACAGAGAAAGGGGGAAGAGAGAGAGAGAGAGAGAGAGACAGAGAGAGACAAGAGAAAGACAGACAGACAGACAGAGATACAGAGAGAGACAGGGAGAGATAAGGAGACGAGAGACAGAGAGAGAGAGAGAGAGACACACACACAACATAGAGCAGAGAGAGAAGAGAGATGAGAGAGACAGAGAGAGAGAGAGAGGGAAGAGAGAGACAGAGAGAGAGAGAGGAGACAGAGAGAAAGAGAGAGAATATGCGTGTGTCGTGTGTGCGTGTGTATATTATTATTTTGTTCGTATGTGGGTGGTGGGGGTTGTGATGACGACATAGAGGGTAGTCATTTGCACGTCCACCAGTTCTCTTAATGTGAAAATCCCTGGAGATGTACATCACCATCAAACGGACATCACATACATACAAGAGATTACCAACGTAACAAGTCGGATTTTATATCGTATGAGTCATTCACAGCTATTCTTGACGTCAAACTAAACAAGTTTGTGATTGGATATAAACAAAAATTTACAACAACTTTTCAGACAAGTAAACTGCAGTGTTTCGAAATCCAAGAATATAGTCAGAACTTGAGGATGCTTTCAAGCAAAACAATGGACATTTGGGAGTCTAGGGTATCAGATTATCATTGACATAGAGTGTATGTCTGAAAGCATAAAAACGCAATCATATCGTGTAGATACTTACCGGCAGTCAGAACTGTACGTGCTGTTTAGAAAGTAAAATAAAGAGCAAAACTGTTATCAAGTCTTCTAAACCCTGTGACTCTCGCACCCTACTATAACCCTTTGACTCCCTCTCCCTATCCACCAACTTCCTGCTGAAAGCTGTGGATAGAGTGAGGAAGTCAAAGGGTAAGGTTTTTGGTTTGCTAGCATGGTTGACGATGCAGGATGCTGGTGGACAGGGTACGGGAGTCAAAAAGTACATCTTCCTTTTAGAAATGCGAGATAGCATCAAGGACTACGAATTTTTATAAAAAAATGTTTGTTCAAGAACGCTAACACACCAAGTTCAAGTTCATATTGCTTATAGCCCAGCCGACTACTAGAGCCTTATCAAGGCTAACTAACAAAGCAGGACCTGGAGCGTAACCATGAGATCATAGGACGGTAAGTTTATTTGATGTTAGATATGGTCCTCTCTGAGTAAATGTGAGAAACAGATTGTTCACTTTGTTGTCCAGCTGTACAGCCGTGGCTCATGAAAACAAGCCAGGAGAAAAAGATTGGCTCTTTTGACCTAAAGTGCCTACACAACATCTTGGGCACCAAACTGACAGACCTTGTGACAAACGATGACGTATGTTTAAGAAGCAAACAGATGCCAGTGCAGTTACCTGCATCATCTGCAAACGTCCACTGAGTTGGCTGGGCCATGCCGTTACATTGCCGTCTGCCAACCAAGCCCTGAGCTAGAACCCAGAAGGACAGCAAAGGAAGGGAGAAGACTGAAAATGAACTGGCGCCAGACAGTGTTGACGTGGAACTACACAACTGGTGGATAGATGCTGTAGTGATGCCCTGAGATTCTCTACGGATCCAGCCCATTGGAGCGGTCTTAGGACGTCTAAGTGAAAGGAAAGGACCAAAGGACCAACACCTTGCAACCTGTTTTCTAAACTGGACGAAAACATCGCCTGGGGTCTATGACATTGATGTTTGAGTTTTTGAGCATTTTCAGTATCTTGAATCGTTTTCTGTCAGGTTTTGTCCATTTCTGATTCCCCCCCCCCAAGTGTGAACGATGTTTTCTCAAAATGTCCACCTCCAACAGATAATGTTGCTGATTTTTTGCTTAGCCGCAGTGGACGAAGCAACAACAACCAAATGGACGTTTGTATCTGAATTAATATCTAAGAACAAAGCTTGAAACGTTTAAAATGTTCGTTTCCTGAAATTATGTTGTTTTGAAAATATTACTGAAAATGATAGATTTCAGCGTAGTTATTGTTTACACACACACACACACACACACACACACACACACACACACACACATATATATATATATATATATATATATATATATATATATATATATATATATATATGTGTGTGTGTGGTGGCGTGTGTGTGTGTGTGTATGCATAGATATCTATATATATATGAATATTTGCATAGATAGCAGATAGATAGATAGATAGATAGGTAGATAGATATATAATAGATAGACAGTAGATAGAAGATAGATAGATAGATAGAGATAGGCAGATAGACAGACAGACAGATAGATAGATAGATAGATAGATAGAAGATAGATAGATAGAGAGATAGATACATAGATACAAGATAGGTAGCTAGTAGCTAGGTATTAGATAAAAGAGAAATTGATACACGTATATATAGAGAAAGACATAGAGATAGATACAGACATAGATAAAGATATAAATTTATCCTCAGCAAATGAGACACCAACAACGCAGTACATTTTTGTCTCTGAGACAAAAAGCATTGAGCAAATATCATAACTCCCAAATTAAGTTCTCAGTACAGAATCTGAAGACTCGTCGCTGGGGACATTTGTTCACTTCTGATCTTCCAATTTAAATGCCCTTTTTTTCCAAAATGACCATCACCAACAGTTCCAAACCAGAACGGCTGGAAATCATGTTCAGAAATAAGTACAGCTGAAGATCTCATATTAGATGAAAACCCAGGGAATGTAGTCTTTAATGATGTCCCCAAAATGATAAAAAGAAAGATAACTAGAAAAAGAAGCATTTTTTTTATCTTCAAGGGTAGTGGCATAAGCATTTTTTTAAATCTTTTCTTTTCTTTCTTTTTTATTCCAGATGTAGGTCTTGAGATCTGATATCTCGAATTCAACTCTTGTGAGTGACATAAACACTGGTCTGTGTGCTGTCCATTGTATTGATTCATTTTTGTGGTATCACAGACACACTAACAGAGAGAGAGAGAGAGAGAGAGAGAGAAAGAGAGAGAGAGAGAAAGAGATAGACAAACAAACAGATATAGAGAGAGAAACAGTGAGTGAGAGAAACAGAACAGACAGACAAACAGACAGACAGACAGACAGACAGAGACAGAGAGACAGAGGGTCTTCCTCCATCAGATATGAAATAATCTTCACGTAAAGAAACAGTAATTTTTAACATCCGGAACACTATTCTCTCTTAGTGGCTCTATGTCCCTCAGACACCGTAAGAAAAGCTAAAATTCAGAAGAAGAAAAAAATAGAAGTATTCCTGATTCACAGACAACCCCATCGCCTTCACACACAAAAAAGAAAGAAAAGAAAAGAAACAAAAAAGCAATATCCTCCTTTCACAGATAAACCTAGAGAAAAAAACTCAGGTATTCAAGTATAATTACATGAGTAATAAAACTAATAAAACACAACAACAACACACAACAAGAAAACATCCCCGAACGAGCGACAATGTACAGTTTGTTGAGGTCCCACTGATGAACAGACTGCTGCACTCAAGAGTTTGAAGACGACTCCATTACCAGTCCCACTCACCACATATCCGATGGGTCACAGGGGATCTACATTCTGCAAAACGAAGGCAACAAAACAGGAACCATCTAAATAGAGACCGTAGACATTCACAGTAACGTAGAATGTCAGTTCAGCCAACTTCTACCTCTGATAGTCTCACCACAGATTTCTACATGTTTTATCGAAAAACCATTTTATACCTTGAAATGATGTTAATGTTTGGAGTTTGCTCAAGAGGAAATCATCGCACTCAGATAGTTCCATATACGCTCCACCCAAATCTGCCAGCATTTACCTGGCAGACTCCCTGAGAAGATGGAAAGGGGGGGGGGGGGGGGCAGAGAGAAAAAGAGACAGAGAGAGAAGACAGACAGACAGACAGACAGACAGACAAACAGACAGACAGACATACAGAGACAAAGAGACAGAGACAGAGACAGAGAGGCTTTTAAAAGCATTAAGCTGACACCACAGGAATGATGACTATATCAAGATGGGTAGCAACAAGCCAGTTTTTAATGTTGCAGATAGTTTTAAACAGGATGATTGTGTTTTGTCAGCATTGCAAAAAGCCACACAGGACTTTAAAAAAATTGCAATGAGATTTATACATTTCTCAAGACACAATTCATCTTCATTATTCATGACCCGAGTGTCATCTAAAAACTTATACGTTTTGTGTTTGTCTTTTTTTTTTTATCCCAATGCCTTTTATATCTTTATCATTTCTTATCATGATTGCTAATATTTCTGATTATGATTCAAACAGATACGAAGAGAGTGGGTCATCTGGTATATGGCTTTTTTCTACAGCAAATCAGAGTGTAGTTTAGCTATCAACAATAGCTTTTGATTTTATTCAATGTTTCTACCAATTAAAAAATTCAATAAGCCCACAAATATTTAGAACTTTGAGTCAAGGGAATCAAAAGCTTTTTATAAATCTAGGCACGGTAAGAGTCCTTTTATCTAAACAGTTACTTAAATCGTCCATTAGACTTGTATTGTCTCCTAGGTATGTGTTTGTAACAAAGCTTGTTTGATCTTCATGAATTCAGTTTGGATGATTATTTTATTCTGTTTGCATTGCGTGCAACTCCAGTATGTGTTAAATAGTTAAAACTGGACCCCGTTTATTTATATATATTCCATTGGTTTATCAGGTTTTGGGGATGCAGTTTATAATAATTAATAATTACAATATTTATATAGAGCAAAATCTTGATAAAATCAAATCTAAGCGCTGAGTCATTTGTTGGGCTGCTGAAAGTTCCCCGTCTTCAAATGACTGGTCTCAAGGTCTCACAGCAAATGAACCCAGCTCTCTCTCAAAAAAAATGTATACAACTGTACCCAACCCTTGTGTTCTTCGGCTTTTTCCAATTTTCACGTTTTGTCGTGTAAATTCAATTTTACCTATCTTTATAAAGAGTTTGTCTATCATTTGGTGACTTTAGATGTTCTTTTGTTAAATGCTTTATTTCACACGCTTCAAGTTTTTCTTTGTAAATAGCTATTTATAATGTGTGTTCACTTCTTGACTTATTTTTGAAGTTCATCAGCTAAAGTTCCATTTTGATAAACCAGCTTAAGCATACCTTAATCTATTAGGTTCCGTTTTTGTAATTTAGAGATATACTAAAGGAAATAAGAGGGAAACAGGGAAAATTTTAAATATCAACTAAGTAACATAACTCTTGAGAGTCATGGAGTTATCTCCCATGTAGAATTTCTCAAACCCAACAGTTTGCGCTACCCTTAAGGAATATTCTGAGTTTACCACTTTATGCTTTGTGGCTGCGTCCATGCTAGCTGAATGGGTAGCGCAAACTGTGTTGGATTTGAGAAATTCTACATAGGAGATAACTCCGTGACTCTCAAGAGTTATGTTACTTAGTTGATAATAGAGAGATACTGTTATTTCCCCCTTTAACAACCCACGTTACCCTTGATCTTACTATGTTTGCTTGTATTTCCTTCTTTTTTTTAACCGGACTAGTTCTGGATGATTTTCTCTCATTAGCTTTATTCTGCTTCAGTCCCATTTTCCTTCATTTCAATTTGTTCCATTTTGCTAATCAATCTGTGTTCTTTCTAAGTTTTATTCTTTCTTGTAATTGTCGCTTAAGCTTTAGATCCCATTTTCATCTCTAAAAAATCTATGAATACCTTTTCTAGGACACTGAAAACGATTTCCATAAAACAAAACTACCAAATGGAACTGTTATTGTTATTACTATTGTTACTGTTGTTTAAAGCCCAGTCGAATGCGTAGAGCCATATAAGGGCTATAACCGTTCAGAGCATACAAAACTTCAACATGAAAAAAAGGAAAGAAAATCAAGTACACATATCATGTATTCACGCATCATAATCTAACGAGCTGCCCCTGGCGGTGACAACTCCGTCAAATTTATACCGCAGGGTATTTAAAAAACACTACCTGAATACAAATCTAAGCGTACCTAAGAACACCAAAACATATAAAAAACAGGTATAAATGACCTAAAATTGCTTCCGCATGTATCAACTCCTTAGAGCCAAAAGTGCACTTAATAATGTAATCGGTACCAATTATCAATCCTAAAAAGTATTAACTTTATCGAACGCATACAGGTAAACGGACCAGCAAGGCAGAAAATGATAGGAAGAAATGACAGAAAGCAAAAGAGCAAGGCAAAAACAAAGAGAGTGGCAGAAAAGAGGAAATTTCTAACAGAATTTCCAGAGGCTGGGGATATTATTTATATAGAAAGAACCCCCGGCATCCCCACGGGGAAAATGGAACTGTGCCATAATGTTTAATAGGATATTTTAACATACATTCACCTGTTATATTGATATTACTTGTTTCTTCTACATATTCTTTTTTTTTCAATAACGAGCATCTAAACTTCCAAATTGTGTAATAGTTTGCATCTTTTCTAAATTTCAGTTTCAGAGTTGAGATCACGTAATCAGACCTATGTACAGGTCTTTCAAGTTTAATGTAATGTTTTCCAGACAAACGAAAGACATCTAATTTATATTCTTTTAGAGGTGACATCTTGTGAATAGCTTTTTTATTTTATTCTCTCCATATACCCGTTAAGTTTACTTCTACTAGTTCACTGTTTCTGCTGCTTCTTTTGCTTGGTGTAAAAGAAAAAAAACGTATCGATCAAAAAAAAAAAAAAAAAGAAAGATTCTAGTTACCTACAAAGACAACTTTTTGACTGTTACATTCAATGATGTTGCTTTTGTTCCTTTTTCATGAAATAAGGGTCTGTCTTTGTCTGGGCTATAAACATCTATCGAAAAAATAATTTTATCTCCATTGTATTCAAAGGTATGATAACACAGTTACCATTATCATCTTTTCTCTTACTTTATAACATTAAGTTCGAAGTTACTATAAAGCAATATTGTTACTCTCCTTGCAGTAGGCTTGAACGACGCGAAGAGATAGTTATAAACCATTTTGATGTGACATACTTTTTTTCCAGTTTTGCACTCGAAGGAGTGTCTCGTATAATTTTGTCTGAAGAAAGTGGAAACACCTCTTTTACTTTTGAAGCTCATCAAATCCCTGACGATTCAGGGGGGATAATGTTATGTTAGACACTGTTGTAAAAACAAAGGGTCAGAAGATGCCACCTGGACATATGGATGTACAAGTATGTGTATGTGTATATATATATGTATCTATATATGTAATGTATGTGTGTATGTTTATGTATGTGTCTATGTGTGTATGTGCGTGTGTATATATGTATATGCATAGTGTATGTATATGTATATATCTATCTATTATATATATATACATATATATATCTATATATATATATATCTTGTTGTGTGTGTGTGTGTGTGTGTGTGTGTATGCATGTGCATGAATATATGTATGTGTATGTGTATGTGTATAATGTATATGTGTATGTATATATTATGTAGATGTCTGTATATGTGTGTATATATATCTGTACACATTTTATGTGTCTATATGTAGGTATATGTATGTACACAAACACACACACACACACATATACATATATATATATATATATATATATATATATATATATATATATATATATATATATATATTATATATATATATATATATATATATATATATAAATTGCAACGAATGTTTGTTTTTTCTACATTTTTGTTAGATCTGTTGATTATGCATTGTATACATTTCAAGATGTTTGCAAATGCTATATACTTGAAAATGAATGAAAACAAGTTTTAAAAAATGGTTAAACGATGCCTTCAGAACAATCTTAGGTATTGAACCTCTTGTTCATTCTCCAGTTACATGACAGTAGCAATATCTGCATATTGATCACTGAATACATATTGCATAAGCATTACCATAACAGAAGGCGATACCCGAGTAATTGTTTTTTCTCTTTTTTTTCTTTCTTTTTTTGCATTTGAATATTTGTCTGCTTGTAAACTGTGGACCTTCTTATCTTTTCCTTGTTTTTTTCTTTCTTTCTTTTCTTTCTTTTTTCCATTTTTTCTTTCTATCTGTCTTTTGTACCAAGAATATAGTGTAGTGGACAGTAGTTTTTTATTCATCAAGAAATCCTTAGTGATTCTATTTTTTCTTGCAGCATATTGCTCTGCCATATATAGACATATGTACATATCACTAATAACAATGTACGTATCACTAATAACACACAGACATTTCCATTCTTAGATGAAGTATACATAACAGCGTCGACTAGCAATTGGGCTGAGATGCTCTTTGGAGGAACATAGCTATCTGTGTGATATAAAGAATAAGTACTTCAATATAATTATTATATACACTAAAGTATCTTTAAGCTCAACCAGTTTTATGATGTATCTAGGGGATAACATAAGGAATATGTAAGTTTAATATGTCATAGCATAAAAAGAAACAAGCAGGTTTTACTCAGGAAAGATTCATTTCTAAAGTTTATGGATCGGTCTACTTCAAAGTCTGAAGAAGATTAGTCAACGAAGACAGAGAAAAAAATTAGAAAAGAAAAAAAAATGTGGCTTGTTACCATGGTGAAACGCCTTTTCTGGGGGGTAGCAACCCACATTTGACACAGAAAATAAACTAGTTGTGACAAAAAGATCAATTCTGTTTACAAAATTACTTGGGTACACTGTACACAAGCTTACATATACTTTATAACTGTTACCAGATAACATATATAATATTACATAATTCCTTGTGTATATTTGCCTATAGTTACACCTCACACTGCTGATGTAAAAGACTATGTAGTATCACATAATTTAAGCATGATCACAACACTTTTGCTTATTTATCTACATGTACATTTTAAACTATTGCTATAGACTTTATGTGCAATATCACATAGTGTATGACTCATATATATGTCTATGCTTTGTTCTAAAAAGAC
>JAPXFY010000019.1:50476664-50479164 GCA_030674185.1 Monoplex corrugatus
CTTATTGTTCTTTCGTATTTTTTTTTCTGGTTCCTGTTTGCTTGAACGGGGCAGTCACACTTGTTTGGATTTCGTAAAAACCAAACCAAACCAAACCACAGTTTGGTTGAACTTTGGACAAACACGTTATCATATATATATGTATATATATACATATATATATATACACACACACACACAACATATATATATATATATATATATATATATATATTATTATTATATATATGTATATGTATTATATATATGTATATATGTATATATATTGTATATATATATATATATATTATATATATGTATATATTTTTTTTTGTCTTTTAAAGGTCATTTGATTCTGGATTTATTGGCATCTGTGCTTTGCAGTGAAGATCACTAAAAACATCAGAGAAACACAGTCTGTCTTATTTTATCATCACTGAAAATAGAATCGATGAACACATATCATTAGCGGCAGAAAAACAAAATGTCACAAGCACTATCCAGCTGACCTCTCTCACATTAAGGCTGCCTTTGTTTTTATCTGCAAGCTTCGAGATTTATTTACATTCCACAAAGAAAGAGCCTCAGGAGACGTGTAAATTAAATATGAAACAAAAAGGCCAAACCATTACAATGATCTATGTTTTTATAGAAAACAAATATTGCACGAAATGTACATTTTGTACCAGGCTGTCAAAGTCAAGAGAAAAAAGTACAGGCGGTATGTTGCTGCAACTGTCTTCATAATTAGTCTTCGGTGGGCGTGTGTTAATGCCCTATGGGTATACTCAGCCCTATTTCGCTGAAAACAGAATACACAGCAATATTTACGAATACATCCCACATTACATTTTCTGTACATTCCTTCCGTTTTAGAAATATCACAGACATCATCATCATCATCAGGTGCCCTGCGCATGGCGTTGGCGATTATGGACTTCCATCTGTCTCTATCTCTCGTTGCCCCCAGCATCTCTCCCACCCCCCTCATCCCCAGCCACTCTGCAAGTCCGTCCAGCTTCTCTCCCGGGTCTACCTGGTGCTCTCTTTCCCTCCAGCTTTCCCGTTGTGACCAGGTGCTCCAAATCCCCCTTCCTCATAAAATGGCCTATAAATGTTACCTGTCTTTTCCTAATCTTCCTTATGATGATCTACTTGTGTCTGCCTCCATCAAGACTGTCTCGTTTGTTTTCTTTGCTGTCCATGGAACTCTCAACATTCTTCGGAGAAACCACATCTCGGCTGCCTCAATCTTGCTCTGGCTTTGCTTGCTGACTGTCCACGCCTCGCATCCGTACAAACATGTACATCACAAACATGTTCAAATAAAATAAATCTTAAAAGGTATTCTCTTTAGTGCATATTAGATCGAAATAGAACTGCTACCGATATGTGAAATGGCTTTGAATTAGTTGTTGGAGTTTTATAAAAATGTATCACACTTCGCTGTAAAAGCAGACAAAACCAGCAGTAGGTCGGGATAGGGAGACCAAATTGTACCAAGGAATTTTGAATAAGTGCATTTCTAACTTAATCGTGTCCCTTTAACTCTTTCAACGCCAAGTTTCCCCAGAAACGGCACTCCTCAGTGCCAAGTATAGTTTGGGCAGCCAATTTTGCAGCACAGTATGCATATTTAAAAGCTTATATCTCAAAGACTATTAAAGGTTTTCTCTTACTTTTCTTTTGCTGTGTAAACGGCAGATGTTGTAATCATATATGAATGCTTGTTTATGTTTATGTGCTTGATTGATTATTCCACAGATAATCTTTTTATAAAGAAAAACAAACATTTTTTTTTTCATATAGTTTATTAATTGTACTACTGACCTTATTTCGTGAGTTGTGCGCCAGATATCATCATACTAAATGAGGAAAAGCAATAGAAAATCTACACACAAAGTCGGCTGTCTGCTTATTCTACTCGGAGTGGTAGACAATGCGTGTTGATTTGCAGCCATTTTGGAGAAAACGCTTCGGAGAAGACATGACGTAAATTCCGACAGTTAATTAACAAAGCCACACTTCGGCCTTACTGTTGAAAAACTAGGTAGCTGGGTAAAGTTTAAAATAGCACAGTCGCCTGCATTCACCAGTGGAGCTGACAGAAGCTTTGTACCCGCGTGAAAAGTTATCGTTTAGTGTAACCCCTCCAAGTCGCACAAATGCGACCATGGCGGTCGTACGGGAAGTCGCTTGATTGCGACCATGGCGGGAAAAGAATTGTGTACACAGTTATAATCTTCTGAAGCAACATGTTGAAACGCTCATGGGTTTATGTGCAGGATTAAGGCATGTGCCATGATCACCATACACATGGCACCTGTGGCGTTAGTGCATGTGAAAAATTCTTTCCCGAGCGCTGAGACGTCGTCTCGAGAAACTGAAACTGAAACTGAAACATGGTTCCCATCTACAACTTTTCATTCGTGTGATACAGTTGTCATTTTTGCTTATCGACACGAAAGATGTCCTGATGTTACTGAAGTTGTTGTGTATGACCTGTAACCAGTCTGGTTGT
>JAPXFY010000019.1:50491664-50499164 GCA_030674185.1 Monoplex corrugatus
ATAGATAGATAGACAAATAGATAGATAGACAAATAGATAGATAGGTTATTGTTATTTTTGTTAAAGTCCAGCAGACTGCTTAGAGCCATCTCCGTTTAAAAATTTACACAATATTTCAAAAGAAGAAAGAAAAAAAGGAAAAGAAAATTATGTACACATATCAATGCATTTGCGCACATGATCTATGGAGATGCCCTGGCGTTGACCACTCCTTCCAATTTATCGCAAAGGGGATTTAAAAAACATAGCTGAATGCAAATGTTAACATGGCTAAGGACACAAAAACATACATCATTTTCTGCCTTGTTGATCCATTCACCTGTATGTGTTCGATAAGGTGTTACGTTACCTACTTACTCTTGGGATTGATGACTGGGCACAGATATTCAGGCTCTTTTTTTTATTTTTTATTGCTCTGGGAAATGAGATATCCGGAACAATTTTAGGTACTTTAGGCCTGTTTTATATATGTTTTAGTGTCCTTAGTTGTTTATATTTGTATTCAGGTTTTTTTTTTTTTTAATCCCTTGTGTGATAACTTGGACGGAATAGTCAATGCCAGCGACATTTACTAAGATTACATGCGCGAATGCATTAGTATGTGTACTTAATTTCCTTTTGCTTTTTTGTATTGTTTTTTCGTTGAAGTAGTATGATTTGAAAGCGGGTCATAGCCCTGGATTGCTCTACGCAGTTAGTTTTTTGTTGTTGTTGTTATTGCTGTTTAAAGCCCAGCCGACTGCACAGAGCCATATCAGGGATACAACCGCCTCAAAACACACAAACCTTCAACAGGAGAAAAAAAAGAGAGAAGAAAATTAAGTACACAAAATCAATGCATTCACACACATAATTTAAGGATATGCCCCTGGCGTTGACCATTCCGTCCAATTTATCGAACAGGGGATTTAAAAAAACACACCTGAATACAAATTTAAGCATACTTAAGGGACATAAAAACATATATAAAACAGGCATAAGCTACCTAAAACTGTTTCCGCATATCTCACCTCCCAAAAGCCAAAAATGCATTTAATATATATACCCAAATTATCGATCCTAAGAAAAAGTACGTAAGACTTTATCAAACGCATACAGGTGAATGGACCAGCAAGGCAGAAAATGATAGGAAGAAATGACAGAAAGCAAAGGAGAGAAAGAAAGAAACAAAAAGAATAACAGAAAAGAGGAAAAATCTATCATAAAAATGTCCAGAAGGATGGGGATACTATTTACACTGAAAGAACCCCGGCATCTCCACGGGGGACTCAGTCGGCAGAGCTTTAAACAAAAATAACAATAACAATAATGTATCTAGACAGATCGAACCCATGACTTTTCAATTAAATATCCGATATTTTAACCACTAAAGAACAACGACCGTCTTGCCCAGAGGGTTGTGTCCAAAAAAAATGCTATCACATTTATCAATCAGAATACTAATAATATGCAAAGCTTTGTCAAAGATGGTCTACGTCAGGAGCTGGCTTCCAAATCCTGCAGAGGACGACGACTACACAAAACACAAAACAAATGACGAAACTTGTGTTGTCACGAATCTCTATTTTGATAACAAGGAAGCAATATGCGTTTGAGAGTGTTTTAAAAAAGAAACAGCAGTTTTAAGTGTGATGGCATAGAAGACGTTGATCCAGATCATTTCTTATTAATTTGCAAGGCACGCTTGCACAAAACAAGAGACCCAGAACAAAAACACGTTTTTGTTTGTTTGTTATTGTTTGTTTGTTTGTTTGTTTGTTTGTTTGTTTGTTTGTTTGTTTGTTTGTTTGTTTGTTTGTTTGTTTGTTTGTTGTTTGTTTGTTTGAAATTTCTTTTATTTTCTTGAAATCTGTTTTATTTTTGAAGTTAGAGTATTAAGCAAGCTGAGACAGAGAGAAAACGATAGAGAGACAAAGAGCAAGAACGAGAGAGAGCGAGCAAGCGAGAAGGGGGAGCAAGCGAGCGAGCGAGTGAAAGAGAGAGAGAGAGAGAGAAGAAAAAGACAGACAGACAGAGACAGAGAGAGGGAGAAAGAGTAGACAGAGAGACAAAGAATGAGAACGACAGAGAGAGAGATAGAGAGAGAGAGAGAGAGAGAGAGAGAGAAGACAGAGACAAGACAGAAAAGAGAGAGAAGAGTACGACAGAGAGACAAAGAACAGAGAACGAGAAGAGAGAAGAGAGAGAAAGAAGAGAGAGAGAGAGAGAGAGAGACATGACAGACAGACAGACAGAGACAGAAACAGAGACAGAGAGAAAGAGAAAGCGACATACAGAGACGGAGACGAAGATAAAGACAGACAGAACAAGTACAGAACCATTATTTTTACATATTTTAGAAGGTATTGACAAAAGCACAGGAATGCCTGTTTACATCCAGAAAGACATTGGATCAGACTGGATTAGATTGGTTTTATTTTTTTTCGTCACAAACACTATGTTTCCACGTGAAATGTGGCTGCTTTCCTGGGAGAGACTTGCCATCGAAAGGCGCCACCAACTCATTTTTTTATTTTTTTTCTTGTACGAATACTTTTTTTTTTTTTTACAAAAGCGCGATTTTTTTTCCATTGAAAAATTTTGGGCACAGCTATTCTTTGTTGGCATGGGATATTTCTGTGATATGAGACAAGTTTATACTGAGTGGCTATTGGTTTATTGATTAAATTTATTTATTTATTTTATTATATTTATTTTTTATTTATTTATTTATTTATTATCTATTATTAATTATTTATTTATCTATGTTTATTTATTTATTTATTTATTTATCTATCATATTTATTTATCTTTTTTGTTTATTTATTATTATTTATCTATTATGTATTGTTTATTTTCATTCTTATCGTATATTTACTTATTATTTTTATTTATTTATTTAGCTGTTCTTTTCTTTGAAGATAAGAGGCACATAGACACACATGCCATCTGTACATGTGACCAATAACAGATTGATACAATACTAGCATAAGATTGAAAAACATTGTAGACTAAGTAAAACAAGGCTAGGTAGGAACTCAGGACCTAGCCAGCTCATGAGTTTATTGCGCAGGCTTAAGGCTTCTGCCATGATCAACCACACACATGACACCTCTAACGTTAGTGCATATGGAATTCATTCCGAGCGCGAAGACATTATCTTTAAAAAATGAAACTGAAACGGAAACTAGGATCGTTAATGTGAGCTTAATGCACACAGCTGAGGCAGGATAATACGTTTAAATATCTGGGAACAGTCATCTCACCAGAGAGTAGATGTACATCAGAAATAGCCAGTAGAATCTGCCAAGCCAAACCAGCATTAGAGAAGATGAAAAACGTTCTTACCGACAAATGCAGATAAATTAACATCAGGAAGACAGTTGTTGACTGTAAAAACGTTACTGTATACGGATTATGAGCTGGAAGTCAAACGTAAACAGAACAAGATTGAGGCAACGAAATTGGTTTCTAAGAAATGTTGAAGTCCATGACACAAAGAAACAAACGGACAGTCTTGACGGAGGCAGACCAAGAATCTTAATAAGAAGATTAGAAATGACAATCACATTATGGACATTTCATGAGGCAACAGAATTAGAGCACCTGGTCACAACAGGAAAGCTCGAGGGAAAGAGAGCACCAGGTAGACCCATGGAGAAAACATTGGACGGACTTGCAGGTGGCTGAGGACGGAGAAGGTGGGAGACGTACTTGCAGCGGCAAGGGATAGATTCGTATGGAGGGCCAACGCCATGCGGAAGGCACATTATGATGATGAAATGCATTTTTGCAAAAAAGAACCTGTTTATCATCTCATCTTAAAGACTGGCACCCAGACGACCGAACATGATTTAGTGGAGGGGGTGGTGTTTAAAACCCCTCCCTGACAGATTACCAAACCCAGGTGTTTCATGTCCTCGACCTGTGCTGCACCCACACCCGCCACAAACTAGACGGGGGTGGGGTTGGGGTGAGGAGGGGTGTGGGAGTGAGAGAAAGAGAGAGAGCGATATGACTACAGACAGACAGACACACAGACAGACAAAAAAAGAGAAAGAGAGACGGAGAGAGAGACAGAAAGAGAGAGAGAGAGAGAAGGAGGGAGAGAAGGAGAGAAATAGAGACAGACAGACAGACAGAGAAGGGGTTGTCTTTTTTGTTTTTGTTTTCTGTTTGTTGTTGTTGTTGTTGTTGTTTCATTCTTAAAAAGAGACGGACAAAGAGATGAGACAAGGAAAAAGACACAGAGAAAAAAAAAGACTATTAAAAAGAGAAACCCAAAGTAAGATGGACAAAGACAGAGAGAGACAGAGAAAAAGATACAGAGAGAAAGAGACACACAGAGAGATACCGAGAGAGAGAGAGAGAGGGAGATAGCGTGAGAGAGGGAGATAGCGAGAGAGAGAGAGAGAGATAGAGAGAGACAGCGAGAGAGAGAGGGAGAGATATACAGACAAACAAACAGACAGACAGACAGAAAGAGAGACAGACAGACAGACAGACAGATAGAGAAGGGGATAAGAGGTACAAAGCTGTGTCACCAGGCCAGTCGCCCGTTGATTGAGATTGTCGCATGTGACGGTTTTTGCATTATGCAAACTGATAGACCCTTGGGAAGACCCCGCTCAGATCGCATCCCTCATTTTTTTTTACGCACCCGCTCACGTGACTGCACGCGTACGCCCTCATGCTACTTGTGTGTGTGTGTTAGTGTGTGTGTTAGTGTGTGCCTGTGTGTGTGTGTGTGTGTGTGTTGTGTGTGTGTGTGTGTGTGTGTGTGTGTGTGTGTGTGTGTGTGTGTGTGTGTGTTTAACCATGTATTTATTGCACGGTTGATTTTAAACAAAAAGCTGTCCATGTAATGGAAGTTTTAAGAGAATCCTTTACTGCTGCAATTGTGCAAGAGATCGTACGGTCACTTAGCTGCAGTGAAACGTGCAGTGAGGAGAGAGGGGGGGGGGGAGAGAGGGAGAGGGGGAGAGAGAGAGACAGAGACAGAGACAGACAGACTGATAGACTGACAGACACATGCAGAAAAAGAGAGACAGACAGACAGACAGACAGAGACAAAGAGACAGAGAGACAGACAGACTGACACAATGCACAAAGAGAGAGAGAGAGAAGAGACAGATAGACAGACAGACGGACAGACGGCAGACAGATAGACACATGCATAGAGAGACAGAGAAAGCTGGAGACAGAGACAGAGAAACAGAGAGACAGAGAGAGAGAAGAGAGAGACAGACAGACAGACAGAGAGAGAGAGAGAATTAGAGAGAGAGAATATATAGATATATGTGATACACATAGATACGTATGCGTGTGTGTGCGTGCTTGTGTGTGTGTATGTGCGTGTGTGTGTGTATGTGTGTGTGTGTGTGTGTGTGTGTGTGTGTGTCTGTCTGTCTGTCTAAAACCAGAAGCAAGCCACGTACGTTTTTCATCGTGAATCAATTAATTGGACATACATCCTCTCCGAAAGTTTGTCCACATTTTGGTCAGATCGTGATGATGTCATAAAATCCAAAAGTAAATGCAAGTCTTTTTCTTTAAAAAAATCCATCTGTTTACAGGCTTTCGTGATCGAAAATGGAAACTTCGTGAATGATTGAGAAGTTAATTTTGGATTCATGTGTAAGAATATTACAACAACAACAACAACAACAACAAAAGCCTGTTTCAGGATATGCAAAAAAAAATCACATTCTGTAGTGGTTGTTTTTAATATAACGAGCACTAGCATCAACAATCGAAAGATTTGTGATATGGATATGTCCACTTTGTCCAATGATTCATCACATTTAGACATATTTGTGACCCATTCTCACAAAAGGCACAATAGCTCTCAGTTTAGGCATTTGCAGGTCATGGTATCACTATAAAGTTTAGAATCTCAGCTTTCAAATGGTACTAAAGTTGAGTTTCAGGCTACAAAATCAAAAATGTTATGGGCTTTCAAAGATGAGAGGGGTCAAGTCAGCCATTTTGAGAAAAACACCACTTCTATGCTGATGACACCCAACTTCAAGACAGTGACTCACCTGACAATATACAGCGCCTCCTGACTCGCACCACTGAGTGTTACTCGGACATCAAAAATTGGATGACATACAACAAACTTCAGCTAAATGATGACAAGACAGAAGCTATCCTCATTGGCACCCGTCAGAAACTTTCTCAGCTGCCTCCTCTTTCTCTCCCATTAAGTAACACATCAGTCCCAATTTCTGATTCAGCTAAAACCTTGGTGTCTGCATTGACTCTACCCTCTCCATGAACAACTTTGTTTCTCAAACTGCCAGATCTTGCTACTATCACCTCCATCGTATTAGCCTGATCAGAAAGTATCTCTTTGTCGAAACAACTGCAAAACTCGTTCTCTCCTTCATAATGTCTCGCATTGACTATTGCAATTCACTCCTGTCTGGTCTTCCTGCCTCCACCATTCACATCCTACAGCGCATTCAAAACAATGCTGCACGCCTTGTACTCAAAAAGAAAAAAGCTGACCACATATCTCCTCTCCTGGCACAACTTCACTGGCTCCCTGTATCAAAGCGCATACAGTACAAACTAGACACCATGTGCTACAAAAGCCTCAATAACGCAGCCCCCGATTACCTGTCAAGCCTACTTGAGATCTATGTTCCCTCACGTACCCTCCGCTCTGCCTCCGATCCTCTGACTTTTCGCTTTCCACGCACTAAGCTCAATACCTATGGTCCACGAGCCTTCTCTGTTTCTGGTCCGCTCTCCTGGAACAAACTTCCTCTCTCAGTCCGTCAGCAACCTACTTTTGTCTCCTTCAAGTCCGCTCTCAAAATTCACCTTTTCTCCTCTGCATAAAATCCTGACCTCACTCAATCCCCTCTGCAGCCTGTCTCCACTCGGAGTGGAATCACATTGCAATATATAATTGTATATAATATGCTCTCTATAATTTTCCATTGTTTTTATTCTTTCTCCCCATTTATAGCCGTGTGTGTGTGTGTGTGTGTGTGTGTGGTGTGTGTGTGTGTGTGTGTGTGTGTGTGTGTGTGTGTGTGTGTGTGTGTGTGTGTGTGTGGGTGGTGGGTGCGTGTGTGTGGCGTGCGTGTGTGTTTCAGCGCTTAGATTTGATTTGATCAAGATTTTGCGCTATATAAATATTGTAATTATTATTATTATCAATTGAAAGGGTATGGTCAGAAACTCCTTGACAACAAGCATTACATATCTGAAAATTCCATACTTCTCTTGTTTACTTAATTGTCCATCCATCCAAAATAACAAAAAGAAAAATAAGTTTAAGAAAAGCGTACTTAATCACCAAAATGGGGCGATCGGGCAACTTTCATCGGCCAGATAGTAGCACTTACCACACATTAAAACACCAAAAAATTATACTTATCGATTAAATTTGACTTTATTGTGTTAGGACATGGTGTAAAAGTGGTTAGAGAGCATGAAAATGCAGAAAACTCAAAATTGACAAAATTGTCCCTGTTCAGAGTTTTCAGCCCACAGCAGCATAAGGCC
>JAPXFY010000019.1:50564164-50571664 GCA_030674185.1 Monoplex corrugatus
TAAGAGAGGTTTTTAAAGGGCCTATCTACTTCCTCCTTCGCCCATCTCCAATCAGTCAAATTCCTGTTCGGGACAAAGTAACCAGGTAGGAATCAAGAGTGTTACCACCTGTCGTCGTAAAACCGCGATATGACTGACAGGAAATGACGCCATCTCGCTACAGGAAATGACGAACGTTGCTAGCAGCAACTTCCGATCGAAACAGACCACTATCAGAGTGGTGGGACAACAACTCAACAGTTTCGAGATAGGTGTTATGTTCACAGTGACCATGTGAACGACAGATGGGAATCTTGGCAGGTAATGGGGGGGGGGGGGTGATTGTTAAAATTCTGTCAATATTTGGGCAGATTTCACAGTCAGGTCGTGACTACCTCGAAATTTGTTTTCAAGGACCACCTGTGAGTGATAATCCACAAGTTGGGTAGAGACAATATCGTAGCATATGATGGTTAAAGATGATGTTCCTGATGACGATAACGTTAATGATAATGACAACAGTATGGTCCGAATGATGATGATAATGATGATGGCGATGGGGTGATGGCGATGATGATGATGATGACGACGGCAGCAGCGATGGTGATGACGGTGATCATGCTCATGATCATCATCATGATCATCATGATGATGATCATGACGATGACGATGATCATCATGATGATGGTGAAAGATTTTGGGGCACGAGTGGTTGCATCGATTATCAAGAGAGATGCAAAACCAGAACTGAGTTTTACAGGTATCCTTGTATATTCCTTAATGTATATCAGACATATGTATGTATTTATCGTGGTTTTTGTATGTTGCTTAGCAGATAATCGTTTTCTTAGTATAAAAAATATGCAAAATGTAGCTAGACAATAGGAAGACAGAGACGCAAGACTCACAGGGTTTTGATGAATTAGCACCACAGACCTGGTTACAATTGTCAGGAAGAAGGGATATGTGTGTGGATTGAACTGAAGATTTAGTAAAGTTGTCGAGGGCTCTGTATTTTGATCTAAGGACTTTGGTGCTATGATAACACGTCAACATCATCAATCTTGTTTAAAATGGCATTTACTAATACACAAGCGAACTGGTAGTCGCTTGTCTCCACACGATGCACGCACACACACACACACACACACACACACACACACACACATATATATATATATATATATATATACATAGAGAGATAGATAGATAGATAGATAGATAGATATATAGATAGAGAGAGAGATACATACATATGTATATATGTAGATGTATATATATATATATATATATATATATATATGTATATATGTATATATATATATAGATGTGTGTGTGTGTACATACACACACACACAACACACACACATACACACACACATCACACACACACACACACCACACACACACACATACACACACACACACACACACACACACACACACACATATATATATATATATATATATATATATATATATATATATATATATATATATATATATACATGTACACATACTCAGACTCGAACATACAAATATACGCACTCACTCTCTTGCATACGCACAGCTATCGTTACATATCTTGTCTCCAAATTATATAAATATTTGTACTTTCATACAGCGATTGGAAATAGTGATAGAGAGATAGAATGAGAGAGACAGAGACTTAGAAAGAGAGAGAAGAAGAGAGAAATAGAGACAGAAACTTAAGATTTGAAAATAATTACTCAATAATATTATTATTGTTATGTTCCATTAAACCGGTCTCACAACCAGAAACAGTTTTCAGAGGCAGCGTGAGAGAAAGGGAGATGGAAAGAGTGTGAGAGAGAGGGGGACAGGGATGGAATGAGAGAGGGAAGGATGGAGGGAGAGAGAAAGAGAGGGGAGAGAGAGAGGGAGGGAGGTTGGAAGAGAGGGAAAGAGAGAACAGGAGAGAGAGAGAGAGAGAGGGTGGGAGGTGAGAGAGAAAGAGAAAAAAAGAGAGACAGAGAGGGATGGAGGGATAAAAGGAAAGAAAGAGTAAGAGTGAAAGAGACAGACAGACAGACAGAGACAGACAAAGACAAAGACAAGACAAGGACAAGGACAAAGACAGACAGACACAAACGAAGACAGAGAGACAGACAGATAGATACAAAAAGAGGCACAGAGAGAGAGAGAAGAAAGAGACAGAGAGAGAGAGAGAGAAAGAGAGAGACAGAGAGAGAGAGAGAGAGAGAGAAGAGAGAGAGAAGAGAGAGAGAGAGAGAGAGAGAGAGAGAGAGAGAGAGAGAGAGAAATTCGTCTGTATTCAAATTTGCTTTCCATGAAAACGAACCTCCACACACACAAAAAAAAGTATCCCCAAAAGACGAACGATTCTCTATGAAACAAAGAAAAATATTGGTCATTTCTTTTTTGTTTCTTCTTCTTCTTCTTCTTCTTCTTCTTCTTCTTCTTCTTCCACCCCCTCGCGTTTCTTGGTTGCTCTCTTCTAGAGAGAGAGAGAGAGGGAGAGCGAAATGGACAGGCGTGATTTGTTTGTCACGAGCCTTTCAACTTTGGGCTTCGGTCTCTTTGTCACACAAACTGCAGGCTTCTATTTTCCATTATTTTTCCCATATCAGAGCCATGACTGATTCAGTGGGTACAAGCGGGCCCCCCAGTAGCTCAGTTGGTTTGAGCGTCAGATTCACATGCTAATGGCTGTGGGTTCCAATCCCGGGGGTTACGCCACGTTAAAACTGGCCTTCTCACTGTCCCATTTGATTTAACATCATTGGTGTTCTGGTGGTGTCAGTGTAGGATTAGATAAGTCCCCCTTTTCCTCCACTTCCCTGGGATGGTTGTCCCCGTGGGCCATATTACCTGAGGTTGGGTGTCGACGTAAAACCTGAACGAAATTAATCAATCAATCAATCAGTAGGTACGACCGTGGACTCGAGATCTGATGTCTGAAGTTGAATTCCCAACCCGCAAAAATGGACAGAAATTTACTTTTCTTCTCGGCTCGTCTTAAGTAATCAATTTAACCCTTTCACTCCCGCACCCTATCCACCTGCTGCAAAACCTTAACCCTTTCACTCCCTTACTCTATCCATCAGCCTCCTGCCAGAAAGCCGGTGGATAGGGTGAGGAAGTGAAAGGGTTAAAGGTTTTGCTTTGCTGTCATGGCTGACAGTGCAGGATGCTTGCGTACAGGGTGAGGGAATCAAAGAGTTAACGGTGTAAGCTTAGTGTTTTACAGGTCCTTTCTCTCTGTTTTCATTTCAAGACCGACGTGCGCGGTAGTCGAGTAAAGTGGTTAAATTTTATAATTTATAATGGTGAGAATGGTGGCTGAAGACAGAGAGGGTGGAAGATGTGCTTGAGGCAACATGGGATAGAAACATATGTGACCTCCCACCACGAAATTTGTCTTAACTAGCATTTTGTGACCTAGCATTTGGGGCATTTTGAGATATACATATCACTGGAAAGTGTACATTCTGCTGATTATTTTGGTATTTGAATAAAGCTTGTACTCAAAAAAAATTGTACAAGTTATGTATGTTTAAAGTCATTAAGTTGTATGACGGCCATTTTGAGAAAACGGCCTCTAAAGTTTATGTGTGCTCTCTTACACATTTTCCTTAATTTTTTTTATTTGGTGGCTTTGACCCAGTTTGTTTCTCATTTTCGCTGTCATTATCTGAAAGGTGCACCAAAGAGCTTTCCGTCAGTATATTACATGTGCAGGTACTGTGCAGGTTACGGTTCATAATAAGAGACAAACATAGGTACTTTTGGTAGGAAATTGTGTTCTTTCTCCTGCGATCAGTGCATTAAATTAAAATACCATTTTAAATTGATTAATAATATTTTTTCAAGAAAAACAAATTCTGTGGGGGATAGATTATAGTCTACAGAAATCAATTTTGTGAAAAAGTCAAAACACCCCAGATAGACGACCCTCAGTCACCTTTTCAGCTCCTAGTGCTGTTCGACTGACTGCGAGTTAAGACTGATTTCGTGGTAGGAGGTCACAATAATTATGGAGGGCCATGACCGCCAACGCCATGTGGCAAGGCACTTGATCATGATGAGTGGTGAGAACAGGATCGATAGTGATGATGCTATGACATTCCATTTCGGATTGAAATTGTGTGTCAGGGCTGTAGTCTATGCATACTTTCATAATAACGATATATCCTGTTGTCAACCAGGTCCGAGATATACAGACACCTGAGATGTTGTTCGGGGAATTTGAGAAACACTCTCAATGACACATCCTGAAAAGGATGGGAAGGAAACTCGACCGTGTAGTCCCAATTTTTATGTCTCTGCAACGAGCCAATAACAGGCTCCATTCGATGTTCTGTATGCAAAATATACTCACAAAAGGGGATCTAGACACTGGAAAATTCTGCCCCATATATGTTAACCTGAAATACAGGGGGGGGGGGGGGGGGAATCTCCACCCTTTGCCCACTTGACAGAAGGTCCTAGACAAATCGAACCCAGGACATTCAGATTAGAAACGTGATGTTAACGTTGTACCTACTAGACTACCCGGCACGTCTATTCAATGCGTGATTAATCGTGCTTTCTCTGTCCAACAACCGGAACAGATCGATAAATTCCGGAATAGATAGAACGATGCTAAGATGAATACAGTGATCGATAACTGGTCGTGCTATGTACAGGTGTCAGTGTGTTGAAATGGTCATGTTTTCGTTGGTCTTGTACCTTGGTTTTTTTTTCAAAGGTTTTGGTTCGATTCATGAGTTCGCCACGTAATGGTTGGCTACTTGTGTGTACGTGTGTGTGTTTTGTGTTGTGTGTGTGTGTGTGTTGTGTGTGTGTGTGTGTGTGTGTGTGTGTGGGGGTGTGTGTGTGTTTGTGTGTGTGTGTGTGTGTGTGCGTGCACGCGCGCGCGCGCGCGTGTGTGTGTGTGTGTATATATGTGTGTATATATGTGTGTTTGTGTAAGTGCATGTGTGTGCATGTGAGTGTGTGTATGTGTGTGTCTGTTTGCCTTTGTGTGCACGCGTGTCACGTTAACATGCATGTGCGTGTGTATGGTCGGGGGTATGTGTGTAGGCGTGAATCAAAGAGAGAGATCAATTGTGTGGGTACGTGTGTACGCTACGCGAGTGTCATGTGTGTAAGAGAGAGAGAGAGAGACAGACAGACAGACAGACAGACAAACACAGAAAGAATGAGACAGAGAGAGAAAGAAAGAGACGGACAGAGAAAGAAAGAGGCCGACAGAAAGAGAGAGAGAGAGAGAGAGAGAGAGAGAGAGAGAGAGATGGGGGAGCCTGAAAGAGAGAGAGACAGACAGACAGACAGAGAAAGAAAGAGACCGACAGAAAGAGAGAGAGACAGACAGACAGACAGACAGACAGAAAGAGAGGAAGATGGGGGAGACTGAAAGAGAGAGAGAGAGACAGACAGAGAGACAGACAGACAGGCAGACAAAGAAAGAGACAGACAGAGAAAGACAGAGACCAACAGAAAAGAGAGAGAGAGGGAGAAAGAGAGAGAAACAGACAGAAAGAGACAGAACGTGCGCACGAGAGAGAGAGAGAAAGACTGAGACAAAAATAAACAGGACAGAAAAAGAAAAACAGACAAGAACAGACACAGACACAGACACAGACACAGACACAGACACAGACACAGACACAGACACAGACACAGACACAGACACACAACACAGACACAGACACAAAGAAAACGTGTGTGTAAGCGCATCGATTTGTCGTCCAACTTGACATTATTGACTGTACACGCTCCAAGATATGTTTTTTGTTGCTGCACAAATCTTTCTCATGCGTACATCGACAAACAGACAGTGGGCGTGTGTCCCCTTATTCATTGTGGTCACGTTTCATCTGGTGGTTCATTTACCTCAACTGGTCAAAGTCGTTAAGCTGACAACAGCAGTGTCGTGTCTTCCATCCCCACGGGGGGGGGGGGGGGGGGAGAGCAGACAGTTTGATACAAAAAATGGCTTAGAACCCACACCTAGGTAAGACTTCCAAGACCTTGCCGGCGCATAGGGCTTGTTAATTTAACCCTTTGACTCCCGCATTCTATCCACCAACTGGAAAAAAAACTTAACCCTTTGATTCCTTAATCCTATCCACCAGCTTCACGTCCTGCAGGAAGTTGTGGATAGGGGGAGGGAATCAAAGGCAGGAAACTGGTGGATAGGGTGAGGGAGTCAAAGGCAGAAACCTAGTGAATAGGGTGAGGAAGTCAAAGGCAGAAAGCTGGTGGGTAGGGTTAGGGAGACAAATGCAGGAAGCTGGTGGATAGGGTGAGGGAGTCAAAGGCAGAAAGCTGGTGAATAGAGTGAGGAAGTCAAAGGCAGAAAGCTGGTGAATAGGGTGAGGGAGTCAAAGGCAGGAAGCTGGTGGATAGGGTGAGGGAGTCAAAAGCAGGAAGCTGGTGGATAGGGTGAGGGAGTCAAAGGCAGAACGCTGGTGGATAAGGTGACGGAGTCAAGGGCAGGAGCTGGTGAATAGGGTGAGGGAGTCAAGGGCAGGGAGCTGGTGAATAGGGTGAGGGAATCAAAGCAGGGAGCTGGTGGATAGGGTGAGGGAGTCAAGGGCAGAAAGCTGGTGAATAGGGTGAGGAAGTCAAATACAGAAATCTGGTGGATAGGGTGAGGGAGTCAAAGGCAGAAAGCTGGTAGATAGGGTGAGGGAGTCAAAGGCTGAAAGCTGGTGGATAGGGTGAGGGAATCAAAGGCAGAAGCCGGTGGATAGGGTGAGGGAGTCAAAGGCAGGTAGCTGTTGGATAGGGTGAGGGAATCAAAGGCAGAAAACTGGTGGATAGGGTGAGGGAGTCAAAGACAGAAAACTGGTGGATAGGGTGAGGGAATCAAAGGCAGAAAACTGGTGGATAGGGTGAGGGAGTCAAAGACAGAAAACTGGTGGATAGGGTGAGGGAGTCAAAGACAGAAAGCTGGTGGATAGGGTGAGGGAGTCAAAGACAGAAAACTGGTGGATAGGGTGAGGGAGTCAAAGACAGAAAACTGGTGGATAGGGTGAGGTAGTCAAAGACAGAAAACTGGTGGATAGGGTGAGGGAGTCAAAGGCAAAAAGCTGGTGGATAGGGTGAGGGAGTCAAAGACAGAAAACTGGTGGATAGGGTGAGGTAGTCAAAGACAGAAAACTGATGGATAGGGTGAGGGAGTCAAAGACAGAAAACTGGTGGATAGGGTGAGGTAGTCAAAGACAGAAAACTGGTGGATAGGGTGAGGGAGTCAAAGACAGAAAACTGGTGGATAGGGTGAGGGAGTCAAAGACAGAAAACTGGTGGATAGGGTGAGGGAGTCAAAGACAGAAAACTGGTGGATAGGGTGAGGTAGTCAAAGACAGAAAACTGATGGATAGGGTGAGGTAGTCAAAGACAGAAAACTGGTGGATAGGGTGAGGGAGTCAAAGGCAGAAAACTGGTGGATAGGGTGAGGTAGTCAAAGACAGAAAACTGGTGGATAGGGTGAGGTAGTCAAAGACAGAAAACTGGTGGATAGGGTGAGGG
>JAPXFY010000019.1:50576664-50581664 GCA_030674185.1 Monoplex corrugatus
TTTGCCCGCTTGTTCTGTCGTGGCTGCCGCAGGGAGATCTTATCGTGCTTTCTTCTCTGTTACATGTATTATAATCTCTACAGAAAGTTCAACAGTTTGCTGCAAGATATCCTTAAAGCTTTTCTCTATGACAGTTCAACATCCCTGCTTTGTACGCTCCACTGGCTTCCTATTCAACAGCGTATTAAATACAAGGTTGTATGTGTTACAATATTGTCTCTGGTACTGCTCCTCCTTATATCTCTGAATTGCTCGATGTCTATTCTCCTTCCCTTGCTCTTTGCTCTTCTTCTGACATTCGGCTGTTCAAAATCCCTCGACACAGAAGCAAGGCTAATGCTTTTCGATCTTTTGTCCATTTTAAACCTTTTTCTGTAGAATGATCTGCCCTTTGATCTGAGAAATGTGCCTAACCTTTCCTCTTTTAAAACGCAACTTAACCCTTTCACTCCCAACCACTGTCTACCAGCATCATGCATTGCCAACCATGCTAGCAACGCAACAACGTAACCCTTTGATTCCCTCACCCTATCCGCCAGCTTCCTGCAGTGGATAGAGTGAGGGAGTCAAAGGGTTATTTTTTTGCAATTGGTGGATAGGGTGCGAGAGTCAAAGGGTTAAATCACTTTTTTTTTTTGCAAATCCTTTTGTATAAATTAACTTATACTGACCGTATCCAGTCCTGTTTAATGTGTTCTTTTAGTATATTGTCTATGGATGCCACTGAGCGTACGCGCTCGATGTTCATATAGTAGATGATCTTCTTCTTGCTTCTGATGCTGGTAAAATCTCTCTGCTTACACTCCTTGATCTGTCTGCCGCTTTTGATACCATCGATCACTCAATACTACTCTATCGCCTTGAGCACACTTTCGGCATTCACGGTACCGCCCTGTCTTGGTTCTCCTCCTATCTGTCTGATCGCTTTCAATCAGTCCTTGTTAACGGGATTAAGTCCGATCCAGTTAAGCTTTCTTGTGGAGTTCCTCAGGGCTCTGTACTCGGGCCTGTCCTGTTTACCCTCTATACTTTTCCTCTTGCCAATATCATTAATCAGCATGAAATGAAACACCATTTTTATGCTGATGATACCCAACTCTACAATAGCACTAGCCCTGAAAACCTTAGTTCTCTTCTGTCGGAAGTCTCCAGCTGTTACACTGACATCCAAAATTGGATGACCCAAAATAAATTACAGTTAAACGGAGATAAAACTGAAGCCATGCTTGTAGGCACCAAAAATAAACTAGATGCTGTTTCAATCAATAACATTCAACTCGGAGACAACACCATCCCTCTTTCGAACTCTGTCAAAAACCTTGGTGTTGGTGTAATTCTTGATAAATCTCTTTGTATGCAGAAATTTACCACCCAGACCTGTCAATCATGCTACCCTCAGATTCGACGCATTGGCTGCATTCGCCGATTCCTTTCAACCGATGCTGCATCTAAACTAGTAACTTCCCTTGTTCTGTCACGCCTGGACTACTGCAATGCTCTTTTATCTGGCCTACCAGCTTCTCGTCTCCTTTGCCTGCAACGCTTACAAAATACAGCTGCCCGCCTCGTCCTTAGAAAGAAAAAAATTGATCATGTTAGTCCCCTCCTTCGGTCTCTGCATTGGCTTCCTGTCGCTGATAGAATCAAATACAAAATAGACACCTTATGCTATAAATCTACTCATCATTCTGCTCCATCCTATCTCTGTGACAAGATCAAAATTCGTACATCAGCTCGCACCTTGCGCTCTTCCTCTGATACTCTTACCCTACAAATTCCCAAGGTTAGACTCTTAACCGTTGGTCAGCGCTCTTTTTCTGTCTCAGGACCAGCTGCGTGGAACAATCTTCCCCTATCGCTCCGGACCACATCTACTCTTTCCGCATTTAAGTCAGGTTTGAAAACTCACCTCTTTCCACGTCAATGAATTTCTGAGGCCTTTTTCGCCGTTTTTTTACTGCTATTTTTCCATTGTTCATAATTTCAGCATTGTATGGACATTTATGCCTATTTTTGACTTAATTGATTGTTTTACAAATGTTCATCTTTGAGTGCGATCCTGCGTGTGATTGGTGAGTGAGCGCGCTTTGATTTGATTTACCAAGATTTAGCGCGATATAAATATTGTAATTATTATTATTATTATTATATTTCTATTTGATTAATTTCTGCATTGTAGAAGTATAAGCGCCTAGAGCGCTGCTGGTCGCACTGTAAGTGTATGTTATTATTAGTCATGTTATTATTATTATTATTAATCAAAGAACATAACTCTTGAGAGTCACGTAGGAATTATCTCCCATGTTGTAGAAATTCTCAAATCTAACACAGTTTGCGCTACCCATTCAGCTAACATAGAAGCAGATACAAAGCACAAAAACCGTAAGCCCAGAACATCATTGTTATTATTGTTATTGTTATCATTATTATCATTATATTATTATTGTTATTGTTATACTATTAATGATATTATTATTATTATTCAGCATGGTCTCCAGAGAGTGAAATGCCAGTGATAGCAAGTAGTATTTAGGTCAGTAGTTCCTTTCGTTTTTCTCGCGTGCTAGGAACTGATCATCTGTGAGAACATCTCATTTCAAGGTTCTGTATGTGTGTTTGCTTCTCTTACGATTTTGCTCGTGAAAGCTACTAAATAGTAGTGGTGGTAAGACACAACCCTGTCTCACACCTAATATAATTTCAAACTAATCAGAAGTCCTTCTGGTGTATAGGCTTCACTCGGTCTGTTTGTGCAGGTGGGTCTGATGTACTACTAGAAGCTTAGATGGGATGTTTCAGGGCTCCAGCATTTTCCATAGCGTGTCTCTTTTAAACTTGTCAAATGTTTTGTCCTGGTCTACAAAAAAGAGGCTTAGTCTTAATCTTGCTAGATTTAGTGTGCAAGATGAAGTAAGATGACTTTAGTAAGAACAAGCAGGATGACTGTTTTTAAAATGCATACTTGGCAATGTAGATCCAGTGTCAGGCGATGTCTTGTTATTTATTATGATAATGATAATTCTATTTTGTTATTAACGATGGTAATGATAATTCTATTTGCGTTGCGCAAACAGTACATGCCGACGCGTGCTTGTTGCACTGCGCAAAAAAAAGAAAAAAAGAAATTGTTTGTTTGTTTTTCAGATTACATCTTTGTTTGAATCTTCAGTTATTGATGTGAAGATTTTGTATGTCACCATGACTTGTTGAATAGCTTTCACTTCAAGGTGATTGTTAAAATAGTCCTTGCAAAGGAAAACTCTGTTTTGGTCCTGGAAACATTATATGAATCATGACACTCAAGAAGACTTAAAATAAAATTGTGTTAGTAATTCAGATGTCAGGTTTTACTTAAAATATAGAAGCAGAATAATAACTGACAATAAATGAACGAATCAATATATCGATGAATCGATGAATCAACTAAACGAATGAGCAAGTTTCATTTTCGAATGGTAAAGGCCATTTCGCAATACAAAAATGCTGGGGCAAATCTCCATGTCTGCCGTTGCTAAAATCTATGTGACATTTAAAGACAAAAACCAAGGGTGGCTTGCAATGCACAGCTCTGCGTGACTTGGACATTATCCTAACCACTGATTTGTTAAAAGAGCGTTGTGAGCAACAGAGAACTCTCAGTCTGTGAAGAACACCAAATGAAACACACAAGGCTGAGCTCATGAGTTCATGTGCAGGCTTTCGCAATAGTAAACATTTAGCCAGTAAAGCATTGCACAAGTTCCATCTGGATATGATACGAGTTGATTACATAGGCTACTATTTACTATTTTCCTTTATTTTTTTCCCTGGTTGTTCTGTAATCTTTCTTTACAAAACAGACTTTGTTTCTGACCAAAGAGATAAAAATGAGTGTTGTGTGAGTTTTTCATTCTTCGCGTTCTTTGTTTACTTTCCTTTTTTTTCTTTTTGTTTGTTTGTTTGTTTGTTTGTTTGTTATTTGTTTGTTTTCTTTCTGTGTTCTTGGTTTTCTTTCTTTCTTTCTTTCATTCATTTTTTTTTTGCTCTTTTCCCCTTGTTAAACTGTTTTCTCAATGATTTCTTTATTTATTTATTTCACCGTGTGCCGTGACAATTGAAGGTACTTTTGAATAGAGCTTTTGCGTTTGATTGGCCTACTGCATTGTTGTGAGACTTATCATCCACGAAAACAAGGTCAAAAGCTGCTCCAGAAATCTCGATGACCGTGTTACTGAGAGTAAAATAAATGGTCGATGGAAATGTTTGGAAAGAGACTTGTAGTTAAGATTCGATAACTCGACTTAAGTCCCAACCCGCAACATAAATTCTGGTCTGTTCTCCACCCATCAATGCTTCAATGATTCTGGTGATCTCAGTGTTCCATAGACAATGTTCCCTTTTGCATGTTAAGACCTTATCAGCGCATATGGTTCTGCTGCAAACTCACACAAGAGTCTGCCTGATAACTGCTGGCAGATTTGGGCAGAGCACATCTGGAATTCTCTGAGTGCAATGAACCCCTGTTGAACAAACGAAGTTTCATACTGATAGCTACAAACAGTAGTGGTGGTAGGATACAACCCTGTCTCACTCCTGATATGACTTTAGACTATTCAGGTGCTGTTTTCTTTCAGGTCCATTCCACTGATTCAAGTCCATATGGAGGTATCGTGCTTTTGGGATATAGTGCACGTAAAAGAACTCGTGAATCACGTCGTATGAAGAGGTGGAGAAGGCGAGGAAGGGGGAAACAGAGAGAGAGAGAGAGAGAGGAGAGAGAGAGAGAGAGAGAGAGAAAGAGAGGGAGTGAAGGAGTGTTAAGACAACACGGTGCTGATATGCCTCCTGCTCGCGCTGAGACCGCGCTCATTTGCAATGCAAATCATCTCTCGCTCCACAGCCCATCGCGTGCTGTCCACGTGCTTGATAATCCGTGAGCGCCTGATGTTTCCGATGTACGGAAAGTGTTGGTCATGAAGCTGTTCTGAATTACACAAATGATGGCTGGGCTTATCTAAGGT
>JAPXFY010000019.1:50586664-50596664 GCA_030674185.1 Monoplex corrugatus
CTGGTGGATAGGGTAAGGAGCCAAAGGGTTAAGTTTTTGCTTTGCTAGCATGGCTAACAATGCAGGATGCTGGTGGACAGGGTGTGGGAGTCAAAGTGTTAGGCAAATAGTGTAGCAATACTTTCCAGACTGCCTGTTCTTTTGAGAAACCTGTGGATGCAAGAATTATATATTGAGTTCATTCCTGGCCCGCAACATTAAAAACTGGCCTGTTTAGTTCCCATTGTAATACTTCCATTATTCTGGTGGTGTCAGCTTAGTGTTCCATAGGTCTTTTCCACTCCTTCCTATTCTAAGACCATGCCAGCTCATAAAGTTTTGTACAGGCTCAGGTATCTTCCAGATAATTGCTGGCAGATTGGGGTGGAGTGAATATGAAATGTCCCAGACTGATGAATTCCTTCTGAGCAAACTCCAGATTCCAAATCCCAGGTACTTTTCCAGAAGCCAGGACTAAGCACGATTGACCATGTTGCTGGTCTGAACATGCAGATGGAAGGATAAGAGAGGAGAGAGAGAGAGAGAGAGAGAGAGAGGAGAGAGGGAGAGCGGAAATGGGTATCAACCTGATAATGCTGCTCCCGTACCCCCCTCTCAAAAAAATATGCCTCTATCACGTCACTCTCATGCAACTGTAAGGTTATAGTACAAACTTTTTATTTTACCTCTATCTCCTTTTTTATTACCTGTCTGTGTGTACCTTATGGGCATTGCAGGGAGAAAAGGTTGGTGGTTAACAGCAAGCTGAAAAGCGTACAGATAGAAATGTCTTTTTTATTTCCAGGTGAGGAAGCAAGAAGAATTAACTATTGACGTGAGAGCCCTCAACACAACCATGCTTGTTTGCGTGGGACAATAAGCGTTTTTTGAGGACCAGGTTGCTTGGTGCCATCATCTTGTAAGACAACAAATACGACAACATAATGCTAAGTTCTCAGGCGTCTTAAACAAATAAGGCGACACATGATCAGCTGTCATGGTATAATCTTTCCTTCAAATAAGTTGGATGGCGCATATCATCGGGTTTTTTTTGGTTTTGTTTTGTTTGTTTGTTTTGTTTTTTTGGGGTCTTTCTTTTTCTTCTGACTCTTAATTTCTTTCTTCTTCTTCTTCTTCTTCTTCTTCTTCTTTCATCATTGTCGTCGTCGCTGTCTTCAGATGCATCTTAGTCGTTGTCATCAGCAGCAGCTTAAGATTCTTCTTCTTCTTCTTCTTCTTCTTCTTCTTCTTCTTCTTCTTCTTCTTCTTCTTCTTCTTCTTCTTCTTCTTCCTTCTTCTTCTTCTTCTTCTTCTTCTTCTTCTTCTTCTTCTTCTATTCTTCTTCTTCTTTTTCTTCTTTTTTCTTCTTTTTTCTTCTTTTTCTTCTTCTTCTCCTCTTCCTCCTCCTTCTTATTCAGCTTCACCTCCATTTTTATACCTTCTCTTTTTCTGTTCTTCTTGTCTTTCCACTTCATTTCATTCATCTTTTCCGTGTTTCTGTCTTTCTTCTTTGTTTTGATCATCATCACATTCACTGTCACTTTCATCGCCATTAGAGTTAGCAATACAGTATCATTTTTCTTGTTATTCTTTGCTCTTTTTTCTTCTCGTTTCTTTTCATTTTAATCTTTTCTTCTTTCTTTTTTCCTTCTTGTGTTCATTCATTCATCTGGGTACTCTGGCTGTAAGTGTTTAAGAACACCATATTGCAGATGCTTTGAGCAGAACAACATACCTGTCAGTGGACGTTTCCATGTTTCTTTGTTCACTTTTTTCTTTGTCAGAGTTTAAATTTAAGTAATCAGTTATCCCATCTCCGTTGGACTTTTAGCATTTCACAGAAGTGACCATACTTTTTTTCTTTTATTTAGATTTGTGGTTAACTGTAATGTTTGTTTGGTTTTGTTTGTTTCATTTTCTCGCTTTGTTTTTCATTACTGAGTTTGTTAGTGTGGTGTTGGTAATGTTGAATACTTCTTCTTTCTTGTTTCTTTTTTAGCTCTTCCTCTCACAATGTTTGGCTGAGGTACGTATGGTACAGACATATTTTTTGCCTGGGGATTTATGCACGATTTTGTATGCAAATGAACGACATTTTAATGGACAGGGGATGAAAGGACCACTATGCTATCATCAAAAAGAAAACAAAAGTTCTAGGTGGAGAGTTGGTCTTTAGACGTTCACATGTAGATACAGTCTACACAGAAACAGTGTCAGAATATTTCTTGATGTGCATTATGTAATCTATTGGAAATAAGTGAAGATTAAATTGAAAAGGACTGATTTGAAATAATCAGGCAGATGGCAGCACAACTGCCACATTCTTGAATTGTGGAGAGAGTGTCAATGAGTAGCTAACAGAACTCAAATAGTGAATTTTACAAATTATGAAAGCAATCTAGTTTGTTTGTTTGTTTGTTTGTTTGTTTGTTTGTTGCAACCAAACATACTACAAATATACGTCATTGATGTAGATCTATGTACGCAATTTTTTCCTGTCTTATTGAAGTGTTCCTTCGATAAGATCATTACTGAACATGAAAACGAGGTATGAACTGTTTCAGAAAACTCCATGACTATGTTATTCAACAGAGTAGTTGTTGGAAGTACTGGATTAGGTGATGGAAGAGAAGGGGAGACATCAAATAACTTCTCTCAGTGTTACCATTCTTTCCTTTCAAGTCTGTTCTCCTGGTTCAGTCCATACCTTCTTTTCAATAATCCTTTCACTCTCCCAATCTATCTACCAACTATCTCCAGGAAACTGGTGGATAGGGTGACCAAGTGAAAGTGTTAAAAGAACCATGAGATACAATGGAATGGCGTAGGTGAGTAGATGTTGTGGATGGGAGGTGAGTGCTAAGACGACATGTTTTAATACGTTTAACAAAATCACGCTAACACTGTGCTCATTACCAATTCAAATGATCGCACAGTCCACAGACAATTGCGTGCTGTCTGCGTGGTTTATAATCCATGAGTGTTTGATGTTCCAATTTACAGAAGCTCTTGGTCATCAAGATGTTCTGAATTACACAAAATCTGATGGTTAGCTGTATGTAAGGGAGGGATGGCGTGCGAGTGTTGGTGTATTTGTCTTTAGACTTGTCTCCAATTGATTGCACGCGTTCGACCCTGACTAGAAAAAAACTTTGTTCATGCAATCTGGAATCTACCAACTGTAAAAAAAGCTACTTCTGTGCCTGTTACCTCGAGTGCACAGCTGTAAGATTGGTACTTAACCTTGATCAGGGTTGGGTAAGGTAAAGCAGCAAGAGAGCCTGCATAGTGCTGAACTCAATAAAACCGAGGTATCCACCAGTTTTCACAAGTTCAGTTATGGGACAACGTCTATCAAACAGCCTTCAGTGTTAAGTCTAAGATGAGAGATGAGTCCAAGACAACTAATAGCTTCTAAGTCACATTGTGAAAACCTCTTTTCTTTTGTGAATAGAGTCTGTCGCTTTTTTAAAGGGCTAACTTTGAAACTGCCTCTTCCTTTTTCATTTGATGTATACATGATTAGGCCCTATCTGGAGATAGATTTTTTTTCTAGTTCCTTCCAGCTGCCATGGAACTATGTGATCAGAAGAGTTGTAGTTGGCTATGTCTCCTGTCACACCACTGATTCTCTTGACCAAATTGGTTGAGCATCAGTTCAGTATAACTTGCGTTTTATATGGGCATTGAGTCAATTGTGACCAGTGCTGAGTCTCATCAAGACCAGTTACTGCTCTCTGGAAAGAAAATGATAGTCGTCCCTTTCTCTTAGTGGCTTGAGGAGTGATCTGATGATGTTTTTAATTCTATTTCACTGTAGCTGACGCTGTTGTCTGGATTGTCTTTCTGAGCTCCTCTTTTTGCTAGCTTATCTACCATTTAGTTTCCTAATATCCCACAATGAATGGTGATCCATTGGAGGACTACTCTTCTGGTTCTTCTGAATTACTTCAAGGCATTGGTCAGGTGGTAGAATTTTATCATTCTCCAGGGTCTGAAAAACGGAAAGGACAGACCACTTCATAATAATTGTTTTGTGTATTACGAATCATGGGGGCTATTTGTATGCTTCTTTTCAGTCTTTTCTGAGATATCAAAAAGTATTGGTTCAGTCAGAATAAAGTTCCTTTTTATTGGTAATTTATGACAGGACTAGTTTCTTCTGCTTCAGCATAAGAAAACGTGATGCAGTGATTATTACAATAGACTAAAAACTGGAAGGCTGTAGGTTCAAATCACAGCATTCTTGCCAAAATATTGCGAGCATTTTTGGCTCCAACTGGTTCCTACCAAGCTGTGTGTGTCATGGGTTCATTGGAAAGACTTAGACCATATACAGTCAAGTCTCAAATATCCTTACCAACACTGCAGGTGTCCATATTTCTCTGACCTGGTTGAAGCCAGGATGTATGTATTATCAAAGGAATTGTAGGAATACACCCTTGTCACACAGTTCATATCTAGAATGGAACTCTATAGCATCATGATTATCACACCCATCATCAAGCATTGTGAAGAGTTGTCCTGAGTTTTGTGTCCAATGACATGGCGTAGAATATATAGCGAAAGGTCGAACATTTATTGTTTTTTAAGGGAGAAAATGAGGAGGAGGATGAACTTGACAATGATAAACTTGACGATGATGAACATGATGATGATGAACATGATGATGATGACGGTGATGACGATGATGTCAATGGGACACAGTCTCAATCTGTTTTGATGTTGGGGCTTGGTACAGTGTGCACACATGGCGAGTGTGGGTGTGCGCACACATACACACACGCGCGCGCGCGCGCGCGCGTGCGCGCATGTATATGTACATATATATATATATATATTGCGTGTGTGTGTGTGTGTGTAACACCACAAATTTACTATAATATATATACAAAATACATTATAATGTATATATATATATATATACACACACACACACACACAAACACAACACACACACACACACTCACTCCACACACACAAACGTAAAGACCACCGAGACCTCCACTATCACCACCACACTACTACCACAACAACAGAAACGAAAGAGAAACAATGCAAACTTAGAACCCATCCTGCCAGGAGATTGTCTCCTAAAGCCCTGACCAGATCTGTAATCTTTATGGGCAGAGTAAAGTCAGAGAGGCATGTTGTAACGCATCGGCCACACACCCATCACCTTCCCGCCATTAAAAGGCACCCCACTCGTGGTGGTCCCTGCACTGTGATGGACAAATAGAGACTTCACGTGTCACAAGCCTGCTTGTCTTGCCCAGAGAGGAAAAGAGAGGGAAAGAGGGAGAGGATTGTGACACCTCTTAGCTTCCTCTTCCTGTCTCGCCAAGATTCCAAAGGACTGATGACGGTGTTCGCGGCTTAAATCGACGCTCCAGACATGTGAAAAAGTGTTCCATCATACTTGACTTGTTGGTGCTGAACATGGCGGTGAGATGAGTGGGGATTGATGTTGTTCTGATTCATAGTGATTGTGGTGGTGCCTAGCAGTCTTCGCCCTGTGCCTTGTCATACCCATAACATGTGCTGTTAGCAGCTCTCGTTATGATATTATCGTTGCTGTTCCTCCTCCCGCACCAAAGGAAAGTCCGTAAATTTTGTTGTGACAGAACTAGTCTCATCTTCTCTCACAACGATACGCCCTATCTGTGATGAAAACATAAACAGATGTCTCCCTTTTAACCCTTTGACTCCAGCACCCTATCACCAACTGCAAAAACTTAACCTTTGTTTCCTCATCCATCCACACTGCAAAAACGTAACCTCTGACAACCCTCCACCAACTCAACTTAACCCTCCTAACCATATCCACCAACTGCAAAAACTTAACCCTTTGACTCCCTCATCCTTATCCACCAGCATCCAGAAGGAACAACGTAGTAAGTTTAATAAAACGTTGAAGTTAACCGCAATCTGTTTTTAACCGCCTCTAGATAAGATTTGTTTGAAATTGAGTTGTAATAAAAAGAAAGAATGAAAGGAAAATGTCAAAGAATACATCTGATTTCTTAACAAGCAAACTATTGTATCTTATTGTATATCTTTTTCTTTTCAGCTTATTAATCTTTAGAATCCTTGTATTTTGATGTTTTTTGCAATTATTTGGCTGATGTGTATTATTTGATATGAATGTTCACATAACATTGTCACTTTGAATCTCCATGCAATTCGTTCAGTATCATGGAATTTGCAAATTGAAGAAAAGAACGTTTAAATATCAGACTAGATAAAACCTGAAATGTGGTTTTGATATATTAACAGAGATAACAGAAATGGCATATTGAACCTAATGTATTGTGGATAGTATTCTGTTGTATCACATTGTATCCTGTCTTATGATATTTAGTTTCTGACTGCAATATTTCATTTCAGAACATTTTCACACGTTTCTTTTGGGGTTTGGGTGCTGGTATGGTAAGAGTGTGCACCATTGTTTAAGCCAGCATTTTGTATTTGTAAATTCACCCATAAAACTTCATCGCATAACATTACCAAGCACCACTCAGTTATCGTGGAAGAAAAATATAACATAAATCCTTCTTTCAAACCAAGTAAGCAGAGGGAAGAAGTCACTACCCAGCACTGAAGATGAGATATATATATATATATATATATATATATATATATATATAATATATATATATATATATATATATAAAGAGAGAGAGAGCGAGAGAGAGAGAGATAAAAAGAGAGAGAGAGAGAGAATGATATGGGCATCATTTTTATCCATCATATTAAAGGCTTTTAAGAGCATACCAAAGATTTCTTCCCACAGTGCAGGAGTAGGTCAATAGTGTTTGCCGTCTTTCCTGCATTGTGGATTACATAGAAAGAAATCTAATCCCCTCCCCATCCCCTGAAAGAAATTGAGGAGGAGGAAGCAGGAAAAAGACGTATTTAACCTAAGTTTCAATTTCAGTTTCAGTTTATCTGCGCTCAGAATGAATTCCATATGCACGGACGCCACAGATGCCAAATGATGGAGAAAATGTAAAATGAATCACGGCATAAGATTTAAGCTTTTAACCTGAATGCAACCTTTGCCTTTTTTGGCACCTTCAACATCCATACTCCATTACTACATTGAAACATGCAATTCACATACCATGTTACAATGACACAAATATTGATTAAACCCCAATTGCTCAAACTGTTGTGCTCATAATTTCTTCTTTGGTACGACTTGTCTTAGACATTAGCAAAGACGCATCCATAAGTAGCCCACCTATCCATAAATAGTCCACCCATTCATGAATAGCCCACCCGTCCATAAATAGCCCACACGTCCATGAATAGCCCACAGATCAACAGCATTCCTATTTCATATCAAAAGATATTCTCACTATACTCTGTCGTAAGTTTGCAAGGAAATGTGGTAATAATTTTACGATGAGAGAGCAACAGAAGTGATAGAATGGCAACAGTGCATTCAGACCAACACTGCTTTTTTTCGTGGGACAGTAATCCTTCTTGAGGGTCAGGCTGCTTGGTGCCAGGTCTCAAAGACAACAAAACACGACAGAATAATGCTCAATTGTTTTGACGTCCCAAGCAAACAAAAATAAACATAATCATGTGTCACTGTGGATTTTTTTTCTTTCAGATAAGTGGACAGAGTTCATCGAACGTCTTATTCTTTTTCTTCGTTTTCACCATAGTCGTCGACATTGTCGTCGTCGTTATCAGCAGCAGCAGCAGCAGCAACAGTAGCAACAACAGCTTCTTTTTTTATCATCCTCCTCCTCCTCCTCGTCCTCATCATCATCATCATCATCATCATCATCATCTTCTTGTTGTTGTTGTTGTTCTTCTTCTTCTTCTTCTTCTTCTTCTTCTTCTTCTTCTTCTTCTTCTTTGTCATCATCATCATCATCTTCTTCTTCTTTTTTTGTTTTTGTTTCTTCTTCTTCTTCTTCTTCTTCTTCTTCTTCTTCTTCTTCTTCTTCTTCTTCTTCTTCTTCTTCTTCTTCTTCTTCTTCTTCTTCTTCTTCTTCTTCTTCTTCTCCTCCTCCACCTTCTTGTTCTTATTATTTTCTTCCTTTATTTTTTCGTTTTCTTCGTGTGTTTTCTTTTTCTTTTTCTCTTTCTTTCTTTTCGTTCTGTCCATTTGTCTCTTTGCCAGTCTGTCTGCCTTTCTTTCATTCTCATCCGTCTTTTTCTCCTTGCATTTGTCTGTCAGTCAGTCTGTCTGTCAGTCATCTGTCTGTGTGTTCAATTTGTTCATGCGCTGTTCTCTTCACCTGTGTGATCTCTTTTTCAGCAGAGCACACCATGAAGTCAACATTGTCTGAAGGACTATAAATAATCCTTTCTCTTTCGCACATTGATCATTCTTTGTCTATAAAATGACAACATACTAAACTGAGATTATTGGAGTGATGTCTTTTCTTGCCCTGGCATTTGTGGAAGGTGCCCATTTTGACTCACACACTTTAACCGTTTGACTCCTGTACCCTGCAAACCAGCATCCTGCAGTGTCAACCCTGATTGCAAAGCACAATCTTAACCCTTTGACTCCCTCACCCTATCCACCAGCTTTCAGCAACACGCTGGTGGATAGGATGAGGGAGTCAAAGGGTTAATTTTTTTTGCAGCTGGTAGATAGGGTGCTGGAGTCAGAGGGTTAAACTCTCACTTTGTCCATATCCTTGCTCTTCGTTTTAATGTAAGATTATAAGAGAATACAAAGATTGGGGTGAGTTGTTATTATTGTTTTTCTTCTCGGTATGAGCAACAATCTCGGATGCTTGCATGCACATTACTTGGTCCACATTGTACAAATGTTATGTTGCTCAGTAGTCTGCATATTGAGTCTTCGGTGGGCTGTGAATACTGAGTATTTCACGTGATACCATGGGTTCTGAGTTTGACACCACACACAGCCGAGCCTCATCTACTTTACGAAAGTGTCATTGAGTGAGTTGCTCAAATTTCTTTCCAATGTCTGTATCTCTCAGGCGTGGTTGACATCCAAGATATATCATGATAGTGGGAGTATTTCACATGTACAGCCCTACCATGCAGTCTCATTCCAGAATGAAATTCCACAGCATCATAATCATCATCTACATTATCCTGAAATCATTAAACTTTATAGCATCTTGAAAATGTTCTCAGATTCTGTGGTCTTTCATGCCCTGATCTCCTTGTGACTTCAGTTTCGATTTTCTCAACCGTTTCCATACTTGAGGTAAACTCAAGCTGATGTATGTGGTGTCGGTGATTCATGGGGGCTGTCGTTGGATGTTATTTTGCATGATCATTAAAAAAAAAAAACACGTGAAATCCCCTCATGCAAAATAACAGCAAACGGCACAGCCTTGAGACAGGTTGATAAGTTTAAATACCTGGGAACGATTATTTCACCAGATGGCAGATGCACATCAGAATAGCCAGCAGAATCGGCCAAGCCAAAACAACATTCAAGAAGATGAAAAGCATTCTTACCAACAATGCCTATCAATTAACATCAGGAAGAGAGTTCTTGAATGTTGTATAGAACCAATACTGTTGTACGGCTGCTAGGCGTGGACAGTCAACAAGCAAAGTTAGAACAAGATTGAGACAGCCGAGATGTGGTTTCTAAGAAGAATGTTGAGAGTTCCATGGACAGCAAAGAAAACAAACGAGACAGTCTTGGAGACACAAGTACATCATTCATAAGGAAGAATAGGAAAAGGCAGGCAACATTCATAGGCCATTTTATGAGGAAAGGGGAATTGGAGACCTGGTCACAACGGGAAAGCTGGAGGGAAAGAGAGCACCGGGTAGACCCAGGGAGAAGATACTAGACGGACCTGCAGAGTGGCTGGGGACAAAGAGGGTGGAAGAGATGCTTGAGGCAATAAGATATAGAGACAGATGGAAGTCCATAATCGCCAACGCCATGCGGCAAGGCACCTGGTGATGATGATCGTTGGATGGAGGGTCTTAATAGTGGTCCCCTTACTGGATAGGGGATTGGGGGGGGGGCTGGGGGACGCCTTACTGGAGGGAGGGAGGG
>JAPXFY010000019.1:50601664-50604164 GCA_030674185.1 Monoplex corrugatus
TAAAATGGGGAGAAAGAATAAAAGCAATGGAAAATTATAGAGAGCATATTATATACAATTATATATTACAATGTGATTCCCCTCCGAGTGGAGACAGGCTGCAGAGGGGATTGAGTGAGGTCAGGATTTTATGCAGAGGAGAAAAGGTGAGTTTTGAGAGCGGACTTGAAGGAGACAAAAGTAGGTTGCTGACGGACAGAGAGAGGAAGTTTGTTCCAGGAAAGTGGACCTGAAACAGAGAAGGCTCAAGGACCATAGGTATTGAGCTTAGTGCGTGGAAAGCGAAAAGTCAGAGGATCGGAGGCAGAGCGGAGGGTACGTGAGGGAACATAGATCTCAAGTAGGCTTGACAGGTAATCGGGGGCTGCGTATTGAGGCTTTTGTAGCACATAGTGTATAGTTTGTACTGTATGCGCTTTGATACAGGGAGCCAGTGAAGTTGTGCCAGGAGAGGAGATATGTGGTCAGTTTTTTTCTTTTTTAGTACAAGGCGTGCAGCATTGTTTTGAATGCGCTGCAGGATGTGAATGGTGGAGGTAGGAAGACCAGGCAGGAGTGAATTGCAATAGTCAATGCGAGACATTATGAAGGAGAGAACGAGTTTTGCAGTTGTTTCCACAGAGAGATACTTCCTGATCAGGCTTATACGATGGAGGTGATAGTAGCAAGATCTGGCAGTTTGAGAAACAAAGTTGTTCATGGAGAGGGTAGAGTCAATGCAGACACCAAGGTTTTTAGCTGAATCAGAAATTGGGACTGATGTGTTACATAATGGGAGAGAAAGAGGAAGCAGCTGAGAAAGTTTCTGACGGGTGCCAATGAGGATAGCTTCTGTCTTGTCGTCATTAAGCTGAAGTTTGTTGAACGTCATCCAGTTCTTAATGTCCGAGTAACACTCAGTGGTGCGAGTCAAGAGGCGCTGTATATTGTCTGGTGTGTCACTGTCTAGAAGTTGGGTGTCATCAGCATAGAAGCGGTGTTTTATAGAGTGGGAGTTGATGATGGTGGACAGGGGGGAGGTGTAAAGAGTGAAAAAAACAGGGCCAAGGACAGATCCTTGTGGAACACCACAGGTCAGGTATGCAGGTTGAGAGTAAGTGCCATTAATGAGAACAGTTTGTTTTCTGTTTGATAGATATGAAGTGAACCAGGAGAGGCAATGTCAGAGATGCCAAAAGTATGATGAAGTCTAGAAAGGAGAATACCATGATCAATGGTATCAAAGGCTGCAGACAGATCAAGGAGTGTGAGGAGAGAGACTTTGCCAGTATCAGTTGCAAGGAGAAGATTGTTGAGAATGTGTAGCAGGGCAGTTTCAGTGCTATGGCACTGGCAGTAGGCTGACTGGAAAGGATTGAGGAGATTGTTGGCAGACAGGTGAGAGTTCAGCTGGTTGAGGACAACTTTTTCGATGAGTTTTGACAAGAAAGAGAGATTAGAGATAGGCCGGTAATTTTTCAGTTCATTTGGATCTAAATTGTATTTCTTGAGGAGAGGGTGAACAATAGCAGACTTGAAAGAAGAGGCATTCAGGATTTTGGTTTGGAAATAGCTTGTTTTTGCAGATGCAATGAAGGTGGATACTTTTGTTTTAGAGGCTTGGAAAAGTTGCCTATGTACAGTGAGTTTGGATTTGCGCCAGCGGCGCTCTGCTATGCGGCGGGCACGTTTTGCACAGGCAATCTCATGAGTGAGCCAGGGGGTAGGGGGGTGGTCAGGTAAAAGAAGGGTTGTGGCTGGAGCATGAGTGTCCAGAAGATGGTGGAGAGTAGTATAGAATTCATCGGCAAGGTTATGTGACTTTTCAGAAAGGAGGCGGGAGGCATCAGATGAAAATGTGGAGAGGTCAATAGATTTGAGATTGCGTCGAGTCACTGTGCGCGTGGTACGGGAAGGAGGAGAAATGTCAAGAGAACAGAGAATTGCAGAGTGGTCAGATGGAAGGGCTGAAGTTAGACAGGTAGAAAGAAATAGGCAGTTGTCAGTAGCTGAATTGTGGTGATCACAAGAAATGATCCAGTCAAGAATGTGACCTTTTTTATGGGTTGGTTCAGAAATATGTTGTGTCATATTGTGATTGGACAGAGAATTGATGATATATCTTGTGTCATAATGGTGAGTGTTGTCGTAGTGGACATTGATGTCACCTAGAATGATGAGATTTCCAGGTAAGAGGCAGTAGTAATCAATAAGTTAGTCAAAGTCAGAGAGAAACATGGATGTGGTGAGCTTGTTGGCAGAGCTAGGTGGAGGTCGATAGACACAGGAGAAGGTGATGGGGTGAGGGGTGGATTGGAAGGATACTTCAACGTGCTCGAAAGAAGGATGGGAGAAAGGCAGAGACTGCGAGAAAGATAGGAGGGAATGGAGTGAGTCGTTGTAGAGGATGGCGATACCACCACCTCGGGATGAGCGATGGAAAGAAGCAAGCCTGTAACCACTCGGAGTGAGACTCGCATGTATAGGTTCATGACCAAGGGGGTTAAGCCATGTTTCTCTG
>JAPXFY010000019.1:50609164-50621664 GCA_030674185.1 Monoplex corrugatus
CAGGGCCCAGTACGGAGCCCTGCGGGACACCAAAATCCAGGGTTGTTTCGTGTGAACGGGAGTTGTTTACAACAACAAACTGTTTTCGATTTGATAGATAGGACGAGAACAAGTCGAGTGCACAGCCTTTGATACCAAAGACGTGTTCCAGACGGTGGAGGAGGATACTATGGTCAATAGTATCAAATGCGGCTGAAAGATCCAAAAGAAGAAGAACGGAAATTTTGTTTTCATCTAGAGATGTCAAAAGATCATTTACGACTCGCAGAAGGACAGTTTCGGTGCTATGGCCTGCTCTATAGGCTGATTGAAAAGGACTTAGCAGATTGTTAGCAGTGAGGTGAGAAGAAAGCTGATGAAGGATTAGACGTTCAATGATTTTGGACAGAAACGGAAGGTTTGAAATAGGTCTATAGTTCTTTAGCTCATTTGGGTCGAGATTATTCTTTTTCAGGAGTGGTTTCACAAGTGCAGTTTTAAATTCAGTATGTGTGTGTGTGTGTGTGTGTGTGTGTGTGTGTAGTGTGTGTGTGTGTGTGTGTGTGTGTGTGTGTGTGTGTGTGTGTGTGTGTGTGTGTGTGTTGTGTGTGTGTGTGTGTGTGTGTGTGTGTGTGTGTGTAGAATATTATGACTTTTCTTCCCCTCTTAGCGTATCTGACCAAGTTTCAATTATAATCTCCAAACTCGTCCCCCTTCCTCCCCAGTATTTTCTAAGATTTACTTTTTGAAGTCGATTCGTTTTGTAGCCTTCAAAATAAAACAACACTTTTATACGAGATCAGGACTAGTTTGTAGGTTATCATTGATAGACAATGAGTCTTACATCAGTGTCACCAGTATTGTTGAAGTCACATAAATCGCCCCAGATTTTCACTCCTACTATTTCTGGTAAAATTTATTGCGTTTGTTCATTTAAACTCTCCATTCCGCCCATAACCCACTTTTACAGAAGCAGCTATTAGCGGGTCAGACAGAACTTCTTTAGAAAGAAGCATCAGTTCATTTGTACATGCACACTTCGACAGGTTTCCATTCTTTACAGCTTGCAGTGTACCCACATTACACTACCGTTTAAGGACGTGGTTGTATCAACCAGTCTGCAGGATTCAAACTGATTTCCATTCGGAACTTGAGGAAAAGTCTTATCTGACTCCCTTAATTTCCGATGCTGAACACAGCGGTGAAACCTAATCACAAAATGGTCTGGATTCATGTTAATCACTATGTGCCCTGACGCATGGCGTTGGCGATCAAGGCCCTTTCTACGAATCTATCTTTTGTCGCCACAAATACGTTCACCACTCTCTCTGTCTTAAATTAATCCATATCGCATGTCCGTCCAATATTTCCTCCCTGGGTCTACCTGCTGTTCTTTTTTCCCCTCCAGCTTTCCTGTTGTTACTAGGTGCTCTCATTTCTCTTGCCTCGTGAAATATTCTGTAAATATTAATCTATTTTCCTAATCTTCTTCATTAATATTCTTTTTGTGTTTGACTCTTTCAAAACTGCCTCGTTCGTTTTCTCTGCTGTCCATGGAACTCTTAACTTTCTTCTTAGAAACCAATTTCAGCTGCCTGGTCTGGATTATCAAGGCCATTATTTTTATCATAAAAAGATAAAGGTTGTTCCTATAACCCTCTGCACGCAGTGAAATGAGGTGGTAGAGACTTTAATTTTTCTTGGGACTGGCAAAATTAAGGCAGTGTCCGTCTCTTCTTCCTCTCTGCTTTACTACACCTTCCCCAGTCCTGAAAAGGGGTGGACACCCATTCACAGCTGGATGGACTGGTAGTTGGATGCACACATTTTTTCTCAGCTTGTATTGATCCTATGCAAACTAGTGCTGTCATATTTTCATAAGTTGTGACTACAGCTCTGTGTAAAAATTTTCTGCCCCTTTCCCTGTATTTCCAAAAAATTAAATTCGAGAAAATATTCCAGATCACTTTTGGACAGAGCTTAACTCTCTTGCTTTGAAGATGAAATGAATAAGCATGCTTTCAGTTGACAGGATATGAAAATGATTCAATTTTTTTTTCTTTTTTTTTTTTTTTTTTTTGGTTGATTAGTTAATTGTTGATCACTGACTGATTCAAGTTTTCCGTTTTTGGGTTAATTAATCGATTGTTGAAGACTGACTGATTCAATTTTTGGGTTTCGTTTTGAATGTGTGGAACGAGCCATCAACCAAACTCACAGTCTCACAGGCTGTCCTCAACAAAATAAGTTTTCAAGCAGCCTTGACAGCTTACAGGACAGGAATTTCATCATGAAACGATGGACCTGTTGAAACAATTTAAGTTCAACTATTCAAACAACGTTGTCATTTCCTTCTGGAGAGAACTGACACAGAACAGGAGAAAAAAATATCAAAACAACAACAAAAAAAGATGTGTCTAATTTGTAAATGTCTGTATTCTTTTAAGCAATATTCATCTTTCGTTCGCTGAAGTTGTCATTAAGTTTGAAGCAGAAATACAATGATCCCTTTTGTATGTGTGCATAAGTATGCATTTGAAAAGGTACTGATAATAGTATGTGCACTTGTGCAAATACGGATATAAATATGTGCATAAGGGTTAGCAAAAGTTTACCAGATGTTTTGAGACCAAATCTTGACATGATATGGATCACTGTCCCGTCCATGACATATTAAAAAGCTATAGGTAAGTTATGCTTTTTTATTTCATTTTACGTTAGCGTATTATTTATTTGTTTCCACTTGGATGTCTGTTGCCCAGTGATTAAAGCACCTGTCTGGAACACGAGAAACCAGGGTTCGAATCACGCAATGGACAGGTATAATTCTCTCCCTCCACTAGATCTTAAGGAGTTGTCTAGCTGTTAATCTTTCAGAGGAGGTGATGAACTAAGGTCCCGTGCGCAGTAGGCTTTCAGCACTCGTTAAAGATCCCACAGCGACAAGAGTTGTCCATGGCAAAATTCTGTAGTAAATGTCATTTTCACGGGAATCATACATTTACGCATACAGACGAGATAAAAGAAAAAGATAATAGGTGGTGCTGAACTACAGCAACATGCTATTCCAGGGCACCTAATCTAATTTTAACCAAAATAAACAACTTTTTTAAACAGCTTATTTCGACGAAGCTTGCTAAAATGGCTAACAGAAAAATACCATGAATTTGTTTCTGCAAGCAATTCTTCCCCTTTTCAACAACTGACGTGGGAGGTATTCATTTCATAATATTGTAATGACCTGTCAGTGTGAAAAAGACCAAAAATACAACATCATGTCAACATTGTCTCTTTGTATGATTTGTCATAATAAACAAAGGCATATTTCAATACTGAAATTGCTCTGTATTTATTTTACAGACACACACACACACACACACACACACACACACATTCTCTCTCTCTCTCTCTCTCTCTCTCTCTCTCTCTCTCTCTCTCTCTCTCTCTCTCCCTCTCTGAGTGCGTGCGTATGTGTGCGTGCGTGCATGTGCATGTGAATGTGCGGGCACGCCCGCGCGCGCGCATGTGTGTACGTGCGTGCGTGCATATATGTGTGTGGGGTGTGTGTGTGTGTGTGTGTGTGTGTGTGTGTGTGTATTTTAGAAACAAATTCTTGAGCTTTGGGACAAAAATGATATATCAGTTGCAACTTCCCTTACAATGGTTGTTTTCAAATGTCTTATTCTTAGTAATGATAATAATGATAATAACAATAATAATAATAATGATTATAAGAAGAAGAAGAAGAAATATTTTCATTATTATATTTCTTCTTCTTCTTCCTTTTCTTCTTCTATTTATCATCATCATCATCATCATCATCATCATCATCATCATCACCAGTGTTATCATTATTATCATTAATTAAGTAACTATTTTGAGCACAGAGGCACCATCTCCAGATGAGAAACTGAAACGGAAACTCAAGATGTTTGACTGCTAATGTTATGAAACATCAGGGAACTTGAGTTAACTGATCTGTTTTTTTGTCCTTTATCTGGTGAAGTTATTTCTTTGTTGAATTTGGTGTACTCTGGACAAAAGCCTTGCGTGTTGGCTAATGCAGTTCAAGTCGCCGAAAACTTACGACGTCTCGTTTCGTTATATACACACGTTCTCGTTCTGTTTTCATGCGCGTATAGTTATTACTGACATAATGATAGTTGAATGACGATGACAATGTCACTAACAACTAGAAATGCAAACAGTCTCGGGGGAGGGGCGGGGAGAAAAGGGGTTGGGAGAGTGGGTCTGACTAGACTTGCCAGCGATGGGATGCTTAGGCCTACCATCTGCTTCTAACGCGACATTCTTCCTTCATACGCCCAAACATCATTAATCTTACTGATGGTTCATCAAAACAATTCGGGCACGTCCAGAGTGTTTCAAAGTATTTAATTTAGCAAACTTTTTTTTTTTTGTAAGTCGTATAGAAAAATAATCGATCAGTCACTCAATCAATTTGTGGAAAAACGAATGAATATGGAATATTTAAAATTAGACTAGACATCTAGTCAACGAGTTACAGGACGAAGCATTTTCGTCTGCAAAAACAACACGGTAGTTCTGTCCCTTGCTTAATCTTCATACTTCTTATTGGAAAATATACGAACATAAGAATAAGTGAATATAGTATTTTCAAATACTGTTATGCTGCATCGAGTTGACCATTATTTTGTGATAGTATCTGTGTTGAATTTTACTTCTGACTGTTTTATTTATCAAAAAATTATCATTTGCTATTTTCGTAACACTCTTAGTTGTAGTTTTATAAAACCTAGTATACATACCAACGGAAGTAAACATGTTGAAAAGCATGATTCTCTCTATTTGCGTATTCATGTTGAAGCTGAATCAAGTCTGAAAGCTACTGTTGTGTGTTGATGAGAGTGTTGATCGTGTAAGTTTGTTTCATTTCGACCATAGACAGTGTATTTGTAACATCTGATTGTGATCGATGTGATCGAGGAGTGCCTGCAGAACCTTTGTCGGTAATTTTAAGAGTCTGAACTTGTTAAGAATAGAGTATAAGACTAGTTGTCGATGTCGCAAATCTTATTAAATTAGTCATCTTGATAATTCGTATATGTACGTCACAGAAATCACGATTTGGGTCTTGTCGGGGAGGGTATTGCCATCATGGGTGTGTTTCTGTCTTATCACATCATTGTTTTGACTGGGATAAGACTAATCAGCCGTTTGCAAGACTTGTTTTCAGTTTTCTTCTAAAACTTGAAGTGCTTATGTTACAAACACACACACACACACACACACACACACACACACACACACACACACACACACACACACACACACACATTCATACACACACACATAAACAAGCATATACACATGCTCTTTCACACATGCACATACTAACACACGCACACTCACAGGTGTGCATGCACACATGGGTACACAGACACACAGATACACACAGACACACATGCACACACACATACACACATACACACACACACACTTTTCCAAATTTGATGATTCAGCAGACTGTATTGTTTTTCACTGTGGTGTGCATGAATTGAACAGCAAAGATCTCCCTGCAACAACCAAACATCTCGCTTCAGGCATAAAAGAAATAGCACAAGAACATCCAGAATCTAAACTAGTCGTTAGTAAGGTTGCCCCTGTACGGCAGGCCCGAATGGAGGTTCAACGAAGTCTGTTCAACGCTTTTCTATCTGCTGAACTTGTTGATATGAAAAATATTTCTTTTGTATCACATGAGAACCTTCGTACCACTCAACAATTTCTAAAAGACGACATTCACCCCACCACCAGAGGAAGTAGCATCATTGCAGGAAATCTTGGAAGACACATTCGAGACCTATTTTGGGAGACTCCAAGGAGAACATCAAGATCAAGATCATCACAGCTACACCCTTCCAGATTCTCCAGAGGACAGTACCACCCTTTTGACAACTACACACCATGGTGGCCGTATAATATGTTTTGAAATAACAGTATTACATATACAATACTTAATGTTCATGTCACAGGACTTTTTCCTCGTCATCTCTGACATTTCTTCTGCTGAAAATAAACAATAACTAGGTTTTAGTCCGACTATCAAGACTCGGTCAGACTATACACTCTGTACATTTGAAGACGTGAATGCCATTATTTTGATTTTTGGTTATTTGTTATCCCTTGTAATCTATTATCACCTTTATAAGTTATTCGTACGTTGGACTATGTAATTTTCTTTTTATTGATTTTGCTACAATTTTGTTTTCTTTACTTCGTAGTCTAAGTAATTACGTAATTTTCTTTCTGTCCAGTTCTCCTGGACACAGAAAATCAAAGTATTCATTATTATCGACCATAAATAACAGTTAATAGAAAGTTGGAGATTAACCAATATCAGCAATGCGAAAACAATCCCAAGTCAAGTTTTTGCAATGGAATTGTAGATCCCTTTCCACCAATTCGGCTTACTTGGAGCATTTCCTAGCATCAAATAGGTGTGAAATTCTGATTCTACAGTCGATGAATGTTGTCGCTACCAAGCTTCCCAATTTCCCCAATTATTATTATCCTCCAGTCTATGAATGTGGGAATCACGGGAAGAAGGTATCCACCGCGATTTATATACTCAAAGAGTTACAATACTGCTTACTTAATTCCCCAGTTTTGAAATCAAGCGAAGATTTGCATGCTTGTGCTGCCACTGTCCAATTAAGCAATTCTCTAAACATTAACGTTTTGTCAGTCTACCTACCAACAGGTCCAAATGACCACAACACAGAATGGCTGCGCACTATCCAAGATCAGCAGCGTGGTAAATGGCTAATAGGTGGAGACTTTAATTCCCACTCCCCATTTTGGGAAAAGAACTGTTCTACTGTTACGAGCAATCGTTTGGTAGAAAATATCGTTGATAGTTCGCTTTACCTTCTAAATGATGGTAGTGTCACTAGGATCCCTGATGTTTCCAAACACAGGGCGACAGCCATCGATTTGTCTCTAATCTCACCAGAATTAGCACCATCCTGTACCTGGGAAACTCACAGAGACACTTTGGGAAGCGATCACCTACCTATCATCATAACCATAACTGACAAAAACATCAGGATGAAAGACAGCTCTCCTGAAATTATTCCAAAATATAATTACAAGCGTTCTGACTGGTCCTTATTTCGAACTGCTCTAGCTAATCAAGATTACAGACATTATGAAAGTGAAAATGTAGACATTATGTTTTCTAAATTCCAAGAGTCAATTTTAGCCGCTGCAGACCTATCGATTCCGAAACTCAAATCTTCTAGATCAAATAATCGATTGGGTAATGTTTGGTGGACAGAGGCATGTGAGAAAGCAGTTCAATATAAAAGGGAGAAATTCAAAATCTACATCAAAAGCTGGAAACCTGAGGATCATGTCGAAATGAAAAAAGCTAACATCCAATGTAACAAAATCATTGCTGAAGCAAAGAAAGATTATTGGGCATCATTCTGCACAAAAGAAATTTCAGATTTCAAAGATTTCCATAAAGTCTGGACGAAAATGAAACAAATGAAGGATGGAACCAACTTACCTAGGTGTCCGATAATGATTGAAACATGTAACACATTTCCTTCAGACATGGACAAAGCAGAAACTTTTGTGGATCTGTTCGCCAAAAACAGTAAAGTTGAAGGTTTATCTCCTGACTGCAAACATCACAGAGAAATGGAAGATTACAACCCAATCTACACTGATCCAGTACCACAGAATGATCTCTGGTTTAATTCTCCAATCACCTTAGAAGAGCTAAAAAACACAGTACTGTCTCTACATAACAAAAAGAGTTCGGTAGGTGTTGATGCAGTTTCGACTGAAATGATTAAACATCTCCCTGAAAACTACCTTATTTTCCTACACAAAATTTTGCAGAAATGCTGGGTTACTGGAACTGTGCCACAAATCTGGCAAAAGTCTATAGTTATACCAATCTTAAAAACAGGAAAATCGAAAACCGATAAAAACAGTTACAGACCTATTGCTTTAACGTCCCACACAAGCAAACTAATGGAAAGATTGGTCTTAAACAGACTTTTACACTACTGTGATAAAAATAACGTTATTCCGGTAAACCAGGCAGGTTTTAGAAAAGGAAGATCCACAGTTGAGCACCTAGTTAAACTTGCAACTCAGATCAAACAACAGTTTGCCCGCAGAAAAAGTGTTTTAGCTACTTTCTTTGATGTGAAAAAAGCTTACGATCAAGTTTGGCATAAACGTTTATTGTTCAAGCTAAAATCTGTTGGTTTATCGGGCAATATGTTCAATTACATTAAATCTTTTTTAGCTAATAGAACAATTCAGGCAAGAGTGGGAGCTAGTTATTCTTCTTCACGATGCCTCGACATGGGGATTCCACAAGGTTCAGTGATAGCACCTATTTTATTTAATATCCTTATACAGGATCTTCCTAAAGCTCTTTCAAATCGTGTTGTTTTAGTACAGTACGCTGATGATATATGCACTTGGATGAATATCACTTTAAAAAAGACAACTCCACAGAGAACGCGAAATTACATCAGGAAGTTGTATCAAATTGATCTTGATAATCTTGGAAACTATATGTTAGAAAATGGGCTGTCGTTGTCAGCAGAAAAAACTAACATGATGCTGTTTGATCCTGGTGGTAACTCAAATAACTTGCCTATTTTCAAATTGCTTGGTGAAGTGTTAAATTACAAACAGGTCGTAAAATTCCTGGGAGTTTACATCACGTCCAAATTAAGCTGGAATGTCCATTTTGATTATATTTTAACAAAAGCGCGAAAAACCTTAAATTTTCTAAAGATAATAAGCAAATTACCCTGGGGAATGGATACAAATGTACTGATTCATCTGTCAACAGCGCTGGTCAGGTCTAAATTATCCTATGCGCAAGAAGTTTTCTTCAATGCACCCAAATATTTACTAAAAAAGATTCAGAGCTTGGACTGCAAAAGTCTTAAAATTGCACTAGGTGTACCAACTCATGCTTCTACTCTGGAAACGTACAAAGTTGCTGGAATTCTACCTTTAAACAACCATCGTGAGTTAGCTACAGCAAAGTTTGCAATTAGAACTACTTCACAAGTGGATAATTTTGTGAGCAAAGAAATTAAGATCAGGTCTGATACTGACTTTCCAAAACGAGCAAAAAACATTTCATCACAAATTACAGCCGCAACTTACATATCTGGCCTGATCAAACAGTCCAACATAACAATGGATGAAATTGCTGAGAAACCAACGATAACGCCTATCCCTACATGGGAAATGCTAAATGCCACATTTGATCTCGATTATGCAAAAGTTAAAAAAGATGATAATGTCAACATTACGCTATCCACAGCTTGTGAACACATCGATGAAAAGTACAGTACCCACCTCCACATTTTTACCGATGGATCAGTCTTAGCAAACCAGAGCGCTGGAGCAGCCTTTTATGTTCCAAAATTTAACATTAAAAAGTCTTTTTTCATTGGGGCAAATGTATCTATATATACAGCAGAATTGGTCGCTGTTGTTCAAGCGTTGCATTATTTAATAAGCCTTCGGCCTGTGTCATTCAAAGTAGTTCTCTTTGTTGATTCAAAATCTGTATTATATGCCTTACAGTCTTTTGATACAGACACAAGACCTGACTTAATTATTGAGGCAAATCATCTAATACATTGTTTAAAGATAAATGGTTCGGAAATCAATTTATGCTGGGTGCCTTCTCATGTTGGTCTTCATGGCAACAACGTAGTTGACAGAGCAGCTAAATCCGGTGCCCTCCATTCTGAAAATTCCATAGAATTACATGTTAACACCTCGGTAAAAGAAGCTTACAACTCGCTAGAATTAGCATCATGGATTCGATTTCATGAACATTTAAATGAAAAATTTGTGTCTCAAAAAAGAATCAAACTTTCAGTTCAAAATATCTGTAAAAATTTGCAGTATTCCTCGTTATATCATTTGAGATTAATTGTTATGACATATTTTCGCATTCAACTGAACGCTTTGAAAACAAAATATTGTAACAACGTTTTATGTATTTGTGGCGAACAATTCACATTGTATCACTGTTTGTTTTACTGCAGAAAGCTTCGTTCCTTTTTACCAAAGACGTTTACACAAGGAAACTATCTTGAAACGCATTTTAAAGAAGTAGTATCGGATCAAGTTTTGTTAGTTAAAATTTCAGAATCATTGGTTCACAGTCCTGTTAATGCGTTACTTTAAGATTATTATTATAATTATGATTATTTTTGTTTTGTTTTGTTTTTATGACGATTTTTCTTTTACATTATTGATGTTAGCGTTGTTCTAGTTTCATTTCTCTGTTCATCCATATCCTTTTTCTTAAGACCTTGCCGCTTCCTTTTAATTTTTTTTACGTCCCTTACTCTGTTCCCCTCTCTCCTCCCACACCCCCCCCCCCCCCCCCCCCTTATTTCATCCTCCATGCCATTTTTCCCCGTCTAATATCACTTATAGTGAAAAGACGTTAAATCAAGCAACGAACACACACACTATATATATATATATATATATATTATATATATATATATATATATATATCTTTGTCTCTCTCTCTCTCTCTCACATACACATGCACACACACACACATACACACACACACACACACACACACACACACACACACACACACAGTGACATACACACACACACACACATACACACACACATGCTCTCTCTCTCTCTCTCTCTCTCTCTCTCTCTCTCTCTCTCTCTCTCTCTCTCACAAACACACACACAATCACATATTACTTTTGTGCATATTTTCACCTAATCTCTGTTATAAATGTCTTATTAGCCATGTGTTTGGTATTTGTGCAGGAAAATGAGTGAGGATGCCACCAACGGGCATAATACAAACTGAGATGGATGAAGAAACATTGCTGGAGCTGGAAATCCAACAGGACTTGGACAGACTTGACTTGAACAATGACAACTTTGTCCCTGATGATGAAGATGTGGAAATCAACAACAATGAGGACATTGACATTGCTATGGAAAATGTTGGGGAGTCTGAAGAAGAGGTATGGAATTTGTAAATCTATACATTCTGCTGTAGAATCTGTATATTAACCCTTTGACTCCCGCATCCCATCTACCAACTACAAAAACTTAAATCTTTTGACTCCTTGACCTTATCCATCAGCTTCCTGTAAAAATGGTAGTGGATAGGGAGAAGGAGCCAAAGGGTTACATTTTTGCTTTGCTAGCATGTTTGATAATGCAACATGCTGGTGGACAGGGTGCGGGGTGTCAAAGGGTTAAAGTCACTATGTTCTTTCATTGAAACTTAGTATAAAACAAAAAAAATAAAAGTTCAGTTCAGTTAAATTCAGTTTAGAAACGTTTTTTGTTTATCATTGCTTAGTATCATTTCCTCAGAAAGGAGCTTTTTCTTTATTTTGAGCGATGTGGTTTTTGTTTTATTTTGTTTTGTTTCATTTTGTTTTGTTTTGTTCATTTTAGTTCAAGTCTTCAAAACAGTCTCCTTAACATTTGTGAAGTCCTACTGATACCTGCACCGCCAGTCAATTTACAAATTAGCTCAGAGTGCCATGCTGTTAATGCAAGGATTAAGGGCTTGGCCGTTGTGTGAGTCACAGGTTTTTGTAACCCATTAGTGCAGTGGTTAGAGTGTCATGCTTATAATGTAAGAGGTTGTACTTGTAGGTTCAACCCTCGGGCAGGTGTTAGAATGCCATACTGATAATGTAGGGGGCATGGGTATGTTCCCTACTCAGGCTACAAGTTTTTTGTTTTTTTGTTTTGTTTGTTTGTTTGTTTGTTTTTGTGAGCAGATAACCCTTTAGCTCATTTGAGTTAAAATGACATGCTGATGATCATGATGCAAGGATCATGGGTTTAATCCTCAGGGAGATGGCATTTGTTTTTGTAGCAGGCTGGCTGGCTGTTGTAGCGGATTCTTGATCTGACATTTGGAGTTCAACCCCAGCATGTAACATACAAACATGGCCTGTCTGCCTGCCCACCTTAGTGCTCCTGTCATTTTTCTGGAATCAGTTTAAGTGATTCATGGGTCCTATTCCCCTCCCCTTCCTTTCTGCCACACCCCTCCATTCTCCCACACCTCTCCATTTCAAGATCTTACCAGCATATAGGGTTTTGCATAGGCTCAAGGAGTTTGCCAAATAACAGATGGTGGATTATGTGAAGGGTATGTTGAATTATCCAAGTTTGTTAAATCCCTCTTGAATGAACTCTGAACTCCAAACTTAATACAGACCCGAACAGGGGACCAAAAAATTCTTTGCCTGACAAACCAGCAAACTCTGAGTGAATTTACTTTCTTTGTTACAAGTCTCTTTAACAAATATTGCATTCCAAATACTGAAGTAGTAAAATACTAAGTTCACAGCACAACTAATTCCAGATCAAGAGAAAATGGCACATACATTTGGAATAGATCTAAAGTAACACTGTATCTTGGTTTTTGTCATACCTGTCCAACTGTTAGTCATGGTAAATGAGTCCAAGCC
>JAPXFY010000019.1:50626664-50631664 GCA_030674185.1 Monoplex corrugatus
TCAAATTATGTTCTTTTTCTCCCTCTTCTCATTATCAGTTGTTACAAGACATCGAAGATGAGCCCTTTGAGTTGGAGGAGATGGACTTTATTGCCGATGACAGCGAGTATGTCCTTCCACAATCTGCATTGGATCTCGCCCTGGCTGCTCCAGCCTCAAACGACACTGCCTTGGTACTAGCCGAGCATCCTCTCCGTGGGGAGGGACAAGAACCCACTGCTGAGGATGAGATGGTGGAGAAGGCGCTGAGGATCGCTCGAGCTCTAGAGTTGGAGCAGAGACAGAAGGAAGGGAAGGATGGCGAACAGAATTTGTCCTTGCTGGCTGGATCAGAGTTGTCTGGCTTAACTGAAGGTGAGCTGGACATGAAAATTTCATTGCGGTGTGTGCGTGTGTAAACAGGTTTATGCTGCATGTACATTTGATAAAGTCTTATGTCCTTTCTGTTAGGATTGTTAATTGGGTGCATGTATTACATGTAAGTGCATTTTTGGCTTTAGGGAATTGAGATATGCTGAAGCAATTTCAGGTAATTTAGACTGGTTTTTATATATATTTAATTGTTCTTATTTATGTTTAAATTTGTATTCAGGTATGTTTTTTTAAATCCCCTGTCTGATAAATTGGATGGAGTGATCAGCGCACATGATCACACACGCACACACTTCAGCCATCCAACATACTGGGCCTTCCTTGTAAAGGGCCTAAACAGTGGTAGAATAGTCTGATAAGGTCTGTAAGATCACTGTCTTCCCCATATATATATATATACCCTGCTTTCTTTTGTTACTGCACCTTCTTCAAAAAAATCTATTTATGTGTTTGTGTTCATAGAAAAGGTCTTTAAGATTTTTTGTGTTTGCGTGTTTGTTACAGACCAGGTAAATAATGTTGTCTTTAAATAAAGTCATTGAAGATGTTTTTGTTTGTTTGTTAGATTCTTTTTTTTTTCTTCTTATTTTTGGGAATGTTGATATTTTGCCTGTTTTTGTTTTGTTGTTTTTTTAACCCAAGGAAGATAACCATGTTTTCTCTTTCAACATTTTGTTTTGCATTGTTTTGTTTTGATTTTTGATGAGTTTGTGGTTGCAGTTCTATGTAATTTTTTTTTTATATACATGTACACGCATGAATATAGATATACATATACAAGAATGGCTTTTTTTTTACCTCACTGTAAAGACAGTCTCTTTTTTTGTTGTTTTCTTTTGTTGATTTTTTGAAAAAAAGAAATTTTAGGGTGGTGGTGGTGTACATGCTAGATGTTTTCCGGGCTCCATAAACTGCTAAACATGGTTTATGGGATCTTTAATGTGCATATATGATAGACTTCATGTGTATGCACACGAAGGGTGTTGAAGCACTAGTAGGTCTGTGCCTATGTTGATCTGGGACATTGGAAAAATGTCCACCTTTTATCCACCAGGCAGAAACCAAACAGGTTCAAACCCCTATCTTCCAATTGAAAAATCAGTGTCTTCACCACTCAGAGAGCATGTCTTCAGTCCTGTGGCCGTACCCAAACAGGTTTAAACTCCTATCTTCCAGTTGAAAAATCAGTGTCCTCACCACTCAGTTAGCATGTCTTCGGTCCTGTGGCTGTACCCAAGCAGGTTCAAGCCCGTATCTTCCAATTGGAAAATCAGTGTCCTCACCACTCAGCTACTATGTCTTCAGTCCTGTGGCTGTACCCAAGCAGGTTCAAACCCATATCTTCCAGTTGAAAAAACAGTAACCTCACCACTCAGCTAATGTGTCCATCAGTCCAGTAGAACCGAAATCTGTTATCTTTTCTTTCTTTCTTTTCTCCTTTCATACTGTTCATTAAAATCCAGCCTTGGCAGTCATTTTCTTTTTATCATTAGTAAGTCTGGTACAAACATCTTGTGAAAGTTGAAGTAATGTGTTCCTGAGGTCCTGCCTTCCAGTTGTCTGCATGGTTTAAGTTTGACTCAGAAAAACTCAGATATACTTTGTGAGTAGGTCCTCCAAGTCCATCCAGCTGAGAATGGGTACCTGTCCCTGTCCAGGGATGGAGAAAGTAAAGCAAAAAGAAGATGAAGAGGCACTCACCACATAATGCTGGCCCCAAGAAAAGTTGAGGTCTGATCGCATCATTCCCACACAACATTAGAGGTAATGATATTAGCTTTTTATAATGAAAAGATGCTTACCAAAATCTGTCAATCGCAGTTCATTTTTAAGGATTATGGCAGAATTGGGTATCAGTTTGCATTCCTCATTTACCTTGTTGCAGAGAATGGACAGCTGGTGCCTGTGGGGGATTCTAACCACGGAAATGGACCTGACATGGAACGTGATCCACATCACATGCCTGTTGCTGCAGATACTGGTGATGATAAAGACAATGAAACTGAAAGGAATGGCATGGATGATCATCAAGGAGGACCTGTAGATGGAAAAGAGGAAGGTGAGCACATGTTAGTAGCTTTGGGGAACAGTCTGGAAACTAGTACCAACATACCAGGGCAAAATTCAGGCCATACACATTGTTTTGTTCTGTCTCTGTGCATTGTTTTGTTCTGTCACCAGGTCAGAATTCAGGCCATATGCATTGTTTTGTTCTCTTTCTCTCCGTCTCTCTGTCTCTCTGTGTCTCTGTCTGTCTGTCTGTCTGCCTGCCTCTCGCTCTTTCTCTCTCTCTTTCTTATAAATCTTTGTTTCGAGAAAACGTTGCCGAAAAATTTAATGACTTTGTTTTATGCTCCTTGCCACAAGGACAAAAATGTCAATGGCAATAAACCATTTTCAGTTTCAGTTTCAGTTTCTCTCTCTTTCTTTCTTTCTTCTCTCTCTCTCTCTCTCTCTCTCTCTCTCTCTCTCTCTCTCTCTCTCTCTCTCTCTCTCTCTCTCTCTCTCTCTCTCTCTCTCTCTCATTTACGCTGATATTAGCATGACAAGGAGTGAGATAGAAAGGCTCCAGGCAGTTGCGAGAACGAGGGTACGATGCAGAATCAGGAGGTTTTCATCCACCCCACACCACAGTCAGCTCCATGGTCTCTGGAGATCAAAGGATGTTTGTTTAGTTTGGGATGATATTGAATGTTCCTGTTTCTGAAAAGCATGCCAGAAAGTTTGATAACATAGTCTGGTGCCTGATTCTGCCATCACTGATCAATCAAGAGTACTCGCATAATCTGCACCATGTCATGTTAAAAGAAAGCTTTGTCATTTTTTGATATGTTTAATTCATCAGATTTTATGGCTTGGGTATGCCTTGAGAAGGAGGTTTGTATGTGTAAATTTGAAAGGCACACACACACACACACTTTTTTTTTTAATTAAGTGACTACGTATGTTTCAGCAATTATTTATCTATAGATTAAAGTCATATTTAAAAGTAAATGAGAACATGTTTTCAGAATCACATCTCACTGAATGTCACAGGTACAACAACAAAACAAACCCCACCAAAAATGTGAGATGGTATGAAATTAGATGGACAATATTTAGCAAAAGATTTATCTTTTTATCGCTTGTTTGTTTCAACTAAGTAACATAACTCTTGAGAGTCACGGAGTTATCTCCCATGTAGAATTTCTCAAACCCAACACAGTTTGCGCTACCCATTCAGCTAGCATAGACGCAGCCACAAAGCATAAAATGGTAAGCTCAGAACATTCAGCTTGTTTGTTTGTTTTGTGGTTGTTTGTTTATTTTTGATACTTTTTTGTCAGTGTGTTGTTTAATATGTTCTTATTTTGTGATGCTTTTAATACAGTGGTGTTGCAACCTAGAGACATGGAAAATATATTCTTTTGTAAAAAAAAATAACAATGCCTGCACAATACATATATCTGGAGATCAGACAGAACAGTGAAAAAGAAGAAAAAGAAATGGTGGTGATGACACTGAACATCACATCCCAAATCCTCACCAGTCCGAGAACAGAGCTGCTTACTACCACAGAGTTCACCTACCAAGACAACACTGTCTGAGACCAAAACGCATACAAGAACAAATCTTTATTTTCATTGATAATGGCTTTAGCAAAATACCTGAGACTATAAAAGAGCTGCGTCCTTTCCACCTTGCTTTACTGATCCAAACGCTGAAGGATGACTGTGACCTTATCAAGCTGTTAGCTTTCCACACAGCAAATCTCTGAAGTCTCATACAATTCTTCTGGCCCAGCGCTATCTCCAGCCAACAACTGTTTGCCAGATGCACTCAACAGAATATGGACATCATTGTCGTGAAAAGATGATAAAGATGAATTGGACATGACATTCATAACACTCAAAGAAAGCAAGATAGCATCAGTCACACTGCTCTCCACTGGACACCAGAAGGAAGATGCAAAAGAGGAAAACCATAGAACAACTTCCAGTCTCACCTGTCTCACATGTCGGCGTCACCGGGTTCAATGTTGGCTGCTGCACTCTCTGACACCGCTGTTCTCCTCCAATGGCTCTCTCTTGACTTTTGTGGACAAGTTCTTGAATATTTAGGCCACTGATGTTGGTTGTGTTTCTTGATATATGAGATTGGAGGTCTGCAGTGAAACAGAAAAGATAACTCACAGTCTTAAAACACACGTGGGGAACCATACAGAAGCTGGTCCATACTAGACAGGGTTGATGGATCTTTGTAGATGTCCTACATGTCGATGGTATGATGGGCAGTAAGTGAATAAGAGGAACATATGATGGGCAGTAAGTGCAGTAAGTGAATAGGAGGAACATATGATGGGCAGTAAGTGAATAAAAGGAACATATGATGGGCAGTAAGTGAATAAAAGGAACATATGATGGGCAGTAAGTGAATAAAAGGAACATATGATGGGCAGTAAGTGAATAAAAGGAACATATGATGGGCAGTAAGTGCAGTAAGTGAATAGGAGGAACATATGATGGGCAGTAAGTGAATAGGAGGAACATATGATGGGCAGTAAGTGAATAGGAGGAACATATGATGGGCAGTAAGTGAATAAAAGGAACATATGATGGGCAGTAAGTGAATAAAAGGAACATATGATG
>JAPXFY010000019.1:50641664-50654164 GCA_030674185.1 Monoplex corrugatus
TATAATGTCAGTGTCATACCTTTACAGATTGTACTAAGCTTTACATTTACCTTCTCCAACAAAAAATACTTGGAAAATCTTTAGCGTGGGTTTATCTCAGTAATGGATTGTTGATGCAGTGGTAAACAAATAGTTGACAGAACCATTAAGTTAGAACCTCAAGATCTTACCATGTATAGGGTTTATGCACAGACTGATGGCTTTATGCCACGATTAATTTTTATCTTTTTTTTTCTATCACAAGACCTTGCCAGCGCATAGGGTTTTGTGCAGGTTCAGGGAGTCTGCCAGATTATAGCTTGCAGATTTGGGTGGAGCGCATATGGAATTGTCTGAATGTGATGAATCCCTCTTAAACAAATTACAAAACAAACTTCAAAATCATCACATGCCATTTGAGGTGTTGGTTATGCGAAATTTAGTTTTAGCACAAAAATGCTGTCTTTAGGAAACAAACTGAAAGTGAAACTTAGGATCTGAATGAAACATCGAATGAAGTATTGTTAGGATTTTGCTAGAAGTCTTTTTGTTCACAGTAGTCATAGGTCAGTTAAGACAGAAAACTGATCAGTTGGTGGTGAGTCAGTCAGCCTTTTCTTCAGTCTCCACCACTACCTCTTACTTTCTTTGCAGTTTTAGTTTTAGATTTTCAAGATGATGTCTCTGCTCCAGGAATGAATTCCATATGCACTGTCACCACTGGTGCTATGTGTTTCAAGATGATGTCTCTGCTCCAGGAATGAATTCCATATGCACTGTCACCACTGGTGCTATGTGTTTCAAGATGATGTCTCTGCTCCAGGAATGAATTCCATATGCACTGTCACCATTGGTAGTGCTATGTGATGGAAAAGATCCAAAACAGTCACGGCACAAACGTTAACCTGCACGTAAACCCATGAGCTGGTAAAAACAGCTGTCCTGGATGAGAACTGTATGCAAAATCCTCACATTATAAGTACAGCTTGCTAACCAGTTGTGCATTTCCCCCCTCACCCCTCCTTTTTCCCCACCAACCCTTTCCATTCCACTTTTTTCCTTTTCCTGTCTTTCTATATTAGACTTCATTTATGGTCATGCAGTAGTGAAATCAGTAGAAAAAAAACAAACAAACAAAAACCTTGAGCCTACTATTAAGTCACAATGTGCCTGCTTTTCCAAATTTCCTGCAGAATTTTTAGACTGCTAATGTTTTGTAAGTCTTTTGGCTTGATGCTGTATGATATGATTTTTATCTTTTGTTGTTATCAGTACAATGTTGTTTTCTCTTTCAGTCCTGTGACGTTTGACTTAGAACCGGTGAATGCCAATATCCTGCCAGAAAACTTGGAGGAACGTCGTCTTGCCTGGATGAAAAAATGTCAGCCTTGGAGGTATTGAAATCCCCCATCCCACCAAAATAAAGAAATAAATAAAGAAAAAAGATACAATAGATAGATAAATAAATAAATAGATAGATAAATAGATAAATAAATATATAAAAAGAATGAATAAAAACTGTTTTGTTTCAGAACTGAATGAATAAAAACCTTTTTGTTTCAGCTGTGAGAGATTTAGTCTATCTATTATCACCTTTTGTTTGTTTGTTTTCATTTATTTTATTTTATTTTATTTATTTTTTTATTTATTTATTTTTTTATTTTTTGTCTGCCCATTTTTATTTTTATGTCTGACTGTGTTTTAGATATCATGGAAAAACATATCTGTAACATTTCCTTATTTGTATGACTGTTTACATTCCTTTATTTCTCTTTTTGTTCCTGTCCTTGCCTGTTTCTCTCTGACCGTGATTTCTTCAGTTGTGTTCAGTCAGATTATTTTTGTCTTGACCTGACAGATGTGTGTTAGTGGTTATGTGTGTGTGTCTGTATTTCTCTCTGTCTGTCAGTGACAAAAATGTATGAACAGGATTTTCTCAGGTCTTTACTCTTGAATCTTTATCAAATTTTAAACTGTGGAATGTTCAGAGTATTGTGAAAGTATAAGTTTGGAAGGTAAAGCTCTAACTTCATGGTCACAATGAGGGAAACGGTGCCTGAAGTAAGCCTTGTTCAGGAAGGTTTGGGAACAGCACCGTATCAGGAACTTTGAATACTAAAATTTGTTCATACAGTTGCAATATTTTACTTTTGTCTTCAGTGCATGCCAAGTTTTATTTGCAACAAAGCTTCTTCATGGTCAAAGTGACTTTGAGAAGTACAAATCTTCATTGTCTATAATGATTTTTGTATAAACACGGAGATTGTTAGAATGGCTTAACTATTTTGTTCGTTATTCGTGTTTATCTCTCTTATGGTTAATTCTGGAGTGTGTGTGTGTGTTGTTGTGTATTGTTGTTGTTATTGTTGTTGGTGGTGGTGGTGGTGGTGTGAGTGTGTGCATGCTAATTTTTTCCACTCTGAAAATGATTCTATATATGCATGTGGGGTATTTCTTTCAATTTTTTTCTAAAGAGCACTGAGCTTTTATGTTATCAGATGTATGCACTCTAAGAATGTTCCATTATTATCATGGTTCCCATAATATTTATCAGTGTACTGGCATCACATTTTGTAATCGCGAAAAATGTATTTGTGGCACATGAAACAAATGTTTCAGCAGGGAGGGTTTTGTGTGTGTGTGTGTGTGTGTGTGTGTGTGTGTGTGTGTGTGTGTGTGTGTGTGTGTGTGTGTGTGTGTGTGTGTGTGTGTTTCATCAGTTGTTGTTTTTTGTTTGTTAGTTTGTTTGGTTTGGTTTGGTTTGGTTTGGTTTGGTAAAAAGTGCATTTGATATTTCACAGTAAGATTAGCAATGAACCATGGAAACTGAAGTCAACGGGTGGAGGGAAAGCACCCCGTCACCCTGCGTCTGCCAAGAAGTTGCCTCCCTTGCCTGAGAGCCTCATTCTAGAAGCTGCACAAGTAGCTTCCCTTAGACAGGTATTGTGCAGAGTTTGTTGAAAGTTTAAAGTACTGTTGTGTAACGGAACTGCAATGATTGGAAGGGCAGAAGGCTGAGTGGTATGTGTGTGTGTGTGTGTGAAAGATATAAAGAGTGGATTAGTTGAGAGAGAGAGAGTATGTGTGTGTGTTATGTGTGTGTGTATGTGTGTGTGTGTGTGTGTGTGTGTGTGTGTGTGTGTATGAAAGATATAAAGAGTAGATTAGTTTAGAGAGAGAGAAGTATGTGTGTGTATGTGTGTGTGTGTTTGTGTTTGTGTGGGTGTGTGAAAAAGAGCGGATTAGTTTGGAGTGAGCATAAACCCATACTTTTGTTCGGGTATAACTTTACACATATGTCTTCACACACAAAAAAAAACATCAGTGTGTAATATATAGTCACACATTTACCATCAAGTGATGCACAACAGGTAACAACAGTGGAACTGAAGGATTTACCTGGCCATGCCCTGTCCTCTTTGAGTGCCTGCAGTCACCTGAAGCACCTGACTGTTACTGGCTGTGGGCTGATTGCCGTAGACAGCCTGTCACAATGCCGACACCTGCAGTGTCTCAATGTCCAGGTGAGATGACGTCATGCATCAAGACTTGTGTTCAGGCCAAGTGTTCATTGTTAAACTGGTACAGAATTTTGGATGTTTGTGTCTGTCAGTCATGCCAGAATGCTTCTTTAATATGTGAAAGGTAACAAATTATATCAGAGGTGGAGAAAACTATGTGACAGTGATAGAGATGAAAAGACTTAACTCACTCGGTACGGAGAGTTTTTCCCCTTGCGTTTCCCCAGGTACGGCCCATTTTGAAGGGTTACGAAAAAAATCACAAAAAATACAAAACATAAAGGATCAAAATAAAACTTTCAGATCTGAATATTTACATGCTGGGTTAGTTCATGCCAAAATATTGAAGTTCTTCCTCGAATATTTCTTCGTCATGTGCCATGTTGAAAATACCCCAAATTTTGTGGTCAGGATCACTGTACAGTCACACACTTTGATCAGCTCCATGAACACACAGTCAAAGGTGAGAAGGTCAGGAGAAGTGCTCATTCTGCTTGCCACTCAGTTCTTTTATGCCTTCTGTTATGACAGTGGAATTTAGAAAGTCTTCTGTCACAAACTGATTCAAGAAATCAAAGGGGGCGTGGCACTGAACTGGGACATGCAAGCCACAAGGGCCAGAGAACAGAGGCAAAGTGGGAGAAAAACTAAAATCTTCGTGCCAGTCATGCATAGGAAAGTGAATGAAACCTCCATCAGACATGCGACACTGTGCTTGACCCGCTGACCGCTCGCCTCTCGTGACGTGTACGCCCACCTCCCTCTTCCACTTCACTGTCGTCTGAAACTGGGTCACTGTCAGTTCCTCCTTGCTGGCAGCTTCCATCACTTGATACACTTTCTCCATTACCTTCATCATACTCCTCGATGTCCAATCCTTCAGTCTGAAGCACTTCAATCACTTCAGCAGCAGTAAAACGCAGCCGTCGCGATTTACTTTGTTCGAAAACTCGTACTCGCCTGCGACGCCATTTTCGACATGAATGCAGATTAGCCATTCGTGTAGGTTGCCGAAGTCAATCGTTTACTGACGAATGTATGGCTACGGAATCTCACGAAGTAACTTTCCCTTTGACCCTTGACATGTTTGCAGTGACCAGTGTGGCTATGGTAGGCGTGCAGGATCTAAAGGGGAGCGTCGAAAAAATTTTAAATATCGAAACCGCTATAGCGTTCCGTCATACTCAACCGTGCCTTTCATCACGACCGCTATAGCGTTCCATAGTACCGAGTGAGTTGAAAAGTACAAATTGTTTCAAAGGTGGAGAAAATTGTGTAATATTGATTGGGATGAAAGGAATTTATTTACTCAAGATTTTAAAGGCACTTATTCAGTGGAAGGCTGGAAAAATTGTGTAATATCGATTTAGATGAGAAGTGTTTTTCATTGATGTATTCATTGTTATTTATTGTTATTATCATAGGTCTGCAATAAACACTTGGTATAGTTTTCTCTGAACTGAGTTGATTTTCTTCCATGCACATTTTTCATGCCCATGTCATGAATTGGATACATCTCTGTGCCTCTATGTACAGTCATACACATGTTGAAACTGATACTTCTAAAGTTGATAAATACTTGAAATACACGGAAAACTAGCAGATCAATGAAACAAGAGTAAAACAAAACGTCAAAATGGAACTGGCAAATTATACTGCTCTCAGAGTTAGAAATTAACTTCTGCTCTGTTGTGATAGGTGTTATAACATTGACATTGTGTGCTTTTGTTGTTGTTGTTGCTGTGATGTTTAAGTGTTTCCTTTGGGTTTTTTTTATTTATTTATTTTTTTCTGTCTTTCGTTCATCTTTCCACTTGCATCATCATAAATGTTGCGGGGAAGAAGAGCTGTTAATAAGGTGCAAGCTGGAAGACGTGATGGGAGAAATGTCATGTATTCCATTGTGAAAGTTTCCTTCATGCCCTAGATCCAGGCCTTCCTTAATGTGCATGTGTCTTTAAACCTGGATGTCCTTTTGTTCATACATCACTCCTCTGCCATTATCCCTTACCCGATTTTCTGCACTGCTCCTGCATCACTACTGACATGCTGTTCATTTCGACCTTCCAACACACTTCCAAACCCACAGAAACTGATATCACTAAGAGGTCAGTGTATGGGAGTTTCATTGTGGATTGAGACTGTGACAAGGATGTACTTTGTGCTGTATTTCATAATATGTCATGGGGTCAACCAGGCCTGAGAGATACAAGACACCTGCTGTGTTGGTCTTTAAATCTGAGCACCCATCCTCAGTGAAACATCTGTAAAGTAGGTAGGTGTCGACTTGGTGGTCTCAGACTACCCAACAAGCCTGAAACATGCTCAACTGTAGATGGGAGTGGTCAGAGCCTCAAAAAGTCCCATGATGATTTTTTTGTTTGTTTTTGTTTTGTTTTTTTGATTGATGGGGATTTGATCCCACAACTCTGTCATGGTGAAGTGAATAGTCCATTGTAACCATTTGGCACACAGATGTGAACTCCAAAGTACGCTGTTATGTGACCAGTATCTGGCAGGAGGATTGGAATGAGCAGACAGATAACAAACTTTTCCAAATCCGCCTCAATCTGAAAGAAATTCTCCCATCTGCTTCAGGGAACCATAGGAAAGATGCAGTGTTATATAGGTTACACACGGGTCACACATCCTGCACTCGTCTATCTATACCTTTTGAAAAAATGAAGAAGCACTGTGGTGTATACCATGTGACGAGCCGTTGAACATCAGACACCTTCTTCTTGAATGTAAGGACTTGTACGATGTGAGACAAAAGCACTAGACAATGGACTCCTTAAAGAACCTTTTCAGAGACATCCATCCGGATGCAGTTTTCCAGTTTTTTACAAAAAATGAGATTTCACCTGATGTGATTTCATGTATGAGTGTGTTATTCTTTAAACATATTTTAGACTTGCAAGGATAACAGTGAGCATGGTTTTTAACTGTTGTCCTTTTTATGTTTAACCTGGGTGTCATTTTTGATGTGGTGTTAGTCGTGATATGGCTCTAGCATCGGCTGGGCTGTAGGCAGTATGAACCTGAACGTGAACCCGTGACTAGTTCCAGACACCTTATTTTATTCCAGTGGTAGGCTGATAAAATACCAGTATAAGATATAGACTAAAATACCAGTATGAAATGCAGACTATAGACTAAAATACTAGTATGAAATGCAGACTAGCTAAAACATAGTCTATGTAGGGCCTCAGGACCAGGCCAGCTCAAGGATCTATGTGCAGGCTTAATCCTTTCACATTTGCACTGCTAGATGTAAAGCTAGCTCCTAGTATTCACATTCGAATGTAGCACAGCATCAGTACAAAGTCTTTCAGTGGTGAATGGAAAGTTCCTTGCATCCCAGAATGCTCATATTATTTTTAGAACATTCAACGCGAGACTGACCAAGATTCTAACCACACGCGCGATAAGACAGCAAGGCCAGTAGTGATGGAAATTCCCCTCACATGTGCCGGAAAAGGTCGGGCGATCTCAACTGCTACGAACGGATCGGCACATTCTTCCACAGGGTGGTTACAGGCTTTGTGAACAGCTAAGGGTTTTAAGGCATGTACCATGATCACCATACACATGGCAACTGTGACATTAGTGCCTACGGAATTCGTACCGAGCGCATATACGCGCAGAGACGTCATCTTGAGAACCTGCAACTGAAACTGACATCTTGTTTGTCTTATGCATGATGAACCAGCTGGTGTTGAAGTTGTTGTCTGTAGCATCAAAATGTTGCTGATTTCAGGACAACCTCATAGAGTTTGTGGACGTGAAGGAGCTGACCAGCCTGTACACTCTGAACCTGTCCCACAACAAACTGTCCTCTGTACATGGCATGGAGGGCTGCACCAACCTGCGATGGCTTGACGTGTCCCACAACAGGCTGACCAAACTGGGTAAGCTGGTTAGCAGCGGATACATTGTCGTCCTTATAATGTCACTGTTGTTGTTATTATCTGTTTGGTCCAGTGTCTGTCTCAGTTTTTTTTTGTTTTTGTTTTTTTTATTGTAGCTGATCTGTTATGAAAAGTAGTGTGGGGATGGGAGTCAACTGTAATAAATACTCTTCACATATACACCCCCTTGCACATGTACACATGCACAACATGGAGATGCACTATGCACACTTACACACACACATGCATGCATGCATGCACGCACGCACGCACGCGCGCACGCACGCGCGCGTGCGCACACACACACACACACACACACACACACCACACACACACACACACACACACACACACACACACACACACACACACAACACACACACACACACCACACACACAAATAAAAATAGATCTCCTGAACGCCCTGCTTCACTCTGAGCTGTATGGTCGTAGCAACATCTCCTTCTTGGATCATGGAAATTTAAAGTCCAAATTCAACCCTACTTTCAAGGACACTGTACATCCCAATCGACATGGCTCTTCCATCCTTGCCAAGAACATCGGCAGACATGTCAACAGTGTCCTCTGGGAGTCACAAAAGCGGAAACCTTGTCATCCAAGCAGGAAGTCTCAAAACTACGCGTTCACCACCTATAACACTAGTTATGATCCATTCTATTATTCAGGAACACCCCATGTCAATCGGTCTCAGTGTCCGTGGTGGAATGGTAACATCTCCAGTCATAATTATTTCCATCCATTGAGAGATTTTTGTGATTGGTGATCCTGTATTTAAGTAGTGAATGCACCAGCGTCAACCTGCATATAGTAGCGACTTTCTTCTATTGGTTTTTACTGTCGCTTATACTGTAGGCTAGGTGTTCATAGGTGTGTTTCCTTTCGCCAAAGTTATCTTCATCTTGATTTTATTTTCGTTTAATTTTTTTTGTTTCTTCATATATGTAATTATCTACTATTGGTTTTGGGTAGTTATGCAAGTCAAAAATCAACATAACACTGGTTTTTCTGTTCTTCAATGGAACAGTCGATCAGTGAATATTAATCATCCTCATCTTCAACAATATTTATCCGTAAATAAGCTTCATATTGTTGCCTTACAGTCACTGAATGTGGCAAATTGCAAATTACCTAAGTTAGAAGATTATCACTTTCCTCCAGTGACACACGTCTGTGACAATAACTCAAAGATTTATGCAGCCGTTTATGTACACAAAGACGTGGATTATAAGATCATTCCACTTCCTGTGCCAAAGGGCACTGACGGTGTTTATTGCGTGGCTGTGAAAGTGAAGATTAACTCTGTGTCATCTATAAACATACTTTCTGTGTATTATCCACGTGGGCCTAATAGTGAAAATAGTGACTGGCTACGGACTTTAGACAACAATGCGAAATGGTTGATCACGGGGGATTTTAATGCCCATTCTCCATTTTGGGATAAGGACTGTCACTATGTATCTAACAATCGTTTTGTAGAAAATGTCATTGACTCCGGATTAGTCTTGTTAAATGAAGGTAGAACAACTAGAATTCCGGATAATCCTCAACATAAGGTTTCTGCCATTGACCTAACTATGTTATCACCTGACCTTGTCATTAATAGCATGTGGGATGTTACATCTGACTCCCTCGGAAGTGATCACCTGCCAATTGTTACAGTTATAAATGAACCGTTTGATAACACACCAGAACAAGACGACGTTATACCTCGATATATGTACAAACGTGCTAACTGGGTACAATACCGGAAGATTTTAATGGGAAAAGATTGCACGTTTAATGAATGCGTCAATATTAATGATATGTATTCCCATTTCACTAAAGCGCTACATGAGGCAGCAAACAATTCCATTTCAAAAAGGAAAAATGTAAACAAAGGTACTCATGTTGGAAATAGTTGGTGGAATCAATTATGTGAAGAAGCAAAGAATGAAAAAAAGAAAATGTATAAACTCTATTTAAAAATAAATCTCCAGAAGACCATTACAATATGAAAATGGCTAAGATTCACTCAAACAAAGTTATAGCCCAAGCCAAAAAGCGCTATTGGTCATATTTTTGCTCTGAACAAATTTCTGGGTCTAAAGATCTTCCTAAAATTTGGAATAAGGTCAAAGAAATGAAAAATGGTTTTAATTTACCACAGTTTCCTATTAAGATTAAAGATAAAGACTTTCCTTCGTCATCTGAGAAAGCTGAAGAATTTGTACAGTTCTTTTCAAGAACAAGTAATTCCAGTAGCTTGTCTACTCCATTAAGAGAGGAAAGACGGAAAATTGAAGAGTCCGTCGCATACTCAGATCCTGCCCTGATAGTCACATGTACATAAATTCAAAAATTACATTAAAAGAACTTAAAGATGCCCTTCTCTCGTTGAACAACAAAAAATCGGCTGTAGGACTGGATGGCGTTTCATATACCCTTTTAAATCATTTACCAAAGAAATGGATTGAATACTTACACAATATCATACTAAAATGCTGGGAAAGTGGTCACTTACCTGACATTTGGAAGACTTCGATTGTGTTACCAATACCAAAACCTAATAAACCCCTTTCAGATCCAGGTAGTTACAGACCTATCTCGCTTACATCCCATGTTTCAAAACTAATGGAAACAATTATAGTGAATAGACTGAGTTACTTTTGTGAGAAAAATAATATAATACCTATCAATCAATCTGGGTTTCGAAAAGGTAGATCAACATCAGACCATTTAGTTAAGTTAACAACTCAAATAAAAAATCAGTTTGCTAAAAGGAAAAATGTCTTAGCTACCTTCTTTGATCTTAAAAAAGCATACGATCAAGTCTGGCATGCGAGACTTTTGTTGAAATTTAAACATATTGGTCTCAACGGTAATCTTTATAATTTTATCAAAACATTTATAAGTGACTGAAGTATAGTTGCTAAAATAGGTAATACATACTCTGAAAAATGATCTGTAAACATGGGAATTCCTCAGGGTTCCGTGATATCTCCTCTATTATTTAATATTTTGATCTATGACCTACCAACTCAAGTCTCAAACAATGTAAACGTTGCTCAGTACGCTGATGATATAGCGATCTGGATGAATGTTTCGTTAAAAAGAAAGACTTCCTTGAGAGAAATAAAATACATTAAAAAGGTCTATCAACATGAAATTAATAATATTTCCACTCAAGTTAACGGTCTGGAAATATCCAATGAAAAAACACACATGATGCTTTTTAATAATGGTCTCAGTCCGAAAGAGGTACCGTTGTTTAAAATTGGTGATGAGGAACTGAAATATACTACTCACGTGAAATTTCTGGGAGTACAATTGACTTCTAGTTTACAGTGGAAAGAACATATTGATGCCTTGTTATGTAAAGCTATGAAAAGCTATGATTTAATAAGAATTATTAGTAAACAGTCCTGGGGACAGGACACTAAAACGTTGTTACATCTTGTCACAGCTTTAGTCAGATCAAAGTTGGCTTATGGTCAAGAGATCTATTTTTCAGCTCCAAAGTGCTATTTGAAAAAACTTCAAAGCTTAGATAGTAAAGCTATTAAATGTGCTCTTGGGGTACCAGTGTATACAAAAACACAAGAAGTATATAAAACAGCCGGCATCCTTCCCTTGGGAGATTGGAGGAAGTTATCAACTGCTAAATATATAGTTAGAGCAAATGCAGTAGCTAATTATGCCAGTACGGAACTTAATATTCGGTCTGACATCCATTTCCCCAAGAGAGCAAGAACAATAAAGTCACAAGAAACAATATCCACTTACACAAATGAGCTCTTCAAACTTTCTCATGTATTACCTAAAAAAGTTTCACATAAAATGATATGTTGTCCTCTACCCCCCTGGGAACTGTCCAATGCTATTTTTGATATCAGCTACACTGATACTGACCTGACAAAAGATATTAATCCACACTTGTTAGCAATTGATGTTCTGTCACATCTACACAAAAAATATTCACATTACTTAAAAATCTTTACAGATAGCTCTGTTCTAGATGATGGTAAAGCAGGCGCTGGCTTTCTAATTCCTAAATTTAAAGTAGAAAAGGCTTACTCTTTAGGACAGGGACATTCAATCTTCACTTCTGAATTAGTTGCCATCCTAATGGCACTGAAATATATAGTAGATCTACCCATAACTTTGTTTAGTATCCTATTATGTGTAGATTCGAAATCTGCATTACAATCCTTAAAATGTTGCGAACATAAAGTAAATAGTTCTTAATATTTGAGATAAAATTTCTAATTCATTGTTTAATAACAAATAATACACAGGTTACTTTTTGTTGGATCCCATCACACTGTGGTATCCTTTTTAACGATCGGGTCGACAGAATAGCAAAAATGCAGCAATGAATAGGGCTGGCAGTACTAAACTTGATTTACCACTCTCTGAACATGAAATGAATGCTATATTAGAAAACAAAGTAAAAGCGCAATGTGACCTTCACCCCTTCTCGGTAAATTACCAGGGTTTTACAAAACAAGAGATAATTTTAGCTTACAGATTAACTCTCAATTCACTTCGAACTAAATTTAGTAAAACCATCAAATGTATCTGTGGTGATTTTATAACAGTTGACCTTTTGTGTTGTCAGCGAATGCAACCTTATTTCCCTGCATCATTTACAAACTTAAAACAGAAACATACTGATTTCACTCTGTACTTACACATTGCTAGACTTTTACTGCACAGTCCTGTAGGTCGTTTCCTTTGATTCAACCCAATTGTTTTATATCTGAAACTCCCACACAGCCCCGAGAAATCGATGAAGCCTGACTGATATAATGTTCTGATTGTTTTTCTTTTGTTTGTTAATTTGTTTGATGTTACATTAATTGTTACCTTAATTGATACAATGCCTTCATGATTACATAGATTCATTCATTCCTTACGCACCTTTTTTTTTTTTTCCCGTTTAAAAGCACATATATGAATAGACGTTAAAAGAAATAACGAACGAACGAACACACACACACACACACACACACACACACACACAACACACACACACACACACACACACACACACACACACACACACACACACACACACACACACACCACA
>JAPXFY010000019.1:50656664-50674164 GCA_030674185.1 Monoplex corrugatus
CCAAACCCTTCCTCGCCCCACTGTGCTTTTATCTCATGCCTGCTTCTGTTTATTTGATATGCATATGGTCTATGATATTTTCAGATATCAGCAGCTTTCTGCCTTCCCTGTCGACTGCCCACGGCTGGAGGACCTGAGTCTTCAGGGTAACGCTGTCCTGGATGAAGACAACCTGAGGTCAGTTATAGTCGTAACTTGCAGACTTTTTTTTCCTGTCCCATTGTTTATGCCACCTTAATGGCCAGAGAAGCTGGGACAGTTTTTACAATGCCATGATGATGATGTTGATGAGGATGATAGTCATGATGCTATGGAATTCCATCTAGAGTTGAGAGTGTGTGACAGGGCTGTGCTCTATGCATACCATCATAATATATCCTGGCATCATCTAGGCCCGAGAGATAGATGCCTGCGCTGCTGGTCAGAAGATTTGAGCAACACCCTCAATGGTGCATCCATGAAGTGGATGATACTCGACTGTGTGGTCTCGGTCTTCCCAATGAGCCCATAGCACGCCCAACTTTGGGTAGGAGCTGGTTAGAGCCAAAAAATCCCAAATGATTTTTAAAGAGACTGATGGGAATCCGAACCCACAACTTTCCAGTCGGTAGTCCGTTGTGCTAACCACTACACCACGGCGACTGGTGGTAACATGCAGACTTTGTCAGATGATAGAATAGGATCTCAAAGTTTTTGTCAGAATAGGATCACGTAAGGTGTCGCTTGTTCTAAAATTCATGTTAATTGTTTATCAGTTGATAAATTCATGTTCTATCCATATCTGTATTTATGTTACAGGGAAAATGTGAAAAACAGCATGCCCTGCCTTCTCTGCCTAAGCGGGGAAACCCTCAGGTCACAGGCCTCTGCGGAGTCATCTGGTCATCCCTTGCGCAGTTTTGAGCTCCTGTGTTTGACACAGCTACAACTCCACAGAAACCTCAAGAACTCCTTTGATAAAGATTGCAAGTAAGTACAGTGAGATAGACAGGATAGTGCTGTTACGGCGTTCACTCTTGAAAGCTGAGGTTATTCCTTTTGCTCCCTCACCCTACCCACCAGCTTCCTGTGAGAAGTTCTGTTTCCTGTAAGGTGGTGGTAGATACGTTGAGGGAGTGAAAGGTTAAAACAGAATCAAGCATGGTTGCCTAATGGATGGTGTAACCAGATTCACATCATTTTGCTGGAAAGCAAATCCCAGTATGCCCAGACGGAAATGGTACCTGTCCCTCTTTAAGTATGGGCAAGGTAGGAAAGCAACAAGGGACAGATGGGTACCCACCACAAAATCCTGAACCTGAGAGAAATCAAGGTATTTGATAAATCGTTACGTAATGATTGCTCAGGCTAAGGGAAAGCTTTCAACTTATTATGATTATGATTATGATTATGATTATGGTGGTAAATATGATAGTTGTGGAGTAAAGTGAATATGGAAAAGCAAGACTAACAGCAATAACTTTTCTTTCTGAAATTTGCTAGTTTTGGATTTGAGTTCTTAGTTTTCTTTGACATCATTTTACATCTATGTTCATAGTTTTGGATTTGAAGTCTTAGTTTTCTGCGACATCATCTTACATCTGTATCATCATATAGACTTATCACCAAAGGTTGAAATGTTTGTTTTTAAGGTGTAAATTTATCTAAATTTGGTTTCTGTGGAAGCTCAAAGCAACAAAAATTTATGTTAGAGATACTGTAAAGTTGTCACCAAATGGATTTCTTTGCTTTAGTTTTTTTTTCTGTTTTCATTCAGTAAATACCAGATCCCCCAGACTTGTTTTGTTTGTTTCTTGAACAGAAATGTTGTCTTTGGCATCAGGGTAAAGCTCCTGCCTTCCAGTCTGGTTGTGTGAGTTCCGACTTGACTTGGTTTGCGTCCGTTAGGATGGGTGGGGGTGAGGGTGAGGGGAGGGGTTTGAGACAGGCAGAAGAGGGCCAAGAGACTGTGGTTTCATTGTGTTAAGGTCTTTATCATTTCACTCTCCTATGGGTTTATGATTATTGCACAGCCTTTGCTTTACCTTTTACTTTATTCATTTAACCCTTTTGACTCCCGAACCCTGTCCACCAGCATCCTGCATCATCAACTATGCTAGCAAAGTGAAAACTTAGCCCTTTGACTCTCTCACCCTATCCATCAGCTTCCTGCAGGATCTAGGGACTGTCTTGACTTAACAGAAATGAGGTACGAAAGAACAAGTTGTACGTCTCTTGTTTATGTCTGCAAAGTTGTATACACTAAAAGCACATTTTGGTCTCTGTCTGCAGGTCAGCAGTTGTGGAAACAGGAAAAGACAGTTCCCATGTCTGTGATGACTACTTCAAGTTCTGTGACAAATCCTTCAAGATGGCTGTTGAGCATCGCTACGTACACGAGTATGGAGAATTATCTTCTGCCAACATTCCCAGCGTGCCCCACACTCCCAGACCTCCATCCGCACGCACTCCCAGAGTGTCTGGACTCACTAAATCCACAGTGGCTGGATCTCTGACATCACCTGTAGCAGAGGGTGGAAACGCTTCATATGGAAATGGCGATGGGAATTCCACAATGCTTAACAGTTCTAGGTTATCAAATCCATCAGTTGCCATGGACAACAGCAGGCTGTCTCCCACTGACGGAGCAAAGAACAGTGTTTCTGGTGACAGGAAAAAGTCAGTGTCACCGGTATTGAGTCAGAAGGAAAAGTTTAACTTAGCAATGCAGGCAGAGGCGAAAAACAGTTTTGACACAGCACTGCAAGCGGAGATGAAGAGCACTTCTGACCGGCGATCTAGTCATCCCGTTCATTCATCGCAGGTCGGTGGTGGCCCAATGTATGGTGAGCACCCCAGAGAGGGGTGGGAACAGGAGAGGTCAGCATACGTAGGACTTCTTTATCAGGGGCTGGGGATGCTGAAAGACAGCTAGCAGGGGAGCAGCAGTCGCAGCAGCAGGTTGGTTCTGAATTATTTTGCATTTTTTTTTGTTTTTGATTTTTATTTACTTGTTTTTTGTATTTATCTTTTGTGTCACAACAGACATTTAACACACATTGTAGCAAAGAAAATTGAAAAAAAAAAATACACACATGAAAAGACAATGTTGACATATGAACTTTTTTTTTTCTTCATTTTTTAGCATCTGGGTTGCTTGTCTGTTGTTGTTTTTTTTTCCTTTTTTTTTTTTTTTTTTTGTTTTTTTTACAGATTTGGGATGGTCAGTGTTCACTTTGTTTGTTTGATTCTATAGTGGCATGTATTTTTTTCCAAATGAAAGCACAGCTGTACTAAACTTATTTTATTTCTTACATTTCTTGGTGTGCCTGTTTTCTGTTTAAATGTTTGTTCAGCCTAATCCTCCTTGATATCATCACATAAAAAGAAAAGATATGTGAATGTAATGACATCTTCTTTTTTCATTTTTTGTTCTTTACTTGTTTTGCAGTGCACAGATATGTTTCACAAACATTTAGTATACATATTCTCCCGTTCAAACCAATTCATTCATCATACTTTTGCTTTTGTACTGTAGAAAACGCCTGTCATGAAGTACAACTTTGTATAATGTTAATGACAAATGTTTGTCTTTACTTATGATGTGCCACTGTGTTCCTAAGAGTTTTCTGTGCATGTAGCACCATGCTTCTGAACATGATATTTTGATATGTTGCAGAATAATTCCATACACTGGACATGTGTTCATGTGTGGTTTCATTCACTCTCAATCCCTTCATGTTTCATATACATGATTCCTTGGTCTAGTTCAGTTTGTTTACTCCTAATCTCTTCTCTGTTCCTATTCTCACAGCCTCAACTGTCTGCTAAAGAAAAATTTGAACGAGCATTGGCAGGATTACCCACCACCCCCTCTCCGCTTCCCCCTGTGGTTCCCCCTCCCTCTTACCATCAGAATGGCAAGTTCGGAACTTCAGACAGGAATGCGGGCAGTCCACCTGATCGACAAGGTCAGAGGCCAAGTGGGGTCACTGCTGACATGGTGGGGGATTTGATGATGTCAGAATCTGCAGGTCTGTCCAGGTATGGTGTTCCCTATGTGTCTATTGTGAAGAACTGTGTTTAATTGTTGTTGCTGATCATAGGGTTTGTTTTTACCACCGCAAAGCAGACAACCCTGCTTCCAAGTACGGTGTTCCCTATGTGTTTAAACTGAAGAACTATGTTTAATTGTTGTTGCTGGTTGTGATGTTTGTTTGTCTTTACTACCACAAAGCAGACAACCCTGCTTCCTGGTACAGTGTTTCCAGTGTGTCTAAAATGAAGAATTGTGTTTAATTGTTGTAGCTGGTTATTGTGTTCATTTGTTTGGCTTTACCGCCGCAAAGCAGACAGCCCTTCTTTCCCTCTTGTTGGAGTTTGGAAAATTGTTCTTGTTTTTTGTTCGCATTCAGACGATTCCAAATGCGCCTCATCCAAATCTGCCAGAAATTATCTGGAAGACTCTCTCAGCCGGCACAGAACCCTATGTGTTGGCAAGGTTTTGAAATGGGGAGTCTTCGGGGAAGAGGGTGAGAGGGACCTATGAAACTCGAAGCTTGACTCCATCAGAATGATGGAACCGTTAAGATGGACCACAAACAGATCAGTTTTTAATGTTGCGGGCTGGGATTGAAATCCCGATGTCAGATTCTGATTCCACAGCTCTGCTTAAACAAAAACCAAACCAAACCAAAAAAAAAATCTTGGGACTGAAGACTACTACCTGTATTCATTGTACGTATTGATGCTGACCCTGGTAGACATTCATGTGTTTTGTGTGTGTGTTTGTGTTTGTGTGTGTGTGTGTGTGTGTGTGTGTGTGTGTGTGTGTGTGTGTGTGTGTGTGTTATCATTTTCAGATTGTGTAATCATTCACTAAGTCAGTTGGTCACATTGTGAAATCATTGACTTAATCAGTCAGTCATATTGTGAAATCATTCATTTAATCAGTCAGTCAAATGTTGAAATCATTCACTTAATCAGTCAGTCAAATGTTGAAATCATTCACTTAATCAGTCAGTCAGTCCAGGTCCACTATTTGGAAAAGTACCTTTTCAATAAGGAGGCTGATATGTTTGCATTATTTTCTTCATATTGTTTGCATTATTTTTCCTGTTGTTTGCATTATTTTCTTCATGTTGTTTGTATTACGTTCCTCATGTTGTTTGTATTACGTTCCTCATGTTGTTTGTATTACGTTCCTCATGTTGTTTGTAATTACGTTCCTCATGTTGTTTGTATTACGTTCCTCATGTTGTTTGTATTACGTTCCTCATGTTGTTTGTATTACGTTCTCATGTTGTTTGTATTACGTTCCTCATGTTGTTTGTATTACGTTCCTCATGTTGTTTGCATTTTTTTTTTTTTTTGCTGTTTGCATCATTTCTTCATGTTGTTTGTATTACTTTCCTCATGTTGTTTGCATTTTTTTTTGCTGTTTGCATAATTTTCTTCATGTGTTTGTATTACTTTCCTCATGTTGTTTGCATTTTTTTTGCTGTTTGCATCATTTTCTTCATGTTGTTTGTATTACTTTCCTCATGTTGTTTGCATTTTTTGTTGCTGTTTGCATCATTTTCTTCATGTTGTTTGCATTATGTTCTGCCATTCAGACCTGTATTACCCAACAAGTTCCTGGAGGAGGATGACGACCTTGAGGACCTTGAAGAAATGATGGAAGGTCTTCAGTTTGATATCGATGGCTTCCTGACCTTGACCAGTTTGACTTTGATGAGGTAACACTCGTGTTTGTCTCTACGTTTTCATCTTCTGCGGCTAATATCTGTCCTGGTTGTATTCAGAAAGACGTCTGCAGTTATTTGGGAATTTAAGAAATGGAGTTCATTGCCTATTGGATAAAGCAAAAAAACCAAGATGTGAGAAATCCAGGGCTGATTCCTGGAATGTTCAAATGAGTTTGCAGGATAACACTACAAAGAATGATGTATTATATTGATGATAATAAGATTTGACTCTTGTGTCTTGCTTAGATTAAAATGTAATATTTTTTACTGATTGAATCATACAAGTTTTCTTTCTTTAGCTGGAAAAAAAGGTTGTTTATTTTTTCTTTCTTTAAAATATTGTTTTTAAACTTTTTGTAATATCTATTTTGGTTTGTTTGCTTTTAATTGGGAAAGTATTTTCCTGTAATAACAACAAGATACAATAATTTTTATTTAGCCCAGAACATCACAATGGGAAATTGTTGTGGCATTCGCATTAAAATATATACAGGAACAAGAACACATAAGCAAATGTACACACATGCTCTTACTCTCTCTCACTCCCTCTCCCACCCTCTCCCCCATCCTCACCCTCCCCTCATCTCTCTCCCCCTCCCTCTTTGTCGAACACAATATCAAAGATTATGACTAATTCTAAAAATGTACGGTTATAAAAGCACATCATAAGAGTCAGCTGCCTTGGTTAGGACTTTTAACAATGGACAAAAAGGGCAATACTCATTGAAAAACAACATTGGTAGGTATAGAAAAATTTGATTAAAGATGCAATGCGATATGCACATTAAAATTAAAATGAGTTAAATACAATAAAATGGGTATGTAGACTAAGAGGACAAGGTTAAACAAATAGTGCCGCTTTAGCATAACCATAGTTATAATAACGTTTTGCAGGACTTTTTAGACAAAGGGTGGAGACCAGAAGACACTCCACAGATGCCTCAAAAGTAAGCAGGAATTTTTTGTTTTGTTTTGTGTTGTTTTGAATGTTTCATTTTGTTTGTTTTGTTTGTCTTAACATAAATTTTGTTGCATCTTGCCTGCTAATTTTCTTTTGTCTCACAGTTTGATGTGTGTTTTGTATAGTGTTTTTTTTATGATATTCAGTGTTGATTTTATGAACTAACATTTTGCATTTCATTAACAAGAATATGATGTATTTGCCTTTAGTTTCATCCCCCTCACTCCCCACTCCCCGATCTCTATCGCTGTCTCTTTCTCTCTGTCCCTCTGTCTCTGACAGTGTTTCTCTATCTCTGTCTCTGCTTTTCTGTCTTATCGTCTGTCTGTCTGCCTGCCTGTCTGTCTGTCTGCCTCCTGTCTGTCTGTCTCTCTTTCTCTCTCTCTCTCTCTCTCTCTCTCTCTCTCTCTCTCTCTCTCTCTCTTTCTCTTGCTCTCTCTCTCTCTCTTCTCTCTCTCTCTCTCTTTTGCTCTCTCTTTCTCTCTGTCTGTCTGTCTCTCTCTCTCTCTTTCTCTCTCTCTCACTGTCTCTCTGTCTCTCTCTCTTTCTCTTTCTCTCTCTCTCTCTTCTTTCTCTTCCCCTCTGTCTCATCCTCTTCTTCATTCTCTGTCTCTGTCTCCCCTCTCCTCTCTCTCTCTCTTCACTCTCTGTCTCTCTGTGTCTCTCTCCCTCTCTCTCTCTCTTCTCTCTCTGTCTGCTCCTCTGTCTCTCTCTGTCTGTCTTCTCTCTGTCTCTCTTCTCTCTCTCTCTCTCTCTCTCTCTCTCTCTCTCTCCTCTCTCTCTCTCTCTCTTCTTTCTCTCCCCTCTCTCTCTCCTCTCTCATCTCTCTGCCTCTGTCTCCCTCTCTCCTCTCTCTCCCTCTCCCTCTCTCTCTCTCCCCCCCCCTCTCTTCCCCCCTCTCTCTCTCTTTTTCTCTCCGCCCTTCTCTCTCCCCTCTCCCTGTTTAGTGTAAAATATGTTAAGCAAGGTTTAGGCATGGGGTTTCTGTGCTCTTTGGCCATTACTATCATTATAGACAGCGCAACATCTATGACCTGATTTGTCTGTAAAGGTGCAGAAGAAACAGAGGTCCAATTTACCTTTTGTTGTTATGCCTTGAATGATCTCAGAGATCAGTTGATTTCTTCAGAATATTCAAGACGACTGGTCCCATTCAGACTAAGCTTACTCATGGCTTCAGATAAGGAAGAATATGTTTAACAGTATCTAGTTGTGCAAGGCTTTTAAAATTGGAAATGCTGATAATTATATGACATCATATTTTAGATTATTGTTACATCTTATTGTAGATAATTGTGTTATTATGTATAAGCGGTTTGTTAAATGTTTGCCATATGTTTATAATGATATATGTAATATTATGACACTGTAACTGTCTGAAAATGCAGCTTTGTTGTGTTCATTAATGTTCTTCTCGAAAGTGATGGCCTTTATGAACAGATCACCTGAAACTCAAAGTCCCAATTGCAGTTTCCCCCATATTACACAAAGACATACTAATCACAAGATTCTGTCCGTCCTTTCCTCTCACTAGTGGTATATAATTAATAATGCACCCATTCTTTCTAAGTTATTAACTCTTGTTGTAAGCTGTGTACTGTAACCCACCACCTTTAGATTTGTTGTGTTGTCTTTCTGTGTTTATCCTCTGTTCACTCTGCATATTGCTGTAATAACTATTATTATTAACAGTGCAGATGTGTGTCCTTCAGTGCTGTCTGTTGTAACCAACCACTGATACTTTTTTTTTGTGTGTGTGTGTTCATTTTCTTTTTGTTTTGCATTTTTATTTATCTTATGTATTGTAGTGTATTCATTTTGTTGTTGTTGTCCCTTTGTTGTGTATTTTTTTTAATTTTTTTTTTTATTTTTACTTGATTGTTCGTTTTTCTAGTATACATATTTTTTTTTTTTTTTGCTATGACTAATGTATTTATTCATTCATTCATTTGTTGTAAGTTTTATTATTTATTCATTCATCATTCATTCATTCATTCATTCATCCATTCATTCATTCATTCATTCATTCGCTCATTCTTTCATTCATTCATTCATTCATTTATTTATTTATCTTTTTAAAAGAAAATATTTTAATTATTTATTTGTTTGGTTTTTTTATTTGTTGATTTGTATATTTATTTGCTTATTTGTTTGTTTGTTTATTTTTATTTGTTAGTTTGTTTATTTATTTGTTTATTTGTTTACTTATTTATTTGTTCATTTATGATTTATTCATCTACCTATTCATTAAATTCATTTATTCATTCATTAAGTCAGTCATTCATTCATTTATTCATTCATTCATTCATTCATTCATTCATCCATTCATTCATTCATTCATTCATTCATTCATTCATTTATTCATTGATTTGTTCATTCATTCATTCATTCATTTATTCATTCATCTATTTTTAAAAAAAAAAATTATCTGTATTAGATTTATGTATTTATTCATTCAGTCATGTAAGTACAGCCCGTATTCTTTTATCTTTTTCTTTCATTTATTTGTTTATTTATTTATTTATATCCATTTATTTATTTATTTATTTATTTATTTATTTATTTATTTATTTACTTGTTTATTTATCCATTTATTTATTTATTTATTCATTTATGTATTTATATGTTTATTTATTTATTTATTTATTTATTTATTTATTTATTTATTTATTTATGTGTTTTGTCTTTTATCATCTAATATTAAGCTGTGTCAGTGATCTAACACAATTTCTCCTTGTTTTTCTCTTACCTGGTGGTGGGCCTTTAGCAGTTGTCAGACAGAGTTTCATGTTTAATCTGTCTCAGTTATCCTGTCCTGGCCAGAATCCCATCCTCCTCGCCAATGCTAAGCCCCCCCTTCCCCCAGTCCAACACCCTGGATCCTCCGGACTCTCCCCTGCTCCCCCTCCCGGCCGACCGGCACAGGCGTGGCGGACTTCAGACACCCCTCTGAGTGACATCCAGGCGAAAGTGCCGCCGTTGCGACCCCCGTCGTCTGTGGCGAGCGGGGAGGATTCACAAGCCATCACCACTGGAAGGTCACGACGTGAGGATAGACTGGCTGAGGAGTGGTGAGTTGTTGTTGTTGTTGTTGGTGGTGTGGTGGTGTGTGTATGTGTGTGTGTGTGTGTGTGTGTGTGTGTGTGTGTGTGTGTGTGTGAGTGTGTGTGTGTGTGTGTGTGTGTGTGTGTGTGTGTGTGTGTGTGTGTGTTTGTGTGTGTTTCATGTGTGTGTACGTGTATGTGTGTACATGTCATAGTGTGGATTTGGAGCTGTTTGTGTGTTTTTCCATAACGAGTACTCCCAGTGGAGCAGAGTAGTATTCAACCTTGTGGAAGGATGGAGTATGTTATGGAAGTGAATTACAATGCCAGAAAAGTGCTTGTGGAAGGAAGGAGTATGTTATGGAAAATGAATTACAACGCCAAAAACGTTTTGTTGTTGTTACTGTTTTTCAGCCTATGTAATACTGTTTTGGATTACTTTCAGGAATATTCAGTGTAAGTAAACTATCTGAAAAGGTTGTTGTTGTTGTTGTTGTTGTTGTTGTTGTTGTTGTTGTTGTTGTTGTTGTTTGTGGTTGATTTTTGCTAATTTTTTTAGACATTGGTCAACATTGTGCATTTTGAGGGAAATGTTGTGCCCATTCAACTGTGACTCCATTGAGTTAAACACTGTTTTGTTCATTGGATTGGTTGGTTGGTTGATTGTGGGTGAACGGTTTGTTTGTTTATTTGTTTGCTTGTTTGTTTGATTTTGGTGTTTCTCTTTTTGCAAGATGTGGAAGAAGATGAAAAGATTTATCTGAAGTTGGTGTATAATTTCATGAAATGAATGTGGTTTGTCATTTTTTTTTTCTCAGGGATTCAAAGACAGCCGCACTGCTGAGCTGATGATGCAGAGAGCCAAGAAAATGAAGTACAAACGCAGAACGACGCAAAAAACTCAGCAAACTGGGTTAGTAAAACACATACCCTGAAAGTTTTATAGTGTGTGTGTGTGTGTGTGTGTGTGTGTGTGTGTGTGTGTTTGTGTGTGTGTGTGTGTGTTGTGTGTGTTGTGTTTTGTCTAATTTTTACACCCTCTCCATCAAGACAACAAACAATTAGATGAATAATTGAATATATGAATAGATCTCACAATCAATAGTTATTACTGATACTACTGAACTGGGTGATGGGTGACTAATGACCAAGCAGCAGTTCAGAGTCTCTTCTTTTTTTCTCTCATGAACTATTTTGAATCATGATTAGTTTAAATGCAATGAATTAAACAATGCAGTCTGTATATATATGTGACCTGCCAGCACGAAATCAGTCTTAACTAGCATTTTAGGCATTTTGAGAGATACATATCACTGGAAAGTGTACATTCTGCTGATTATTTTGGTACTTGAATAAAGCTTGTACTCAAAAAAATGCAGAAGTTATGTATGTTTAAAGTCATTAAGTTGTATGACGGCCATTTTGAGAAAACGGCCTCTAAACTTTTTGTGTGCTCTCCTACACATTTCTCTTAAAAAAAATTTATTTGGTGACTTTGACCCAGTTTGTTTCTAATTTTCGCTATCATTATCTGAAAGGTGCACCAAAGAGCTTTCCATCAGTATATTACATGTGCGGGTACTGTACAGGTTACGGTTTATAATAAAGAGACAAAAATAGGTACTTTTGGTAGGAAATTGCGTTCTGTCTGCTGTGATCAGAGCATTAAAATACCATTTTACTTTGATTAATAATATTTTTTCAAGAAAAAAAATTCTGTGGGGGATAGATTATAGTCTACAGAAATCAGTTTTGAGAAAAAGTCAAAACACCCCAGACAGACCCTCAGTCACCTTTTCAGCTCCTAGTGCTGTTCGACTGACTGCGAGTTAAGACTGATTTCGTGGTGGGAGGTCACATATACAGGTACATGAATACATTATATTATTGACATTATGGACTTCAGAGTCTGGTCTTGTCTGTAGCCTTATGGTGGCTTAACTATGAATTATATTATTGACATTATGGACTTCAGAGTCTTTTCTTGTCTGTAGCCTTATGGTGGCTTAACTATGAATTATATTAATGACATTATGGACTTCAGAGTCTGGTCTTGTCTGTAGCCTTATGGTGGCTTAACTATGAATTATATTATTGACATTATGGACTTCAGAGTCTGGTCTTGTCTGTAGCCTTATGGTGGCTTAACTATGAATTATATTATTGACATTATGGACTTCAGAATCTTTTCTTGTCTGTAGCCTTATGGTGGCTTAACTATGAATTATATTATTGACATTATGGACTTCAGAGTCTGGTCTTGTCTGTAGCCTTATGGTGGCTTAACTATGAATTATATTAATGACATGGACTTCAGAATCTTTTCTTGTCTGTAGCTTTATGGTGGCTTAACTATGAAAGCTCCTGGGCACTCCCTAACACAGGAGCTTGGGCAGAGCTTGGTTAAGTACTGGAACTATGAAAGAACCAGCATGACAGTAATGCTATTGAAGCAGACAGGAAATAAAAGAGAACAGGGATGAATAAAAAACTAACCAACAAACCAAACAACCAGCTGATTAACCCACCAACCCTTCAACCAACCAACCAACCAACCAACCAACCGACCAACCAACCAACCAACCCTTCAACCAACCAACCAACCAACCAACCAGCTGATTAACCCACCAACCCTTCAACCAACCAACGAACCAGCCAACCGACCAACCAACCAACCAACCATCCAACCAACCAACCAACCAACCAATTAACCAACCAACCAACCAACCAACCAACCAACCAGTATACACATTTTCTACCAGACAATACAGTGAAGTCATAGCACAATGAACTGCTGTTATAAGCCCCAAGATCAAACCCCCAAATCTCGAAACAAACTGCTGTGTGATTTTTTTGGCTTTGACATGCTTTTATCCAGAGTTGAGCATGCTATGGGCTTGTTAGGAAGACTGAGACCATGCAGTTGAGAATTATCTACTTCACTGATGCATAACTGAGGGTGTTGTTCAAATCCTCACCAAAACAGCAAGCACCCGTATCAGGCCTGTTTAATGCCAGGATAAATTATAAAAGTAAGGTTAGCGTACAGCCTGTCACGCAGTTTCAGTTTGAAACGGAACACCATAGCATCATTACTGTAAACACAGCCCTGTCACGCAGTTTCAGTTTGAAATGGAACTCGATAGTATCATTACTATAAATACAGCCCTGTCACGCAGTTTCAGTTTGAAACGGAACTACATAGTGTCCTTACTGTAAAACAGCCCTGTCACGCGGTTTCAGTTTGAAACAGAACTCCATAGGATCATTACTGTAAACACAGCCCTGTCATGTCACGCAGTTTCAGTTTGAAACGGAACTCCATTGTATCATTACTGTAAATACAGCCCTGTCACGCAGTTTCAGTTTGAAACGGAACTCCATAGCATCATTAGTGTAAATACAGCCCTGTCACATGGTTTCAGTTTGAAACAGAACTCCATAGCATCATTAGTGTAAATACAGCCCTGTCACGCGGTTTCAGTTTGAAACAGAACTCCATAGCATCATTACTGTAAATACAGCCCTGTCACGCGGTTTCAGTTTGAAACAGAACATCATAGTATCATTAGTGTAAATACAGCCCTGTCACACGGTTTCAGTTTGAAACGGAACTCCATAGCATCATTAGTGTAAATACAGCCTGTCACGCGGTTTCAGTTTGAAACAGAACTCCATAGCATCATTAGTGTAAATACAGCCCTGTCACGCGGTTTCAGTTTGAAACAGAACTCCATAGCATCATTAGTGTAAATACAGCCCTGTCACGCGGTTTCAGTTTGAAACAGAACATCATAGTATCATTAGTGTAAATACAGCCCTGTCACACAGGTTTCAGTTTGAAACGGAACTCCATAGCATCATTAGTGTAAATACAGCCTGTCACGCGGTTTCAGTTTGAAACGGAACTCCATAGCATCATTAGTGTAAATACAGCCCTGTCACACGGTTTCAGTTTGAAACGGAACTCCATAGCATCACTACTGTCATCCCCATCCTCATTACCGTGGTGTTTAAAAGAATTGTCCCTAATTCTATGGTCCTTCATACTCTACTACTGTCATGGTGACCCCTGTTTCGGTGGGTTTTGATGTATGTTGGAGAGCAAAAAAATGATTGGCATGGAGTTAGTGACAGAGGGGCTGTACAGAATATGAGACAGATTAAACAAAAAAATTGATATGTTTTCTGTTGAATTTGGTTGTTTGATGATGTCATATCCCCTCCCTCCATTCCATCAAGTTTACGATATATGTTATGCTTCTTTTCCAACAGATCCGCAGCAAAGACTGCGTTTGTTCCGTAAGCTGGAAGAGGTGAAAGGTGTACGGGCTGTGAGACCTCCACCACCTCGTGTTCTTCCCCGTAAAGAATACTTCCAGGGTGAGGACTGAGTGCGATAGAGGGGGGGAGAGAGAGAGAGAGTGCATGTGGGTATGTTTGTGTGTGTCCTCGCTCATGTGTGTGTGCGTGTGTGTGTATATGTATGTGTGTTTGTTGTGTGTGTGTTTGTGTGTGTGTGTGTGTGTGTGTGTGTTTTTGTGTGTGTGTGAGTGTGTGTGAGTGTTTGTGTGTGTGTGTGTGTGTGTTTTGTGTGCGTGCATGTGTGTGTGTGTTTGTGTGTGTGTGTGTGTTTGTGTGTGTGTGTGTTTGTGTGTGTGTGTGTGTGTTTTGTGTGTGTGTGTTTGTGTGTGTTTTGTGTGTGTGTTTGTGTTGTGTCTTTGTATGTGTGTGTGTGTGTGTGTGTGTTGTGTCTTTGTATGTGTGTGTGTGTGTGTGTGTGTGTGTGTGTGTGTGTGTATGTGTGTGCGGTTTGTTGTGTGGAAGGACATACAGAGTCAAACTCGATCTCATTCTGTCTCTGTCTCTGGCTGGCTGCCTCTGGCTCTGTGTATCTGTATTTCTGTCTCTGTCTCTCTGTTTGTCATTTTGTCTGTCTGTCTGTCATTCTCTGTGTGTGTGTGACTGTGTGTGTATGTGTGTGTGAGTGTATGTGTGTGTGTATGTGTGTGTGTGTGTGTATATGTGTGTGTGTGTGTGTGTGTGTGTGTGTGCGCGTTATGTGTGTGTGTTTGTGTGTGTGTGTGTATGTGTGTGTGTGTGTGTGTGTGTGTGTGTGCGTGTATGTGTGTGTGCATGAATCTAGCAGACATCTGAAGCATGCACAAAACCCTATACGCAAACAAAAAATTAAAATGGGGAGGAGGTAGGTGTGGACAAACCTATACTGCTGCTGGTGGATAGGGCAAGGGAGTGAAAGGGTTAAGTTTTTGCTTCGCTAGCATGGTTGACAATGCAGGATGCTGGTGGAGTGGTTGCGGGAGTCAAAGGGTTAAGTTTTTGCTTCGCTAACATGGTTGACAATGCAGGATGCTGGTGGACTGGGTGCGGGAGTCACAGGGTTAATATTGCGGGCTGGAACTGAGCTTGAGATAATCAGATCTCAAGTCCATGGCTCTATCAAAAGGACCTACCAGCTTGTGTCAGAAAATAAAATGTAGCCCATTCAAGAGCTGAACTCACAACTCCAGTTTTATGAGTATGGTGTTCTGACAGCTCAGCTAACAGGCCTAAAATTCATCCGAATTGGAAATGAACATTTATGGATGGATGTGTGTATGTGCAGCTCGAGAGGACGAAGCGATGCAGAGAGACATGGAGAAACAAGTGGAATACAAAACACGGGCTGGTCGTACATTTGAATGGCTCCATACACAAGTTGGTGATTATGATGTCTCCAGTTCCCGCATCAACACTCGGTATGACTATCTGTGTGTGTGTGTGTGTGTGTGTGTGTGTGTGTGTGTGTGTGTGTGTGTGTGTGTGGTGTGAGTGTGTGTGCGTGTGTGTGTATGTTTGTTTACCAGGACTTCATGTGTGGACTGTGTGTGTATGTGTGTAAGTGTGTGTGTGCATGTGTGTGTGTATGTGTGTGTATCACGATTGTCATGTGTGGACTGTGTGTGTGTGTATGTGTGTGTGTGTGTGTGTGTGTGTGTGTGTGTGTGTATGTGTATGTATGTGTGTGTGTGTATGTGTGTGTGTGTGTGTGTGTGTGTGTGTGTGTGTGTGTGTGTATGTAAATGTGTGTGCGTGCATGTGTGCGTGTGTGTGTATGTGTGTGTGTGTGTGTGTGTGTGTGTGTGTATGTGTTTGTACCAGGACTGTCATGTGTGGACTCTGTGTGTGTGTGTGTGTGTGTGTGTGTGTGTGTGTGTGTGTGTGTGTGTGTGTGTGTGTGTGTGTGTGTGTGTGTGTGTGTACCGGAACTGTCATGTGTGTGTATGTCTCTGTGTGTGTATGTGTGTGTGTGTGTGTGTGTGTGTGTGTGTGTGTGTGTGTGTGTGTGTGTGTGTGTGTGTGTGTGTACCGGGACTGTCATGTGTGGACTGTGTGTGTGTATGTGTGCGTGTGTGTGTATGTATCAATTGTATGTCTATGTGTGTACTGGGACTGTCATGTGTGGACTCTGTGTGTGTGTGTGTGTTTTTGTGTGACAAAGAGAGAGAGAGGAAGCAAGAGAGAGAGACAATGAAGAAACAGTGTTCAAAAAGCGAACTGGTCATATATTTGAGTGACTCCCCATCAGGTTAATGATTGTAAGTACATCTCCAGTTTCTGTATCATCTGTTACACTACCCTGATATTGCTTGTGTTGTTTGCTCATGAGGTTATGGTTTCTGTTTCGTGTGAATGCTGGCATTCCCTGTGATTCAAGAACAGTGAAGTGGAAGCAAGTGTCACCAGCACATGATTATCTTCTGTCTGTTCAATGACCCTCAGTGTGTTTGCTTTAGCAAATGTGTTGTTATCTGTGCAGGACGCTCTTATCAGAAAACATTGTTGCAACATATTAATGCTGATATGCATTTGTATGGATTCCATATGGCTACAGCAAGTCAATATTCTGTGGGCATACAATAAATAAAATCAATATATGAAATAAGTAAATGAACAGGAAAATACAAAAATACCAGTCGCTGGGGTGTAGTGGTTAGCGCTACAGACTACCGTCTGGAAGGTTGTGGGTTCAAATCCCCATCAGTCCCTTCAAAAATCATTGTGGGATTTTTGGGCTCTAACCAGCGCCTACTCAGAGTTGGGTGTGCTATGGGCTCATTGGGAAGACTGGGACCACACAGTCCAGTCTCATCCACTTCAGAGATGCGTCATTGAGGGTGTTGCTCAAATCTTCTGGCCAGCACTGCAGGTGTCCGTATCTCTCGGGCCTGGTTGATGTCAGGATATATAATGCGAATAAGTGTAAAGTACAGCCCTGTCACGTAGTCTCAATCCTAGATGGAACTCCATAGCAGCATGATTATCATCCTCATCGACATCATCATCATTGTATTGTGAAAAACTGTTCCAGCTTCTGTGGCCATTAAGGTGGTATAGAAAATGGGACAAAAATAAAAATAAAAAAGTGAGCACAAAGGGAACCTCCCTGTGTGTGATGAACCTTAAAAAAAAAAAAAAGAAAGCAAGTAAAGAAAAGGGAAAAAAAAAGTATAGGTAAATAAATACATTTTTCACAAAGATTCATGAAGTTTTTTTCGAAAGTGAGATAAATATTACGATATTTTTGTGTGTGTCAAACTGGTGTAAAACATTATATATATATGTTGACATAATACCTGTGGCATGTTTTGTGAAGTGTGTGCAACATTGATTGATGTGTGATCTGTATTGCATTTCAGGGTTGGTGGTGGAGGGGTGCATCACATGGACAACCCTGTTATGAAGACAGCCTCTGACAGCCAGCTGTC
>JAPXFY010000019.1:50681664-50691664 GCA_030674185.1 Monoplex corrugatus
ATGGATTTACAGATATGTTGATCAATTACCTATTGACGAAAATCGTATTTATAGGAAGTTGTTATGATGTTGATATAGTCAGACAGGTGTTTTAAATGTATTATTATGTATCACGGATGAATTACTTTTGGGACGTCTACAGACTGTGGATTATATCGAATTGTAAAATACGCTGGAAATGAACAAAATGCCAGTCCCATCCCCACCCATCCCATTGTTGTATTGTGGCCCAAGGCCGATTTACATTAAACTGTCTGAGTCTCTCTCTCTCTCTCTCTCTCTCTCTCTCTCTCTCTCTCTCTCTCTCTCTCCCCTCTCTCTCTCTCTCTCTGTCTGTCTGTCTGTCTCTGTCTCTCTCTCTTTCTCCGTCTCGTCTCTGTGTGTCTGTCTGTCTGTCTCTCTCTCTCTATCTCTCTCTCTCTCTCTCTCTCTCTCTTCTCTCTCTCTCTCTGTCTGTCTGTCTCTGTCTCTCTCTCTTTCTCCGTCTCGGTCTCTGTGTGTCTGTCTGTGTGTCTGTCTCTCTCTCTCTCTATCTCTCTCTACTCTCTCTCTCTCTCTCTCTCTCTCTCTCTCTGTCTGTCTGTCTGTCTCTGTCTCTCTCTCTTCTCCGTCTCGGTCTCTGTGTGTCTGTCTGTGTGTCTGTCGTGTGTCTGTCTCTCTCTCTCTCTCTCTCTCTCTCTCTCTCTCTCTCTCTTTCTCTCTTCTCTCTCTCTCTCGTTCTCTCTCGTTCTCTGTGCTGAACAGATTTTGTTTGTTGTGTTTCTTACATACAATTTTCTGTTTTGAGGGTTGATATGCCAGTCATATGTGTCATCACGTTCTGTGGCTCTGCCTCTTAATTCATCAGATCCAGATTTTATGTTCCATATAAAGTATATGTACTCACAGTCATAAGATAAAAGAAATACGGGCTAAGAGTGTGTTCTGAAACAAGTACAAGGCCTTTAGCTTCCTGAGAGCATGAGAAATCTTTAAAATAATTCACAGAAGACAGCCTGTGCTCTTTATCAACAGTAAGAAACAAAAAGTGGTTTGTGAGACTGCCTCCCACTCTGTTGTTTCTTGTACTCTTTTGTTGTTATGTTTACTGTCAAAAATGTACCTGACTTGATCCGTCCAGTTGGACTTTACTTTTCTGTACAGATTCAACGTGCATTGTGTGATTGTGAGTTGTTTTGACATTATAGATTCAAATTGTTGACATAATTCTGTTTTGGCATCAGCTTTAAGTTTAAGCTTGAACTGTACATTTTACTGTGGCATTTGCCTTACCTTCTATCTGTCTGTCTGTCTGTCTCTCTGTCTCTCTCTTTCTCTCTCTCTCTCTCTCTCTAGCTCTCTCTAGCTGTCTGTCTGTCTGTAACATATATATATATGGTGTTAGCTTTAAGTTTAAACTTAAACGTTACTGTAAAATTTACTTTGGCATTCGTCTTACACTACACATAATTATTATTTGGACTCTTCTACAAGTCCAGTTCTAGCTAGAACTGTCAGTGAATAGTATTCTTATTGAGACTATGATTTTTTTTTCTCAAATAATGTGTACTGAAGAATGGGGGGTGTCCATAACTGCGCTGACACTGTGGTTATGTCAGCTAATTGAACACGGGCAATTGAAAAAAAAAGAAAAAAGAAAGAAGATAAGAATAAAGAAAAAATCGAAAAGACAAGACATAGTAGAGTTGTTCACACGCAGGTAACTGATTTTTTTTTTTTTTTTTTTTTTTTTTTTGATTACAGGCTGCAAAGATTTTTTATTAACCGAAAAAAAAATACTGATAGCGAAATGCCCAGATTACTGTTGCGCACCTTGGGCTTAAAATCATGATATCTGGCATAATGTATAGGCTCGATGCACAATTTATTGGACAAAGGTGGATAAGAGTGACCAGTCAGCCCTATTAAACGTAACATCCATATTTTTTGAGGCCAACTTTTTGAATAGCTATTTTGTTTTTATGATATACGAGACTGACAATACAGCATGGTGATCAGATGTGACCATTCCCACAAAACCGGGTCACGGTGAGATTCGTTTTTATACTGTAGGGCTGAAACATATAAGATCTGAAGAAGTGATGCATAATCTTTTTAAAACTAAGTCATAGACTAGTTAAATTTTCATGATTTGTAAATGAGTTTTACAACATTCCATTTTCAAATATGATTGTACAAGTATAAAAGGAAAAGAAAAACAGTATTCCGAGAAGAGAAACACTGAATTCAGAAAATTGAAAATTGAAAGCTACTGAAAGAATTGTGGACTGTCATTAAAGAATGATGCGATAGATCGAGTTCAAACATAAATCGGTGTAAATTGTTACCTGGCTCTCCATAATCAGTGTAAAGAAGATGTACGTTACTGTGTAGCGTCTGTCGTGGTACTTGAATGATGAGATTGGAGTTCTTAAACAAAACCTATACTAGATTTGTCATGGAATTCTATTACTGAGCTAACATTTGAGTGTTTAAACCACTTCTCCTCTTGGAGAAGACTTGTGCTCATGCTGTGGGTTTTCAGGACTGCCAAAACTGAAACGTGTATGGGAGATATGGTGCTTTGAAATGTCATTCCATGCCTTTTTTTTTTTTTTTTTTTTTTTGATGCGTGATTCGCTTGACTTTTACTTGCATTTGAGATGTGTATAAAGTGTTTATTTGTGATTCTTTGACTTCCATAAAGTTTTAAGTTTAAACGTGTTTTTTCTGCAAATGTTTGACTTCAGTTTATGAATCTCTTGATATTGGCTGCATGTTAAAGTTACGATGATATTGTTTTGAGTGACTGTTTATTGCCAGGTGATGTAGATTGTTACATGATGTCGTGGATTTGATCTTGTGTGCTTGTATGTATGCTGCCCATGTTGTTGATGTTAGTGGTCAATCTCTTGGATGTTTGTTTGTTTTTTGTTTGTTTGTTTGTTTGTCAATTAATTTCTTCATTTGTGTATTTGTTTAAGTATTCATTTATACATATATTCATTTATGTTTTTTTTAAATTTTTATTCATCTTATTCTTTGTTTGTTTTTGACTTGTGGTATTATTTGCTCAAGTCGTTTGCCTATTTGTTGATCTGACAGTTGTCAATTTGTTGTGACAGTTGTACATTTGTTGTGACAGTTGTAAATTAAACATACACGAGCTAACTTATGCTAGATCTGCATTTTTGTTGTTGCCAGGAGTGATTTGTATTTGTACTTCGGACAAATAAAGCAGAGGGTCTGGAAACATTGCATCGTGTTTCTTTTTATATCTCCTTGACGTTTCTGTCTCTGTCTCTGTTTCTCTCTCTCTCTCTCTCTCTCTCTCTCTCTCTCTCTCTCTCTCTCTCTCTCTCTCTCTCTCTCTCTCTCTCTCTGTCTCTCTCTCTCTCTCTCTCTCTTTTCTCTCTCTCTCTCTGTATGTTTGTGTCTGTCTCTTTGTCTCCGTCTCTGTCTGTCTCTCTCTCTCTCTCTCTCTCTCTCTCTCTCTTTCTGTGTCTGTCTGTCTGTCTCTCTCTCTCTCTCTCTCTCTCTCTCTCTGTATGTCTGTGTCTGTCTCTTTGTCTCTGTCTCTGTCTGTCTGTCTCTCTCTGTATGTCTGTGTCTGTCTCTGTCTGTCTGTCTCTCTCTCTCTCTCTCTCTCTCTCTCTCTCTCTCTCTCTCTCTCTATCTATCTATCTATCTATCTATCTATCTATCTATCTCTTGGATTGACATGCCACTGGTGGGGAGGGTTGTTGCGCCACATGAAGCTGGCCTCTTCCTGCCTACCTTGAGGTAAAGTTCTCTCAGATGCACTGTGCAATGTGCCCGGCCTAAGTTTAAGCGAATAGGGAGTAGTATTAACTTTTTCTTTAATACAGAAAGGAGTGAAGCATGGATAGGTCGTAGCACCACATTCTTGTCCATCCTCTTTGCAATGAATGTAGACTCGGTAAAACATAGACTAGGTAGGACCTCGGGACCTGGCCAGCTCATGGGTTTATGTGCAGGCTTAAGGCTTATGTCATGATCACCATAGACAGGGCAAATGTGACGTTAGTGCATATGGAATTCGTTCCGCGCGCGGAGACGTCGTCTTGAGAAACTGAAACTTGGCAACAATGTTGACTGACGCATTCAGAGACTTAGATCAAGGGATGTAATCCTGTTGCAGTCGGACGAAAAACTCTGAGTCTTTAATCTGCAGACACCAAGCCAAAACCAAGCCGCTAATGTGACGGCATCCTGCAGGAATCTCTTTTTGCAGACGACCAGGCAAAGGCTACACACTTATATGAGGATATCCAGTGCATCACCGATCAATGTACGGGGCTCGTTACATTAAAACTGGTCTTCTCACTGTCCCATCTTAACATCATTGTTGTTCTGGTGGAGTCAGTATAGGATTAGATAAGTCCTCCTTTCCCCTCACTTCCCTGAGATGGTTATCCCCGTCGGCCATAAAACCTAAGGTGGTTCATCATCATCATCATCATCATCAAGTGCCTTGCCCACATGGTGTTGGCGATCATGGCCATCCATATGTATCCATCCTTTGTTGGCGCAAGCGCATCCTCCACATTCTCTGTCCTCAGCCACTCTGCAAGTCCGTACAATATTTTTTCCCTGGGTCTGCCTGGTGCTCTCTTTCCCTCCAGCTTTCCTGTTGTGACCAGGTGCTCCAATTCCCCTTTCCTCATAAAATGGTTATAAAAGTTGCCTGTCTTTTCCTAATCTTCCTTATGAATGATCTTCTTGTGACTGCCTCCATAAAGACTGTCTCATTTGTTTTCTTTGCTGTCCATGGAACTCTCAACAATCTTCTCAGAAACCACATCTCGGCTGCCTCAATCTTGGACTCCTAAAGATAAATGAAGTGATACGTAAAAAATGTAACGTACATGTTCAAAACAAATTCAGTGCTCTGGAAGACGTTGGTGACAGTGAAGAACAATGGAAAAAGTTGAGAAATTCGATAAATGAAGATTGTGAAGAAATCCCTAGAGTAGATAGAAAAGCAACAACAACAACAACAAAAAGAAAAAAAACCTGGATGACAAAAGAAAATCTAGGCTTGATGGGGAAACGGAGATATACAGGAAGATCAGCAAAGAAATCAGGAACAGGTGCAATGAAGCTAAGGAAGTTGGCTGAAATCAAAATGCTAAGAAATAGAAGACCGGCACAAAGTGGATCCTCAGGGTATGTACAGAAGAATTGAAGAAACTGTCCACAGGAAAAATACATGCACATCGACTGGTTGCTTAAAATCGCAGATGGTACGCTTATCATTGAAAAAGACAAAATATTAGATAGATGGAGAGTACATTAAAGAACTCTTTGAAGATAACAGAAACGAAGAACACATTATAAGAAAGAACGTTGAAGGACAACCTATAACGAAAGATGAAGTTAGAGCAGCACTGAAAAAGATGAAACCAGGAAAAGCCCCAGGACATTACTACAGAGATGATTGGAGCCCTGGAGGAATTTGGTATTGAAAAATTAAATTGAAAACGATGAAACCAAGGTGGGTTCTGACGAAAAAAACTGAACCAAATCAACCAATCAGTCACTGACCAATTTGCTGCGGCTTGCAAATTCTTCCGGCTTACAATTTCTAAGTCCCTCTAGCTGTGCCTTTGGAAGGCTCACCGACCACGAGGTTGTGGCACAGTCTACATATTTGTTTCCATAAGCCAGCCACTGAGTAAATGACTTACAGGATCTTCAGTGTGCATATTTGATATTCTGCATACATATATACGTGAACAGGTTAGGCACTGGCAGGTCTCAGGAAAAAAAAAAAGAAAACACGAAAAAAGAATCAGAACGCGTATTTCATACAACTAGACAGGACAGGCGCAGATTTTCGGCCAACTGGCCTTTGTCAAGCGTAAACGTAAGATCACAAACAAACACTAAATACAAAACTTAGGATAAAAAGACTGAAACGTCCCTGCTGCTTCGTCCAGTATGAGAAAAGGACAAAACTGACTGGCAGGTCTGAACACATGTTGACCTGGAAAAGCATGAAAAGTTCCACCATGTAACTCACCAGACTGAGGTATCTAGGCGGATTGAACCCAGAACCTTCCTATTGGAAGTCTAATATTTTACCCACTTAACTACCGAACCCTCAGAGATGAGATAAAATATAAAAAAGACCTGACAACCTGACCCTGTAGTTCTATTTGTCTGCAGGATTTCAGCCATGTAGTTCTATTTGTCTGCAGGATTTGAGCAATGAAGTTATCTTTGTCTGCAGGATTTGAGCAATGTAGTGCTGCTTGTCTGCAGGATTTCAGCAACGTAGTTCTATTCATCTGCAGGATTTCAGCAATGCAGTTCTATTTGTCTGCAGGATTTCAGCAATGCAGTGCTATTTGTCTGCAGGATTTAAGCAATGTAATGCTATTTGTTTGCAGGATTCGAGCAATGTAATGCTATTTGTCTGCAGGATTTGAGCTATGTAGTTCTATTTGTCTGCAGGAATTTTAGCAATGTCGTTCTATTTGTCTGCAGGGTTTCAACAATGTAGTTCTATTTGTCTGCAGGGTTTCAACAATGTAGTTCTATTTGTCTGCAGGATTCAGTAATGTCGTTCTATTAGACTGCAGGGTTTCAGCAATGTGATTCTGTTTGCAGGATTTCAGCAATGAAGTGCTCTTTGTCCGCAGGATTTCAGCAATGAAGTGCTATTTGTCTGCAGGATTTCAGCAATGTAGTTCTATTTGTCTGCAGAGTTTCAGCAATGTAGTTCTGTTTGTCTGCAGGATTCAGTCATGCAGTTCTATTTATCTGCAGGATTCAGTAATGTAATGCCGCTTGTCTGCAGGGTTTTAGCATATAGTTCTCTTTGTCTGCAGGATTTCAGCAATGTAGTTCTATTTGTCTGCAGGATTTCAGCAAATGTAGTGCTGTTTGTCCGCAGGATTTTAGCATGTAGTGTTATTTGCCTGCAGGATACAACATTGTAGTTCTGTATGTCTCATGCTGTCAGCAATGTAGTTCTATATGTTTGCATGCTGTCAACAATGTAGTTCTATATGTCTGCATGCTGTCAACAATGTAGTGTTATATGTCTGCATGCTGTCAACAATGTAGTGCTATATGTGTGCATGCTGTCAACAATGTAGTTCTATATGTGTGCATGCTGTCAACAATGTAGTTCTGTATGTGTGCATGCTGTCAACAATGTAGTGCTATATGTCTGCATGCTGTCAACAATGTAGTTCTATATGTATGCATGCTGTCAACAATGTAGTTCTATATGTCTGCATGCTGTCAACAATGTAGTTTTATATGTCTGCAATGCTGTCAACAATGTAGTTCTATATGTCTGCATGCTGTCAACAATGTAGTTCTATATGTCTGCATGCTGTCAACAATGTAGTTTTATATGTCTGCATGCTGTCAACAATGTAGTTCTATATGTCTGCATGCTGTCAACAATTGTAGTTTCTATATGTCTGCATGCTGTCAACAATGTAGTTTTATATGTCTGCATGCTGTCAACAATGTAGTTCTATATGTCTGCATGCTGTCAACAATGTAGTTCTATATGTCTGCATGCTGTCAACAATGTAGTTCTATATGTCTGCATGCTGTCAACAATGTAGTTTTTATGTCTGCATGCTGTCAACAATGTAGTTATATATGTCTGCATGCTGTCAACAATGTAGTTCTATATGTATGCATGCTGTCAACAATGTAGTTCTATATGTCTGCATGCTGTCAACAATGTAGTTTATATGTCTGCATGCTGTCAACAATGTAGTTCTATATGTTGCATGCTGTCAACAATGTAGTTCTATATGTCTGCATGCTGTCAACAATGTAGTTATATGTCTGCATGCTGTCAACAATGTAGTGCTATATGTCTGCATGCTGTCAACAATGTAGTGCTATATGTCTGCATGCTGTCAACAATGTAGTTCTATATGTCTGCATGCTGTCAACAATGTAGTGCTATATGTCTGCATGCTGTCAGCAATGTAGTGCTATATGTCTGCATGCTGTCAACAATGTAGTGCTATATGTCTGCATGCTGTCAACAATGTAGTGCTATATGTCTGCATGCTGTCAACAATGTAGTGCTATATGTCTGCATGCTGTCAACAATGTAGTTCTATATGTCTGCATGCTGTCAACAATGTAGTGCTATATGTCTGCATGCTGTCAACAATGTAGTGCTATATGTCTGCATGCTGTCAGCAATGTAGCAAAGCAAGAGAGAAGGTCAGCGCACAGATCAGCAGTGAACATCTTATGTCTGCTAGTAGTTGGTTCAAGAGGAATTCATCGTACTTGGACAATTCCATATGCGCTCCACCCAAATCTGTCAGGAATTACTCCCCGAGCCTGCAACAAAGCCCTACGTGCTGGCAAGATTTTAGAAATGGGGAGGGGGCGGAGAGAGAGAGAGAGAGAGAGAGAGAGAGGGAGGGGAGAGACAGACAGAAAGACAGACAGAGACAGAGACTGAGAGAAGTGAGAGAGACAGAGACAGAGGGACAGACAGACAGAGAAACAAGAGAGAACAATGAAACATTAATTAAGCTGACACCACCAGAACGATGGAAACATTAACCCTTTGACTCTTGCACTTTATCCACCGACAGCAAAAAAGAAATTAACCTTTTAATTCCCTCAGCCTATCCACCAGCTTTCTGCAAGGATTAGGGAATCAGAGGGTTACGTTTTTGTTTTGCTCTCATTGTTGACAATACAGGATGCTAGTGGACAGGGTGCAGGGAGTCAAAGAGTTAATATAGGTAACAGACAGGCCAGCGGCAAGATAGGATTGAACTGGAGATATCAGATCTCGAGTCGGTGGCTCTGTCAAAAGAACCGACCTGCACACACACACACAACACACACACACACACACACACACACACTGAAGAAAAAAAAACAACCTCTGTGACGTGGCTTTGATCAGGAGGTCAACCCACAATAGGTAGGGCACTGGCTGCCATGGTTGTGTGTGACGTCAGCAAACAAACATGGCCTCCACCGTGAGGTGAATGGCCTCGCTCGACCGGAGCTTTTGTTACACATAGCGTCCTAAGCTTGCCTTCTCACCCCGAACTCACTTTTCAGCCTCAGGGAGTCGGTCAGCCCATAAAGCTTACATATATATATATATATAACTATTATCCTTTGTCATAACTTTTGTAAGCTGTTTCTCGTTTAGCGCTCTCTCTCTCTCTCTCTCTCTCTCTCTCTCTCTCTCTCTCTCTCTCTCTCTGTCTGTCTGTCTGTCCTGTCTGTCTTTCTCTCTTTGTCTGTCTCTCTCTCTCTCTCTGTCTCTGTCCCCTCTCTCTTCTCTCTCTCTCTCTCTCGCTCTCTCTTCCGCCCCTCTCTCTTTCCCTCTCTCATTCTCTCTCTTCCACCCCCTCTCTCTCTCCCTCACTTTCTCTTCCGCCCCTCTCTCTCTCTTTCCCTTTCTTTCTCTCCTCTCTCTCTCCTGTCTCTCTCCCTCTCTCCTCTTCTCTCTCTCTCTTCGGCCCCTCTCTCTCTTTCCATCTCTCTCCCTCTCCTCTAACTCTCTCTCACTCTCTCTCTCTCTGTCTTCCTCTCCTCTCTCTCTCCCTCACTCTGTCTCTTCCGCCCCTCTCGTTGTCTTTCCCTCCATCCCTCCCTCCTCCCTCTCTCTCTTTCCCTCCCTCTCTCCCCCTCTCTCTTTCTCTGTCTGTCTGTATGTATGTATGTATGTTTCTCTGTCTCTGTCTCTCTGTCTCTGTCTCTGTCTGTGAGTCTGTCTGTCTGTATGTCTCAGTCTGTCTGTTTGTCTCTCTCTCCTCTCTTCTCTCTCTCTCTCTCTCTTCCCCTCTCCCCCCCCCCCCCAGCTCTTCTACTGCGCTTCTTTCCAGTGATACCGAGCAGAGGCAGCCCACCACCACCTGAACCACCCTCCTCAGTCTCAAGCGAACTCAAACAAAGTCACCCTTCTCCCTCGTACTACTACCGTCAGAGATGAAAACAATCCAGCATCTTAAAAAACATCTTATCTCTGCCACACACATAC
>JAPXFY010000019.1:50701664-50706664 GCA_030674185.1 Monoplex corrugatus
GTGTTGATCTCAAGCGCCTTCATGTCACGCTTGCAAACGTCTTTGTATCTCAGCTGTGGGCGGCCAATGTTTCTCTGCCCTGTGGCAAGCTCACCATAAAGGATGTCTTTTGGGATGCGACCATCTTCCATGCGGCGAACGTGGCCCAACCAGCGCAGCCGACGCTGTCTCAGCATGGTATGCATGGTTGGGAGGCCAGCGCAGGTTAGGACTTCGGTGTTGGTCACCTTGTCTTGCCAGGAAATGCCAAGTATGCGCCGTAGGCTTCTCAGATGGAAGGTATTGAGCCTTTTCTCCTGATGAGCATGCGTGGTCCACGCCTCGCTGCCATACAGCAAGGTGCTGAGGACACAGGCGTTGTATACAGCCATCTTTGTCTTTGTGGTCAGCTTGGGATTTGTCCACACCCTTTGTGTGAGGCGGGCTAGTGTTGTGGCTGCCTTCCCGATCCTCTTGTCGACCTCTGTGTCAAGGGAGAGGTTATCGGTGATGGTGGACCCAAGATATGTGAATTGATTGATGGCTTCAAGCTCGTAGTCATCAATGGTGATGGCTGGTGGAGATGGCGTGTCTTGGCCCAGGACGTTTGTCTTCTTAAGACTGATGGTCAGACCAAAATCTTTGCAGGCCTGGGAGAAGCGGTCCATTAGTGACTGCAAGTCCCGCTGAGTATGGGTCACAACTGCGGCATCGTCGGCAAATAGCATGTCTCTGATGAGGGCTTCACAGACCTTTGTCCTTGCTCTGAGGCGGGCGAGGTTGAAGAGCCTGCCATCTGATCTGGTCCGCAGGTGGATCCCTTCTTGCGCTGTGCTGAACGCATGCCTCAGGAGGAGAGCGAAGAAGATTCCAAAGAGGGTTGGGGCCAGGACGCAGCCTTGTTTCACACCGCTGCGTACGTCGAAGGGCTTGGAGAGGTTTCCGTTGAACTGCACCATCCCTTTCATGTTCAAGATACTTATATGATAATCCAGTAATACTCTGTGGAACCTATCACATACGCTTAACCGGCTATATTTCGCAAGCGTGGACCATGTCAGGAATGGTGCAGGTAATCCCTTCTTGTTTTGTTTTAAAAAGAAAATACTTAAACAACCGTTACACAATCTGCCATAATCCGAGCGACCTTTAGGAGTTGCGTCAGCAATCTTATCCTCGCTGTGGACCATCACTATGAGAGTAATATTCTCCCCCTGTCCTTTTTTTTTCTATCGTCTTTGCCCATCCTTCAAGAGGGACAGGTACCCATTTACAGCTATGTGGACTGCAGTAAGGATGTACACCTGTGTTGTTTTGGGAATTGAATGAAAAGTGTGGCAGAATGGTTCAGACGTTAGCCTGCCAATAAACAAACTCAAGGTTCCAGGGTTCGTTCCCCGTTGAAGTCTCGACTTTTCTCCTCAGTTTGACCGGAAATTCGAACTGAACGTCTAGGTCTTTGGAACGGGACAAAAAACGAGTCAGACCCATGTGCCTTCTGGCTTGTGCACATTAAAGATCTCACGGCAATTGAAAATCATGAAGAACAGGGTGTGTTCCCAGCTGACCTGGTATAAAACATCGGAGAGATAGGTTGATTTCCCAGGTCCCTCCCCTTGAAGACCAATTTGTCTTCTTGCCTTTCTGAAGTCTTGGTGGCGCTGCATTGCGGCGACACGCTTTCAAAGGGAGAGCAGCCCGATTTTCACATGGTAAATCCACTGTGATAAAAGAAGTGGATATGAATATGCGTTCTCGTTACGTTTTTGATTTGCCTATGCCTAAATGTTGACAATCATCTGGCAATCAGATTGCTGACATATTTACCTTGTTTTGCCGTGTCAAATCTTTTCCAGAGACTGAGGAAGGCAAAGTAACCAGAGAAAACCCCAGACAGCGTTCCCATCTCAAATAGTATCACATATAGATTAAACATAAAGCTGTCTAAAGATAGAAACAACAAAAAATGCAGTCCTTTGATTGGATCAAACCAGTGATTAATAATTCATACGAGCCAATCAGATGAAAAGCCACAATCGTTTTGATTGGCTTAAAGCGGTGATTGGTCAAGAATATGAGTTAATCAAGAAGTATTGCCACAAACTTTAATCCTTTTGACTGGTTTTAAGCACCGATGGGCCAAGACTATGACCCAGTTGTCAAATACTGCAAGAAAATTAAAAACCAGAAAATACGAAAATAGAAAAATGCGAACATATGTTTATTCTTGATGTGATGTGAACGTACATGTATACGTCGTTGGCAAATGAGATGTATACATTATCGTAACGAACATATACGTCCGTGGCACCGAAGGGGCAAAAAGACAGACACAAATTTTATCGAGCTCCGGTTTTTCGTTTGTTCGTTTGTTTGTTTGTTTGTTTGTTTGTTTGTTTGTTTGTTTTGTTTGTTTTTCTTCTGTTGTTTGCTCTATCGCTAGAGTCACTTTGACTCAATAGTACAGTCGTATATGATAGTTTAAAAAAATCCTTTTTTAGCTGTGTCTAAGAACATACACATGACTTTATATGCTTGATCAAGAATGTGCACCCCTGGTCCAAAACATAAACCAGAAATCAACAAGATACGAGCTTGCTTTTGACAATGGTGTTTGCTGCGTAAAATGGTAAAAGGTAAGTTTTACTTATTCTTTCATTGCACCATCTCGCCAACTCTCCAACCCCCCCCCTCCCTCCCCCTCCTTTCTCTTTAACCCACTGCACGTTCACCCTTTACGTTGAGCCAATACAACGTCTTTACGGTTGAGATAAGCCAAAGCCAAAGCCCTTGAGATAAGCCAAAGGCAATTTGCTAGCCAAGCGTATCATCCTGTGCACTTCGTTACGCCGGGCAGGACTTAGGCTTAGTCCTGGCATAAGCAGAGTTGTGTGTAATTTCTTAAGTGCTTTGAGTAACTACTGGCCGACTTTCCTTGTACCATGGAGTGCTTTTTTTAATTTTTTTTTTATTCTTCATTGTAGGCTGTTGTGTTCATTGTTCTGCTTATTCAGTCATGTGTTTGTTCATTTGTTTATTTATTCATTCATTCGTTTATTTACTTTTCTAACTTATGTATTCATTCATTCGTTTATTTCTTTGTCTTTATTTTATCTATCATTTATGTACCTATTTATTTAAGTTATCTAGCTAGCTAGTTAATTATCTATTTATTCGTTTCTCTATTTATACGTTTGTTTAGCTAAAATGATATATACTTCAAACAATACAGAGACACTGGTGTTAATAGACAGACGGGTGGATGGATTGAATGAGTGAGGGAGGGAAGGAGGGGGGGGAGGGCGGCAGAAAGGGATGGATGGATGGATGGATGGATGGATGTGGATGGGGGGGATGGATGGATGGATGTTACGGACGGACGGACGGACGGTGGAATGGATGGATGGGTGGATGGATGGATGGATGGATGGATGGATGGATGGATGGATGGATGGATGGACGGACGGACGGACGGACGGACGGAGGCGGATGGATGATGATGGATGGATGATGGATGGATGACGGATGATAGATGATGGATGAATGGATAGATTGAAAGTCGTATGATAACTCAAACAACACAAAAGCACAATTATTTTTCTGAATGAATGAGTGAGTGAGTGAGTGAGTGAGTGAGTGAGTGAGTGAGTGAGTGAGTGAGTGAGTGAGTGGTTGATTGATTGATTGATTGATTGATTGATTGATTGATTGATTTAAAGTCATATGATAATTCAAACACCTCAAAAACACACTCATGTAATAAGACTGACATACAGAGGGATGAAGAAATGAATACTATTGGGAGAAGTTGGGCATTTCAAACACGTGCGTACAGAATACATTATCACCATTTGACCCTGTATTGAATGTGGTTATGTGGGGAGGGGGGGGGAGGCTGATAGGACAAGCAGTAGCCAAGGTTAGGATGTGATGTTATGTGATAACTCCCTCCGTTTGATTAGACAATGGATGCGCTTGGTTAATCCTTTGACTCATCTTTTGTCTTCGTCATCATCATCTCATCATCATCAATCATCATCATCATGTGTCCTTCCGCATGACGTTGGTGATCATGGCCACCCACACGAATCTATCCCTTGTCTCTGCAAGCACATCTTCCACCCTGTCTGTCCTCTGCCGCCCTGCAAGTCCGTCCAATATTTTCTCCCTGGGTCTACCTGGTGTTCTCTTTCCCTCCAGATTTCTTGTTGTGATCAGGTGTTCCAATTCCCCTTTCCTCATAAAACGTCCTATACATGTTGCTTGTCTTTTCCTAATCTTCTTTATCAATAATCTTCTTGTGTCTGCCTCCATCAAGATTGTCTTGTTTGTTTTTCTTTGCTGTCCACGGAACTCTGAACATTCTTCTTAGAAAACCACATTTCGTTTGCCTCAATCTTATTCTCACTTTGCGTATTGACTGTCCACGCCTCACAACCATGTAACAGTCTCGGTTCTACATAACATTCAAGAACTCTCTTCCTGATTCTAAATAAGAGGCATTTGTAGATAAGAACCCTTTGACTCCCTCACCTTATCTACAAACTACAAATACTTAATTTTTTAACTCCATCATCTTAACCATCAACTGTAAAAGCGTAACACTTCGACTCACTCACGTTGTCTATCACTTCCAAAAACTTCATGCAGGAAGCTGGTGGGTAGGGTAAGGGAGTCAAAGAGTTAAGTTTTTTTGCTTTGCTGGCATGGTTGAAATACCGGATGTTGATGAAAGATGCAGGAGCCAAAGGGTTAAGGATCCAGCTGGATAAGGAACAGCCTAGGCCATGGCTGAACAGGTCGATTCTTGAGTGGCAGTCCTCGGCACAGCTGACGCACAGGAAGTCTGATGGCTGTGACTAGGTGGTCGCTGTTGCAGCTCTACCCTGTGGGGATGCCGGGGGCTCTTTCAGTATATGTAGTATCCCCACCTTCAGAAAATTCTGTGCTAGAAATTTCCTCTTTTCTGTCACTCTCTTCGTTTCTTTCTTCCTCCTTTGCTTTTTGTTTTCTCTTTCTAA
>JAPXFY010000019.1:50716664-50729164 GCA_030674185.1 Monoplex corrugatus
TATCACAACAGACACTGCTACGTAAAAATCGGGCCGCTCCTCCTTTTGAGAGCCCGTCGCCACAGTGCGGCGCCATTCAATTTGTTTTACCAAGATTTCAGAAACGCAAGAAGGATAATTGTTCTTCAAGGGGAGGGACCAGGGAAATCAACCTATCTCTCCAATGTTTTATACCAAGGCAGCCAGGCAATGCCCTGCTCTTCACAATTTTCAACTGCCGTGGGATCTTTAGCGTACACAGCCAGAAGACAAACGGGTCTGACTCGTTTTTCGTCCCCTTTCGAAGGACTAGACGTTCAGTATGATTTCAAATTGAAGATGACATGTGAACAATACCCGTTTAAATCATTTTTTTCATCATCTTCGTCCTGGCCATACAAATTTGTTTGGTTCTAAAATTTAACCCTGCTTGGTTCTAAAATTTAACCATTTCCTTCCCTCTCTCTGTCCACAATCTTTCTGCAAGAAGCTAGTGCATACGGTAACGGACTAACAAAGGTTAATGTCGCACATAAAAAACAAAAACAAAACAAAACAAAAAAAAGTGATCGATGAACTGTTAACAAAGATGTCTAACTGTCTATCATTCAGGAACCAGAAACACACGAAAAGAGAATTAAAGAAAGAAAAAAAAAAGAAACAAACTAACAAACAAAAACACAGAAAAACAGCCTACCAACAAACATATTCTGAAGTATGTTCAGTCAACCAGTCTGGCGCAAATTAATGTCGTATATTCAACACATTGATATTCCTATGATTAAACAACGATAACAGTTCTGTGGTTTCAGATTTAAACTCTTTTTGACTGTCAACTCGGGGGGTACAAGGACCTGAATGTGGTATACATCAATAGGTAAAGATAAAAGAGTTCCACGTTTGAGCCTTGTGCTTTTTGACTTCCTTTTTGTCTAGGAAAACCCGTCCATTTCGATGGTCATTTCGCTCACACACTCACGGGGATCGTTTCGATAACAGGAAGAACGGAAAATACAAAGAAATAGAGAAAGAGATGGATATACAATTCAAAAACATCATCGGAGTGAAACGGAACTTTTTTTTTGAGAGTTGTGGAGGAGAAACACGTTTCGGCAAAACGTGAAACGTAGTACTTCGAAAGGGAGTCTTTTGCAAGGTAGTGAGATGGTAGAGACTTGAGCATCCTGTTTGTCATATTCGTTCATTCGTTCATTCATTCATTCAGTCATTCGTTCGTTCATTCATTCATTCATTCATTCATTCATTATTCATTCATTCATTTATATTTCATTCATTCATTCATTCATTCATCATTTGTGTATCATTCATTCAATCATTATTTACTTTTATTCATTCATTCATTCATTCATTCATTTATTATTCATTTATCTATTTATCTGTTTACTTAATTATATATTCATTTATATATATAAACTTTTTCTTATTTATTTGTTATGTTATATCATTTATTTCTTTATTTATTCTTTATTTATTTATTTATTTATCTATCTATCTATTCATTTTTACCCAATACTGCTTAATATTAGGCATCCACTCATAGCTGGATGGAATGGCAGCCACTCCCACACAGTTTACCCACCTATCCAGGATCGAACTCATGCACTGACTGGCAAACTGGGAGCTCTACCTCTACGCCAACTAGGTGTTTTTACCAGGGACCACCATACATGCCCCTCTCATCCTTCAAATTATTAAACAGATAATAGTCGAGGTATTCTAAATTTCTCCCTCTTCATACAAAAAAACTATTACCAGAAAAAAAAAAAAAATTGCGCTTCTGAAGTTCGCTATTAACTTTGAAGAAGTACAAGCTGAAATACTGAAAACTGGACTTGAACAAAGGACAATGAAAAACTGCCATAGAAAATGAACACAGAATACAGAGATTTGTCAGAAGTTTTTGAAGAAAATGCTACATGTACTCACCCACCTTTTTCAGAAAATGCTGAGTTTAGTCAGTCAGTCAGTTAGTCAGTCAGTCAGTCAGTCAGTTAGTCAGACAGTCAGTTAGTCAGTCAGTCAGTCAGTCAGTTAGTTAGTCAGTCAGTCAGTTAGTCAGTCAGTCATGTCAGTCAGTACAATCAGTTAGTCAGTCAGTCAGTCAGTCAGTCCAGTTAGTTAGTTCAGTTAGTCAGTCAGTAGTCAGTTAGTTAGTCAGTCAGTCAGTCAGTCAGTTAGTCAGTTAGTCAGTCAGTTCAGTTAGTTAGTTAGTTAGTAGTCAGTTAGTCAGTTAGTTAGTCAGTAGTAGTCAGTTAGTAGTCAGTTCGTCGTTGTTAGTCGTCGTCGTCAGTTAGTAGTTCAGTTAGTTAGTTTCAGTTCAGTCTCAGTCAGTTAGTTAGTAGTCAGTTAGTTAGTTAGTTAGTTCGTTAGTTAGTTAGTTAGTTATTGTGTAGTTGTTAGTTAGTTCTTTAGTTAGTTGTTGGTTGTGTTAGTTAGTTAGTTAGTTAGTTAGTTGTTAGCTAGTTAGTTAGTTAGTTAGCTAGCTAGCTAGCTAGTTTGTTTGGTTGGTTGGCTGGTTGATCGGTTGGTTGGTTGGTTGGTTGATTGGTTGGCTGGCTAGTTAGTTGTTAGCTTGTTAGGTTTTAGGTAATTTGCTTGTTTGTTTGTTTGCTTGTTTGCTTGTTTGTTTTTATATTCGTTTGCAAAATATTTGTATTTGTACGATCCTTACTACTTTAGGACATTTATGATGAAATCATCACCAACACAACACTTACAATGGTATGATCATCATCAATATGCATTCATGGGCATGATCTTCATTAATTCAGTACATCACTCATCACAATACAACAGCTTCATTGATATCATCATCACAAATACATTTTCGTTTTTATGATTTATCATTATTTTGATACCTTCATTGCTTTGCTCATCACTAATAGTCTGTGAAGTTTCATTGGAATGATCATCATAACATAACACCTTCGTTGATGTGGTGAGACAGACAGACAGAGAGAGAGAAGACAGACAGACAGACAGATAGACAGACAGACAGACAGACAGACACAGAGAGTCAGAAAGACACAGCGAGAGAGAGAGGAGAGAGACAGAAAAGACAGACAGACAGACAGCAGCAGACAAAGAGTGAGAGAGTGAGAGAGAAAATGAGAGACAGACAGACAGAGCGAATAGAGAAGAGAGAGAGAGATACAGACAGACAGAAGAGACAGACAGACAGGACAAACAGACAGGGAATGAGAGAGAGAGAGAGAGAGAGAAGAGAGAGAAAGACAGAGAGAGAGAAACAGAGAGAGAGAGAGAACAGAGAGAAAGAGAGAGAGAGAGAGAGAGAAACAGAGAAACAGAGACAGAGAGACACCAAGAGCCAGAGAGAGAGAGCGAAAGACAAACAAACACAAGGAGGGGAGAGAGAGAGAGAGAGACAGAGAGAGGGAGATTGAGGGAGAGAGAGAGAGAGAGAGACAGACAGACAGACAGACAGTGAGAGAGAGAGACAGAGAGAAAGAAAGAAAGACAGCAAACAGACAGACAGATGGACAGACAGACAGACAGTGGTGTGTGTGTTGTGTGTGTGTATGTGGTGTGTGTGTGTGTGTGCGCGCGCGCGCGCGCGTGTGTGTGTGTGTGTGCATGATAACATCAGGAGAGCATACATTAATTAATACATGTATATTCTGGTGGACACTCACATGAAAGAGGAGGAGGCATCGTAATGGACAGGGACAAATCAAAATCAGTTAGGGGATACTGGGCTGTGTCCTGTGTCCAACAGAATGTTGCTGGTTAATTAATTGGATGGCAGGCCATTTGAAATCAACACCATTCAGGTATAAGCACCAACATCCGCAAGTACTCATGACGAAATTGACAAATTTAATGTCATCGTATCGGGCAAAAACAAAACCAGGGAACTATCAAACATCCTGAAATTCAGTCTGTCAGCCAGCCACTCGGCTGCAGATCCGGAATTGTCAGATTCTATCAACGAGACTGAAAAAAAACCAACCATAGCGATTCCAAGATGGTCAAGCCATTGCAAAAATCTTTCTCCGTTGTGACAATCTCTCTGCCATTTTGACAATCTCCTGCTGCTGTGACAATCTCCCTGCCGTTGTGACAGTCTCCCTGCCTTGTGACGATCTCCCTGCATTGTGACAATCTCTCTGCCATTGTGACGATCTCTCTGCCATTGTGACAATCTCTCTGTCACTGTGACAATCTCCCTGCCAATTTGACGATCTCCCTGCCATTGTGACGATCTCCTGCCATTTTGACAATCTCTCTGCCATTGTGACAATCTCTCTGTCACTGTGACAATCTCCCTGCCAATTTGACGATCTCCCTGCCATTGTGACGATCTCCCTGCCGTTGTGACAGTCTCTCCGCCATTTTGACAATCTCCCTGCCATTGTGACGATCTCCTTACCATTGTGACAATCTCCTTGCCATTGTGACAATCTGTCTGCCATTGTGAAAATCTCATGCCATTTGTGACAATCTCTCTGTCATTGTGACTATCTCCCTGCCATTTGTGACTATCTCCCTGCCATTGTGACAATCTCCTTGCCATTGTGACAATCTCTCTGCCATTGTGACAATCTCTCTGCCATTGTGATAATCTCCATGCCATTGTGACTATCTCCCTGCCATTGTGACAATCTCCCTGCCGTTGTGACAATCTCCTTGCCATTGTGACAATCTCCTGCCATTGTGACATCTCCTTGCCATTGTGACAACCTCTCTGCCATTGTGACAATCCTCTGCCATTGTGACATCTCCTTGCCATTGTGACATCTCCCTGCCATTGTGACAATCTCCTGCTATTGTGACGATCTCCCTGCCATTGTGACAATCTCCCTGTCCTGTGACAATCTCCCTTGCCATTGTGACAACCTGTGTGCCATTGTGACAATCTCCCTGCCATTGTGACAATCTGTCTGCCATTGTGAAAATCTGTCTGCCATTGTGAAAATCTGTCTGCCATTGTGACACTCTCCCTGCCATCGTGACAATCTCCCTGCCATTGTGACAATCTCCTTGCCATTGTGACAATCTGTCTGCCATTGTGAAAATCTCTCTGCCATTATGACAATCTCCCTGCCATTGTGACAATCTCTCTGCCATTGTGACAATCTCTCTGCCATTGTGACAATATCTCTGTCACTGTGACAATCTCCCTGCCATTGTGACAATCCCCCTGCCATTTTGACGATCTCCCTGCCATTGTGACCATGACCCTTCCATTGTGACAAGCTCTCTTTTATAAAAATATTGCTGAACTTAAATATCGAAAATGCATAGATAATTAAATTGATACATAAATAAAAAATGAATCAAAGATAAATAAACAAAAACAAAAAGAAAAGAAACAACAACAACAACAACACACTACTTTTGGCCACTTAGGCTAGTTAATTTTGTGTATGCATGAGAAAGGCCACTTGGCTTAGAATTTGCTCCTGTCTCGTTTTGTTTATTGAATACACGTCGCCATTCTGATTTCTCTCTTTGTTTCTTCTTTCTTCTTTCTTTTCTTCTTTCTTCTTTTCTTCTTCTTCTTCTTCTTTCTTCTTCTTCTTCTTCTCTTCTTTTTTCTAATCCAAATGATAGAGACAATTAAATGTGACATCCCTAGAAAACAAAACGAAAGGATCCTAAAGCGAAATATGCAAACACCAACAACAACAGCAAAGAAAAACAACAACAGCAACTTTCCCATCCAAAAACAATAACAATAACAACAACAAACAAAAAACCAACCAACCAACCAACCAACTAAACAAAAACAAAATAAAACAAAACAATAATCCATGAGACAAAAAAAAACCACCCTCTCTTCCTTTCTTTTAGATGTATCAAAAATTCTCACTATGTATACTGTGGTCCATTAACTTTGGAACTTCAAACGAATAGGGAGAACGAGAGAAGGAATGCAGACAGAGAAAAAGACAGGAAGAAAGAGAGAGAGAGAGAGACAAACAGACAGGCAGACAGACAGACATAGACAGACAGAGAGAGAGAGAGGCAGACAGACAGAGACAGACGCAGAGAGAGAGAGAGAGAGAGAACGAGAGAAAGAGGAGTGAGAGAGACACACAGAGAGAGAGAGGAGAGAGAGACAGAGAGACAGAGACAGAGAGAGACAGGGAGAGACAGTGACAGACAGAGACAGACAGAGAGTCTGAGACAGACAGACAGACATAGGAGACAGAGACAGAGAGACAGAGAAAGAGAGACAGAGAGAAAGAGAGAAAGAGAAACAGACAGACAGACAGAAGACAGAAAAACAGAAACAGATAGTTAGAGAGACACAAAGACAGACAGAAAAGTTCCAAAACCAATAACAAGTTAAAGAAAAAAAGAAAAAGAAAAGAAACGAAGTAGTAGTACAACATACTAGATACTATTGCACCACTTCATGTTTGCGCAAATGCGCCATGACGATATCGGCAACACACACAAACTTTCATTCTGAACCCGACCTTAATCACTCAGAGCTGGTGCCGTTGCTCTTTCCGGTTGATCTGCTCGTGTCCAATTTTGTGCTCTCTCCATGCCTGACTGCTCCTGAAGCTCATCGACCGTGACGACATTTTCTATTGTACAAGTCCTGGTTTTGACAGCAGCTCAAGCGGTCTGGAAGAATAGGGAGCGTCCGTCTTCTAAGCTGACAGATGTCCTTGGCTTTCAACCCCTGACGATAAACTATAAATAGGAATCAACTTTGGAAGCGTCTGTCTCTTATTTGTAAGTCGATGGCTCCCCTGTCTTAAAACCCCCTGGCAAGGAACAAAAATAAAAACCCATTAACTGTTGTATTGAGGTTAGGGGGTGGGGGGGTGGCCGTGGGGTGGTGGTGGTTGGGGGGGGGGGGTTAGTGTTTTGGGGCGTTGACATGGTGTTAAGCTTCTGCTTAACTGACTTATTGCTGTTGATGAGTTCAGTTCGGTTCAGATAATCAAAAAACAGTCATCGTTCTCAGGCGAATTATATATATATATATATATATATATATATATATATATATATATATATATATATATATATATATATATATACGTTCCACCGAATTTCCATCAGCTTGCGATAAAACTATGCTCTTGCAAAGGTCTAGAATCGCAGGGGATTAATAAAGAAGAGGGGGTTGGGTGGGTCGTGAGACTTATGAAAGACTATGCAGGCAGATATTTCTAAAATGATTGGAGGATTGATTATGACACGAAGTGAGCAAACATCTGTGTGTGTGTTTGAGTGTGTGTGTGTGTGTGTGTGTGTGTGTGTGTGTGTGTGTGTGTGTGTGTGTGTGTGCGTGCGTGTGTGTGTAAGTGCGTGTGTGTGTAAGTGCGTGTGTGTAAGTGCGTGTGTGTATGTGTGTGTGTGTGTGTGTGTGTGTTCTTTCTTCTTTCTTTCTTTAATTTAATGTGCGTGTGTGTATGTGTGTGTGTGTGTGTGTGTCTGTACATGCGTCTGTATCTGTGTCTGTGTTTATGCATGCGTCTATGTGTGTGTCTGCGTCTGCGTCTGCGTCTGTGTTTGTCTGCTGTCTGTCTGTCTGTTTGACTACCTGCCTGTCTGTCTGTCCGTCCATTACCAACGTGTATTAGCAAGATTTTTTCAGCTATTTTTGGTTGACCTTTCTCAAATGTTGATCAAACGTATGGATCCTCAAATGCATATGTATCACTGTAGAATAAGGTATAAATGTCAAGATGACACGGAAAAACAAAAACAAAAAAAACAAAAAAAAACAACAACAAAAACACGAAGGGCATAAATCCAGCATTTTATGAGGAAGTTATGTGAATAGCACTTTCCCGGAAAACGTTTCATAACCGTAAATATATGGGTTTCTTTCTTTCTTTCTTTGTCTGTTTGTTTGATTGTGTGTTTCTTTGTTTATTTGTTTGTTTGTTTGTTTGTTTGTTTGTTTCTATGTTTGTTTGTTTTATTTATCTGCCTGCCAGTCTGTCTGTCTATTGGTCTGTCTGTTTGCTTGTTTATTTGTTTGTTTATTTGTTTTTTGTTTGTTTTTTGTTTGTTTGTTTTCACTGTCTTCGAAGCGCATCAAGTTTTGTTTCAACAGGAAGTTTCCTCAAGGTCATAGTGAGAAGTGCGAAATATACATTTTCGGTAATACCATCTTTATAGACAGGGAGAGGGCGAGAATGGCTTCACCAATAACATCTTTACAGAAAGGGAGATCTTGATAATGGCTTCACCAATCACATCTTTACAGAAAGGGAGATCTGGATAATGGCTGCACCAATAACATCTTTACAGAAAGGGCGATCTTGATAATGGCTGCACCAATAACATCTTTACAGAAAGGGCGATCTCGATAATGGCTGCACCAATAACATCTTTACAGAAAGGGAGATCTTGATAATGGCTTCACCAATCACATCTTTACAGAAAGGGAGATCTCGATAATGGCTTCACCAATAACATCTTTACAGAAAGGGCGATCTTGATAATGGCTGCACCAATAACATCTTTACAGAAAGGGCGATCTCGATAATGGCTTCACCAATAACATCTTTACTGAAAGGGAGATCTTGATAATGGCTGCACCAATAACATCTTTACAGAAAGGGCGATCTCGATAATGGCTTCACCAATAACATCTTTATAGAAAGGGAGATCTCGATAATGGCTGCACCAATAATAATAATTACAATATTTATATAGCGCAAAATCTTGATAAAATCAAATCTAAGCGCTGAAACACACACACACGCACGCACGCGCACACACGCACGCACGCCCGCACACACACGCACCCACGCACAACACACACACACACACACACACGGCTATAAATGGGGAGAAAGAATAAAAACAATGGAAAATTATAGAGAGTATATTATATACAATTATATATTGCAATGTGATTCCCCTCCGAGTGGAGACAGGCTGCAGAGGGGATTGAGTGAGGTCAGGATTTTATGCAGAGGAGAAAAGGTGAGTTTTGAGAGCGGACTTGAAGGAGACAAAAGTAGGTTGCTGACGGACTGAGAGAGGAAGTTTGTTCCAGGAGAGCGGACCAGAAACAGAGAAGGCTCGTGGACCATAGGTATTGAGCTTAGTGCGTGGAAAGCGAAAAGTCAGAGGATCGGAGGCAGAGCGGAGGGTACGTGAGGGAACATAGATCTCAATAACATCTTTGTAGAAAGGGAGATCGCGATAATGGCTTGACCATATCATCTTGTACTGTTTAGAACCTTTTATTCCCTGTTCTCTCCACCACCACCACCCCCTCCCCCAGTTTCCTGCCTACAGGTTAATAACCCTGGCTTTGAGATTGCATTTGTATCCGGCTTAAGTTGCAATATCAGTTTTCTCAAAACATTGTCTCTATGCTCGGAAGGCAGCAACAGTCCAGGCTAAAATCTGTATGGAAGGACAAAAACATCTCCTGGCCTTGAAGCAGAAGATCAGAATCTTAAGTGCACTGGTATATTCGATCTTCTTGTGAGACATGGATACATACGGCGGATTTGTGGAATGACAAACCCAAGCCATGGAAACGACATATTGTGGCAATACACTTAATTCACCCTTTGACTCCAATACCCTGTCCACCGGCATCCTGTATTGTCAACAGTACTAGCAAACAAAAAATTAACCCTTTGATTCCCTCACAATATTCACCTGCTTCCTGGGTGAAGGAGTCAAAGGGTTAAGTTTTTTGTTTTGTTTTTTGTTTTGCAGTTGATGGATAGGGTGCGGGAGTCGAAAGGGTTAAATGAAATATCAGGTACAGTGATCCCATCACCAGTGAGCAAGTGCGCCAAACCCTCAAGCAGGACACTGGCTCGTATTAAGATCTACTCATCATCATCATCATCATCATCATCATCATCATCATCATCATCATGTCGTATGGCGTTGACGATCATGGCCCTCCATATGCATCTATCCCTTGTCGCCGGAAGCACATCTTCCACCCTCTCTGTCCTCAGCCACCTTGCAAGCCCGTCCGATATTTTCTCCCTGGATCTACCTGGTGCTCTCTTTCCCTCTGGCTTTCCTGTTGTGACCAGGTGCTCCATGTCCCCTTTCCTCATGAAATGGCCTATAAATGTTGCTTGTCTTTTCCTAATCTTCCTTGTCAACGATCTTCTTGTGTCTGCCTCCATCAAGACTGTCTCGTCCGTTTTCTTTGCTGTCCACGGAGCCTCTCAACATTCTTCTTAGAAACAACATCTCGGCTGCCTGAATCTTGTTCTGGCTTTGCGTGTTGACTGTCCACGCCTCACAAGAAGAAGAAGAAGAAGAAGAAGAAGAAGAAGAAGAAGAAGAAGGAGAAGGAGGTGGAGCAGGAGGAGGAGGAGGAAGAGTAGGAGAAGGAGAATGATAATATGAAGAACAAAAAGGAGGAGGAGGTGAAGAAGAAGAAGAAGAAGAAGAAGAAGAAGAAGAAGAAGAAGAAGAAGAAGAAGAAGAAGAAGAAGAAGAAGAAAGAAGAACAACAACAACAACAACAACAACAACAAGAACAAGAACAAGAAGAACAAGAAGAAAAACAAGAATAAGAAGAACAAGAACAAGAAGAACAAGAACAAGAAGACCAAAAACAAGACCAAAAACAAGAACAAGAGCAAGAACAAGAAGAAGAAGAAGAACAAAAACAAGAAGAACAAGAACAACAAGAACAAGAACAACAAGAACAAGAACAACAAGAAAAAGAACAACAAGAACAAAAACAAGAAGAACAAAAACAAGAAGAACAAAAACAAGAAGAACAAAAACAAGAACAACAAGAACAAGAACAAGAAGAACAAGAAGAACAAAAACAAGAAGAACAAAACAAGAAGAACAAAAACAAGAACAACAAGAACAAGAACAACAAGAACAAGAACAACAAGAACAAGAACAACAAGAACAAAAGCAAGAAGAACAAAAACAAGAAGAACAAAAACAAAAACAACAAGAACAAGAACAACAAGAAGAAGGAGGATGTGAGGATGAGAAGAAGAAGAAGAAGAAGAAGAAGAAGAAGAAGAAGAAGAAGAAGAAGAAGAAGAAGAAGAAGAAGAAGAAGAAGAAGAAGAAGAAGAAGAAGAAGAAGAAGAAGAAGAAGAAGAAGAAGAAGAAGAAGAAGAAGAAGAGAAGAAGAAGAAGAAGAAGAAGAAGAAGAAGAAGAAGAAGAAGAAGAAGAAGACGAGGAGGAGAAGAAGAAAAAGAAGAAGAAGAAGAAGAAGAAGAAGAAGAAGAAGAAGAAGAAGAAGAAGAAGAAGAAGAAGAAGAAGAAGAAGAAGAGGAGGAGAACAAGAAGAACAAGAACAAGAACAAGAAGAAGTTTGGAAAAGTTCCATACATTCGTTCTTGCCACAAACATCGTGTGAGAATGACCCAAAACAACCTTGGCAAGTAGTAATAGTAGTAACACCTATTCACACAGTGCCATACCTCACAAGATCCATAAGCGCTCCACAAAGACATGAGAGAACAAAGGCAGACAATGTGTAAAGCAAGATACATGTCAGATCCTACCCCTTAGGTGAAAATAGATGAACTCTATTAATACAACGTTAAAGAAGCAATAAAGAAATAAAATTTAAAAAAAGGGCCATAACTGTGAGCATACACCCTACTCGCTGGCAAGATCTGAAGATTCTTTTTGGCTTATGGGTTCTGTATACTGTTACCTATTGTTTGTCCCTTGTACCAATCTGATGACCACCCCATCCCCACCCACCCACCCTTTTATTTATTTATTCATTTATTTTTTCTATGTTTGTATGTATGTATGTATGTATGTATGTATGTATGTTTGTATGTATGTATGCATGTATGCATGTATGTATGTTTGTATATATGTATGTATGTATACATGTATATGTATGTATGTATGTATGTATGTATCTATCTATCTATCCGTCTATGTATGTATGTATGTACTCATATTCATTTTATCTATCTATCTTTCTGTCTACCGTATCTATCCATCCATCCATCCATTCATGTCTTTGCTTATTTGCTTATTTATTTATTCATTTATTTGTTTGTTTGTTATGTATTATTCATTCATTCATTCATTTATTTATTAGTTAGTTAGTTAGTTAGTAAGTAAGTAAGTTAGTTAGTTAGTTAGATAGTTAGTTAGTTAGTTAGTTAGTTAGTTAGTTAGTTAGTTAGTTAGTTAGTTAGTTAGTTAGTTAGTTAGTTATTGCTTGTCGAAATGGCAATCACTACTGTAGATGTGTGGCGTCAGGGGACGTGTAACGAGTATGAGTCCAGACGTGATTCTTTCTTAAGTTAAATAATGGAATCCACAGACCACAGATTCAATTAGTCATTTTATTTAAACAAGAACAAAAAAGAACAACATCTTAATATTAAAAAACAATGTTATACAGTCTACATTACAAGGACTGTCAATGTCAAGTATGGTCCAGCTACAATCCAGCTGAAGCACAGCAGAAGTAACCCTGGATAAGACAGAGCAAAAACAACAACTAAGGATTTCTTATATACAACATTTTAGTATTCTCCTAAAATGAACAAAATACATCTTTTGTCTTAAATAAGGA
>JAPXFY010000019.1:50734164-50761664 GCA_030674185.1 Monoplex corrugatus
GATGTATATGGCATTAATACTTCCTTTCCCTTCCACAAATCCACACTGTTCTTCTGCTATTTCTCTTTTGATTCTATTCCTTGTCCTCATCATGATTATTCTTCAACAGGATTTTTGTTACATGACTCATCAAACTGATTGTGCGATGGAGTTCGCATTCTATAGCCCCCGTCTTCTTTGGAAGTGCAATGAAAATTGATTTTGACATATCTTTGGGGAATTTTCCAGTGTCGTAAATTCATTTAGGAGGACTGTTATTTTTTCTATGCCAAATTCCTCCAGGGCTTCAATCATTTCTGCAGTAATATTGTCTGGTCCTGGGGCTTTTCTGGTTTAATCTTTTTCAGTGCCGCTCTAACTTCATCTTTCATTATGGGTGGTCCTTCAAAGTTCTTTTTTATAATGTGTTTTTCGTTTCTGTCATCCTCAAAAAGGTCTTTAATGTACTCTCCCCATCTGTTTAATATTTTGTCTTTTTCCATGATAAGCGTGCCATCTTTCGATTTTAAGCAACCAGTTGATGTGCATGTATTTTTCCTGTGGACAATTTCTTCAGTTCTCTGTACATACCCTGAGGATCCGTTTTGTGTCGGTTTTCCATTTCTTTGCACTTTGTTTTCATCCAAGCTTCCTTAGCTTCATTGCACCTATTCCTGATCTCCTTGTTTATCTTCCTGTATATCTCCTCGTTTCTCTTTGCCTTCCTCCTTTCCTCCATCAAGCCCAAAATTTCATTAGTCATCCAGCTCTTTTTTGCTTTTCTATCTGCCTTAGGGATTTCTTCACAAGCTTCATTTATCGAATTTCTCAACTTTGTCCATTGTTCCTCACTGTCACCAACGTCTTCCAGAGCACTGAATTTGTTTTGAACATGTACATTAATTTTTTGACGTATCACTTCATCTGTCTTTAAGAGTCCAAGGTTTAGTTTGATTATGCTTTGCTGTTTCCTTTTCCTCAATTTCAGTCTAAGTCTTCCCTCTACAGGATTGTGGTTGTTCATCTGGCCTGGTAGGTTTTTACTGACGAAGATTCTAATCTTTATTGTCGATTAGTCATGCTGATTTTGATATATCCTGAACTCTCAAGTCCATTTTTTTATTAGGCCAACATGTTCCCATATAAACTCATTCTCTGTGCCCATCAATTTTACAGATATGAAAGCATAATTCACATAGCACAGGTTTCCTTGTTTTTTACGACATGAATCACCTTCCTGTGCCTATTATACCTAGTCATTCCATCATCATTTTATCATTACTATACAATTTGGTTACTTGCATCTGTGTCTTTGTATTTGACGACGAAAAAAATTTCTAATTTTCTTTTTTGGGGTTGTTTTTAAATGGTCAAGGTGTCTCAGTCTCTTTGTACTTGAGGATATGCTCACAATTTTTTCTGCAGTCTCGTTTATTTCAAATCGATGAAGATTTGCAAAGATTGCTAACTAGTTTTAAAGTCAAGGTGCCCAGGTCAAGTCACCGACTGAAAAATAATGAAAGTAAAAAAGAAAAGAAAAGAGAGAGAAGAAAAAGAAGAAGAAAAGAAGAAAAAAAAAAGAAGAAGAAGAAGAAGAAGAAGAAGAAGAAGAAGAAGAAGAAAGAAAAACAAGTACATAAGATTAACCATTTTTTTAATCAAAGTGTGTGAGCAAGACTCTCGTAAGCTTCAGAAAATATTCATATTTTGTTTTCACTCTTTTGACCGTCTGTCATTGTCTTTGCTTCACGTCGAGTTTTTATTCCATAATAGAAGTTTGTTTGTTTGTTTGTTTGTTATATTTTTTATATGTATGTTGTTTGTTTGATTTGTATTGTATTATATGTGTGTGTGTGTGTGTGTGTGTGTGTGTGTGTATGTGTGTATGTGTGTGTGTGTGTGTGTGTGTGTGTGTGTGCGTGCCTGTATGTCTGTGTGTGTGCCCATTAGCTTTAGACTAGCTAAAAGATTTTGATGAAAGTTTGAAAAATGTTATTTATTTTAGAAGTTCCGAACACATTGGCTTTATAAACAAGTTTAAACATTGGGTTACAATTTAAAGAAATTACGTGGATACCCATTAGGATAAGACTGTCTAAAAGCCTTTGTTTCAATCCAGAAAATGTTTATTATGCAAATGCTGTATTCCCAGTGAATCCATAGTACTTCTGAACTCTAAGTAGGAGCCGAAAAATCCCACAATGATTTTTAAAGGGACTGATGGGGAATCGAACCCACAACCTCCAGTGGATAGTCTGTTGCGCTAACCACTACCCCTATGGCGACTGGCTTCGGGGAAAAAAAAATCTTTTTTCCTTGTTCTTGCGTTTAATCCTAAAAAAAAAAAGTGTCAGGAGTTAACTGGGCGAAACACTTGCAAGACGGCGGTTTCTCCTTTGAGGTCCTTCTGCTGTACAAGTCTCCCCAAAGTTTCTTACTGATTAAAGACATATTATTATTACCAATGGCCCCAAACCATTCATCCCTTCTCTCATTCTTAAACAAGAAGGGAAAAAAACCACATTTGGCTCAAGTTTATGTAAGTCCACAACAGTACGTAGCATCCGGTCGATCATACCATCCCTTCAGTACAGTTCTTGCGAAATGCCTGTTGTTAGGGCCAGCGGTGCAAGCGAGCAAGGTCACACCACACCACACCACGCTATGTTGACCTATGGAATAGACGGATATGTATAATTCACACGTTTGTGTCAGCGGAGGGTCGGCACAACAAAGAAAACGCCAGATCACCCAAATGCCGGATCAACGGACCAGCAGGACTTTTGACGCGGAAGAAAAACACTCAGGTGGGGGACAAGGAAGATACAAAGTACCTGGGGGTGGGGGTGGGGGGTGGGGGGTGAGTGGTGGGGTGGAGCGGTGGTGGTGGTGGGTGAGAGTGGGGAGAGGACTTTCAATAGTGTACACTGGGAAGGGGAGAGAACTTTCGCTGACAGGAAGGTAAAAAAGGGGAAGAACTTTACTGGTGGAGGTAGTGAGGTTTTTTTGTTGTTTTTTTTGTTTGTTTTTTGTTTTTTGTTTTTATTTTTATTTTTAAATATTTTTTTGTAGTGAGTTATTTGTCCTCCTGACCCCATGGCGGGAGAGAGAGAAAAGAGAGAACGCTAGTTTGGTTTGGCGGTTTGGTGGTCACGTTGTTGCAGCTTGTCTAAACAGTGGATAGTGGTGGATCGCGTCTATAATTAGTCAAGGGTGTCCAAGGGGTTAACCTTGTGACTGGATACTTATAAAGTGCATGTTCCGACCCACCACCACCATCACACCACCACCCTCCTCCTCTCACTAATTCTTCCTTTAACCCTTTGACTCCCGCACTCATTCCACGAACTGAAAAAAAAAAACCCAACCAACAGCCAACCAACCAACCAAACCAAACAAAAATTTAACCCTTTGACTCCCTCAACCAATCTACCAGCCTCCTGCAGGAAGCTTGGTGGATAGGGTGAGGGAAACAAAGGGTTAAGTTTTTGCTTTGCTAGCAGTGGTTGACAATGCAGGATGCTGGTGGACAGGGTATGGGTGTCATAGGGTAAGATGTGGGTGTGACATCTTTTATTTCTTTTTAAGTGTTTTTCTTGTATAGCTATATGTATAATACAATATATGTATAATTATAACACACACACACACACACACACACACACACACACACACACACACAACACGTCTCATATCATATTATTCATATAAGTTCTTAATCTGTTGTATATATATATTATATATATATATATATATATATATATATATATATTATTAATTAATAATACAATTAGAAATGTCCACAATATATAATATGCATATGTACACATGCATACATGGTTGACAATGCAAGATACTGGTGGACAGGTGCGGTAGTCAAAAGGTTAAGAAAAAAAAAGAAGGAAAAAAAAAGAAAAAAAAAGAAATGTTGTGTTTGATGATCAGCCAACAGTTCCTTCGCCGTAATGGACTGCGGCAGATCTTAAGCTTTGTAACAACCAACAAGATGGCTCCATTGATTTTGCAATGCCAGAAACGAAAAATCGCAGACAACATACAAAGTTGCATTCTTATAATATTGCAGCCTGTCACCTGATTCCCTTAAAATCATGTATGCCTTGTAAACTTTACTTTTACTTTTTTTTTCATCTGCCTATATCGGGAAGAGTCGAGAAGCCAGCCAGCAGGCCAGCAAAGTCTCCCTCCCTCCCTCACAATCAATCAATCAATCAATCAATCAATCAATTAATTAATCAATCAATCAACCAACTAATTGATTATTCAGTCAGTCAGTCAGTCAATCCATCCATCCATCCTCCATCCATCCATCTATCCATCTACCCATTAATCAATCAAAAAATCAAGCGATCAAGCGACCAACCAATCAACCAACCAACCAACCAACTATCCAACCAACCAACCAACCAACCAACCAACCAACCAACCAACCAACCAACTAACCAATCAACCAATCAACCAATCAACCAATCAATCAATCAATTAAACCTCCCACCAACCAACCAACCAATGAATGAATGAATGAATAATCAATCATTCAATCAATCAATCAATTAATTAATCAATCAGTCGATCGATCAGTCCTTCCACCAATCAATCGATCAACCAAATACCATTCAACGAATCAACGCATTCTTCTACCATCAAACAAATCATAACGGAAAATAAAATAAAGAAAAGAAATTCGATGATTAAAGCCAAAATGGTATATGTGTCTTCTCTACCCATTTTGGCAGGTAACTCTCGAATACAAAACACCAATAAAGAAAAATATAAACATTAAAAACAATGAACAGCAATGCACTGCAAAAAGAAAGTATTAAATAACCGGATTTGGAATAACTAGCGGACCGTTTGACCTTTTTCTTCATGAAAGGATGAAGTAAGTGAGCTAAGCCTACAAGAATAAAAAAAATTTAGGCTGTAATACTCTGGATGAGTCAACGGCTTTGTGGGACCACATACTGCAGGCAGGGCGAGAGCTTGCCAATGCATAGCATAGGAGGGTTTGCGCAAGCCCAAGGAGTCTGTCAGGCTATTCCCAGAGGCAGACATAGATGGAGCGCATGTGGAACTGGCTGAGAACAAATAATCTGTCTTGTTGACAAAAATAAAGATGTTGTTTTTTTTTTATCAAAGGAGAGCACAGGGAAAAGAAAAAAAATTGCAGACAATATTGATAAAAGGAAACGGACACAGAATGTTCGACAGACAGACAGGTGGAAAAACAGGAAGGCGGACAAACAGACTTGGAGGCAAAGATACCTAGAGAGGGATGCTAAGAAACAGAGAGATGGAAAGAATGAGAGAGAAAGACAGAAAGATCGAGAGAAGAAAAAAGACTCTCCCGTTTGACATATAATGATCATGGTCATACAGATGACTTTGAAGATCAGTCAAAAACAGTTCAAAATGCGTGGGGACATACACATGACTTTGAATATCAGTCAGTAAAATAAAACCGTAAACGTCAAAATACATGGGGACATATCATGGCGTTGAACATGTCAGTCAAAGAAACTTCAAAACGTATGTGCACATACAGATGACTTTGAAGATCAGTCACTCAAAGAAAATTCAAAATGCATGGGGCATACAGATGACTTTGAAGATCAGTCACTCAAAGAAACTTCAAAACGCATGGGGCATACAGGTGACTTTGAAGATCAGTCACTCAAAGAAACTTCAAAACGCATGTGCACATACAGATGACTTTGAAGATCAGTCACTAAAGAAACTTCAAAACGCATGGGGACATACAGTGACTTTGAGATCAGTCACTAAAGAAACTTCAAAACGCATGGGGACATACAGATGACTTTGAGATCAGTCATCAAAGAAACTTCAAAACGCATGGGGACATACAGATGACTTTTGAATACAGTCACTCAAAGAAACTTCAAAACGCATGGGGCATACAGGTGACTTTGAAGATCAGTCACTCAAAGAAACCACCAGAAGAAATTGAAACATCATACAGAAGCAAGCGCGAAGACAATAGTACACCTTTACAAAAGTCTAAAATCCTTCTATAACATCAGTTCTCTAGATTTTTACATTTTGTTTGTTTGTTTGTTTGTTTGTTTGTTTGTTTGTTTTTGTTGTTGGTTGTTGTGTTTTGTTGTTGTTTTGTTTGTTTTTTTTGTTTTTTTTTTTCTTTTTTTTTTTGGGGGGGGGGGGGGGTCAATTCTTTTATCCTTCCATATTGATGATCTTCGAGCCAAGCAAGACAAAACCTCTTTTCTTCCATCTCTTCCTGATCCTTCATGTTACAGACTCTCACTCTGAAAGTCTGATCGCCTTAATCATAAAAGAAAATGTCATTCAAGTCTTGTCAGCACGACCGGATACCTGCCGTTCTCTTTTTACAAACACTTCCTAAGCTTCTTCTTTTCATAATACATATCAACACCTCTCTTCTCACTAGACCTGTTCCATCTTCTCTCAAAACAGCCATTGTTTGATATCTGCCAAAAACATAATCTCGATTCTAACACTCTCAAAAACTATCGTCATGTCTATGTCGTCCTGCCGTTCCTTTCCAAGCTTTGAGAGAATGGTTTTGAAACTGCTAGAATAAATATCTCTCAGCCAACAGTCTTGAGCATCCTTTATAGTCAGCTGACCGTTCTGACCACAACACCAAAATTGCACAACATCAATATCAGTTCTATAGTGATGACTCCCAGCTCTACAACAGTGCATCTCCCGAAAATCTTGCAGATGTTCTTTCTGAAACTTCTGTTATGTTGAAATGTTATGTTATGTTGAGATCATGAACTGGATGATACAAGATAAGATAAAAATGAATGGAGATAAAACTGAAGCAATGCTCACTGGCACTAAGCACACACCCTCCACTATAAAAGTTTGTTCTGTCCCAACTGGATGACATTACCATTGTACCTTCTGATTTAGTCAAGAACCATAGGTTTTTTTTGTTTTCTTTTAATCCTAAAGTCTTTATGCAGAAATTCTTTGCCCAAACCTGCCAGTTCTGTTACTGTAAACTCAAATGTTTTGTTTTGATTTACCGTTAGTTTTCAACTTCAGCAACATCTAAACCCGCGACTTCTCTTATCTTGTCTTGCATCAATTATTGTCTGCTCGCTGGCTTGCCTGCTTCTTCTGTCACATGCCTCCAGCGTATTCAGTATTCCGTGGCCCATCTTGCCCTTAGTAAAAAAAGAAGTGATTACATCACTCCCTTGATCCACTTTCTCCACTGGTTGTTTGTTTCTCAAATAATTTCATAACAAAATCAATACATCATGTTATACATGTTTCAACTGTATTGCACCTATTTATCTTTGTTACCAACACACACACACAAAAATTATACACACCTGCCTGACCTCTCCATTCTGCTTCTGATACTGCTTGTTTACACAGGTTTCGATACAGATGTTGCACAGTCGGTCGTACTTTTCTGTGTCTGGTCCATACAAATGGAATGATCTTCCCCTATCTATTCGACAGCCATACACTCTGTCTTCCTTCAAGTCTAACATGCAGAATTTTTTTCCAGCAATGATTTTACCCCTCTTCAGTTCAGTTCAATGTCGAGCTTGCTCGTCTATCCATGACACGTTTCCTTCTTATCTCTCTGTCAGACATTGCAGTAGGTAGTTCATCATACTGACAGCCCGCATCATCGATCAATTGGTCGATGGAGGTCTTCTTTGGACGTCCTGGTATTTGTTTGCCGTGACTGGGTCTCCATAGTACACGCCGACACACACACACACACGAACACACACACACACACACACACACACACACACACACACACACACACACACGCGCGCGCGCGCGCGCGCACATACACACACACACACACACACAACACACATACACACACCGCGCGCGCGCGCTAGCACGCACACGACACGACATGCACACACTCACACACACACACACACACTCCTCTCTCTCACACACACACACGCACCACACACACACACATACACACACATACATACACCACACACACTCTACACATACATACACGCACACACACACACACACACTCACCCCACACACAACACACACACACACACACACACAACACACACACACACACACACACACACACACACACACACACACACACACACACACACACACACACACACACATTCACTGCGTTAATACAAGATTGCCTTAATTTTCTTTGAAAAAAAATGATATACAGATTACAAAAGTATAATTACACCTCAAATCCCTTTCAAAGCAGTTAAGATCCGCACGTTAAAAATCCTGTTAAGCTAAGCAGAGCCGAGCGGCGCAGGGATTAGGATTAAATGCAAATGGATAAGTGGTGATATTTGACAGACAGCCAGCAGGTGTTACATTATCTCGTCTACATGAAATACATGCGATTATGAGTAATCACTTCCATGCGAAGATCAGGCATGGCGCGTGCACACAGGATTTGTAAGGACAAAACAAAAAGATAAAATAAGGTTAGTAGTACATTCACTGCCAAATATCAGGTTTCGCTCGCTTGATTGCTTAGTACGTAATACGTACATCGCTTAGAAAGTATTACTTTTGTAGGCTGAATAAGCAGCAGGCTGTGTGACGAACGATGGATTTTTGTTTCATTCACGAACATCCGTAAACTCACACGCATGTATGCACGCACACATGCACGGGCGCGCGCGCACGCGCACACACACAAACACACCCACGCACATACACACACACGCACACACGCACACACAGACGCGCGCGCGCGCACACATAAACACACGCACACTCACACACATGCACACACACACAGACACACACTCACACACACACTCACAGACATTCACACACACACACACACACACTCTCAACACACACACACACACACCACACACACACACACACAGACACACACGCAGGCACTCACTCACACACACATGCACACACACACACACACACAGACACACACACACACACACACACACTTACACACAGTTATTAAAGCGCACTAGTGCAGGATCTCTTCTGGTGCGTGGCCTTACAGTGATTTGGTATGGCTGGTTCCTATGGGCTTCCTGGCACTGTGACTTCCAGTGAAGGAACTTGGGTTTGCTGGTTTGTCGTGGAACGGGAATGAGCGGGATGGAGTCAATACCACTCATGCAGCGCAGAAGATGAAACAGGGAGATTCAGTTTCAGTTTGAGTTTATCAAGATGACATTCTCGCGCTCGGAACAAATTCCATATGCATTAACATCACAGGTGCCTCGTGTATGGTGACAGTGGCACATGCCATAAGCCTTCACATAAATTCATGAGCTGGCCAGATCCTGAGGCCCTATCTGGACTATGTTTTATCTAGTCTATATTTTATACTGGTATTTTATCAGCTTACCACAGGAATGATCTTGGTTACATGTAAATGACATGTGTATGTGTGTATCTTACCTTCTGAAAAGGAACATGTATATATTATTATATATATAATATATATATATATATATATATATATATCATCATCATCATCATCAGGTGCCCTGCCGCATGGCGTTGGCGACCATGGACTTCCATCTGTCTCTATCTCTCGTTGCCCCTAGCATCTCCCCCACCCTCCTCGTCCCCAGCCACTCTGCAAGTCTGTCCAGCATTTTCTCCCTGGGTCTACCCGGTGCTCTCTTTCCCTCAGCTTTCCCGTTGTGACCAGGTGCTCCAAATCCCCCTTCCTCATAAAATGGCCTATAAATGTTGCCTGTCTTTTCCTAATCTTCCTTATGAGTGATCTACTTATGTCTGCCTCCATCAAGACTGTCTCATTTGTTTTCTTTGCTGTCCATGGAACTCTCAACATTCTTCTTAGAAACCACATCTCGGTAGCCTCAATCTTGTTCTGGCTTTGTTTGTTGACTGTCCACGCTTGCGTCCGTACAACAGTATTGGTTCTATATAACATTCAAGGACTCTCTTCCTGATGTTGACTGACAAGCATTTATATATATATACAAATCGTGAATAAATAAATAATCAAATGTCTGAATCACAACATAACTAGCTATTCTGTATAAACTCGTCTCACATGACAGAATCCCCCCCCCCCCCCCCCCCTAGTCAATGCCCAAATGCTCAGCCATGAATCAACTAGGTGAAGGCAATATTTTCTTAATCAGATATGTAAGTAAGAAAGTAAGTAGATAAGTAAGCAAGTAAGTAAGTAAGTAAGTAAACAAGCAGGTAAACAAGCAGACAAGTAAGCAAGCAAGCAAGCAAGTAAGTGAGTAAGTAAGTGAATAAGAAATATGGAGAGAAAAAAAAAGAATAGAACTCGCATATATAACCCTTTGAATCCCTGTCCACCAGCATCTTTCATTGTCACAACCGTGCTAGCTAAGTAAAACTTAACCCCCCCCCCCCCCCCTGGGGATGACAGGGGCTCTTTCAGTATAAATAGTATTCCCCCACCTTCTGGAAATTATGTGCTAGAAATGTCCTATTTGCTGTCGCTCTCTTTGTTTCTGCTTTGTTCCTTTGCCTTCTGTCATTTCTTCCTACCATTTTCTGCCTTGCTGGTCCATTTACCTGTGTTCGATAAAGTCTTAGGCACTTTCTCTTAGGATTGATAATTGGGTATACACATTAAATGCATTTTGGGCTCTAGGGATATGAGATATACGGAAGCAGTTTTAGGTAACTTAGGCCCATTTTTTATATGTTTTAGTGTCCTTAGGTATGTTTAAAATTGTATTCAGGTGTGTGAGTGTGTGTTTAAATCCACTGTGCGACACATGGACGGAATGGTCAACACCCGGGGCATGTCCTTAGATTATGTGCGCAAATGCATTGATATGTGTACTTAATTTTCTTTGTTTTTGTTTTTTGTTTTTGTTGTTTTTATGCCTGTTGAAGTTTTGTAAGTATTGAAATGGTAATAGCCCTCATATGGCTCTACGCTGTCGGCTGGGCTTTAAACAACAGTAACAATAACTTAACCTTTTGACTCCCCTCACTCTATCCCACCACTTCCTGCAGGAAAGCTGTGGCTGGTAGATAGGGTGGGGAGTCAAGGATGAAGTTTTGCAGTTGATGGATGGTGTGTATATGCGGGAAGTCAACAGAGTTCAATTAGAAAAAAAGACAACGCGAGCGCGAAATAAGCAATATGCAAACACAGGTTGGCTTTTGTCATTCCGAAGCCTCCACACTCAGTCACCTTAACAACTGTCCCCTCAGTAAATGTTTCAGTGTATAGAAACCTGCTTTGACTATTAGATGAGCCAAATGCCGGTTGTCTTTGCACATCTGTCGATCAACCTGGATGTGGAACAGCGTAAACCGGTTTCCGTCTCCCTGCATGGAAAGCATTTGGCTGGAATTATCGACATTCTTTTTGTAAGTGTCATGAACATGCACTTGTTGACGTCATTCCCTGTAATTGAGCTTGTGTTTATAGTTGACTTTTTTTCCCCTAAGCATCGTTCAATCCACCATATACAAGTGTGACTGCTCGCGTTCAAGCAAACAGGAACCAGAAAAAACAAAAAAACAAAACAAAACAAAACAACAACAACAAAAGAATAAGAACGCGTCTTGTTGTATTAAATACGCGTTCTTATTTGTGTGTGTGTGTGTGTGTGTGTGTGTGTGTGTGTGTGTGTGTGTGTGTGTGTGTGTGTGTGTGTGTGTGTGTGTGTGGTGTGTGTGTTTCTGTAAACATCAGTTAGTTGAAAAGATCTATTGAGATCAACCATACAGCTGGTCCGTTTTGTATTAACATACTGTAAATAATAAATGTAGTGGACAAAAAGTTGCAAGGGACCAAAAAGATAGTTCGCCTTAACCAATAAATGTAACAATTCCGTCATCCTCAAAAAGTTCAAGAAAGTACCTGAGAACCTGAAGAATTCCTCATATTTCAAGACGAAGCCAAACAGGCAGGACATAGTTTGAACACAGAAAAATCGCCGTAGAAATATACAGGATAATCCTCTTGAAGACCGGTCAGCCTTCTTGCCTTTCTAAAGTCTTGGTTAAAAAAAAAAAAAAAGGATCATGCGGTAACGCGCTCTCAAAGGGGAGAGCAGCCTGAGTTTCACAAGCTAAATTCACTGTGACCAAAAAAAAATATAAATGAATGTGAATATGTATATGAATATGAATACAAATATGGCTTATTTTTACCTGACTGTCAGCGCAATGATTCTCCTCGGAATACTTTATTTCTGTACTGAATGTCTTAAGGGTTTTTTTTTCTCATAATTTGTCTTTGACTGTGTAGTTCATATCTGAACTTCTTTCGCACGCATAACCCAGGCTCTCACATCAAGCATTCCATGGGCATGCAGTCGCAACCATGCTCCCCCCCCCCCCCACACACACACACACACTCACGACAGGACAGATTCAAGATGGCGGGGACTCCTGACTAACAGCATTTTCAGCTGTCGAAGACAACGTAAAAAAGTTTAATATGGCAAGAACGAGAAGAGGCCGCCTTACCCAACAGATGCAAGAAGCGGCATCAGAGGGTAAGGCTGATGCTACCAGGTTGTCGGCCAGCGACGTGGGAGCGGAGGCGGAAAATGCCCCGCAATCGACAGAGGCTGAGTTTGACTTCACATTGATTATTGATATGGTGCACTGACCACGGTTCCCACTGACACGCCGAGTGGGACAACCTGCACCGCGCCTCTTCCCAAGACGGCGGAATGTGTGAGTACAGTAGGCCTAGAACTAAAAAAAAAAAAATCAATTGGCTCCACGGAAAAGAAAAGAAAAAACAAGAAAGAACAACGCCATGACGTCATACAAGCTAGAGACGTCATTTTACACCCCAAGCATGCAACATCACGCTCTGAAAAGATTCCAAAACAATATAACAAGAACCACGATCTTCCATTAAAGGGGCAACAGGACTATATAAGGCGGGAACTAGATCGGAAGTCACTTGAATTCAAACGTTTGCCGAAGCAACACCGGCTGTCCGCTCTGAGTTAATTGCATATTTCGGACGCTGTCGGAGAGCTACCTGGCTCATATTCGTCACACAGTACAATCTCAATCCCTGCTTTTAAACTGTTGTTATATTTTTATCGAAAAATGTGCGCATATGCATTTATAAGGAAATTAAAATCTGAATTGGACGAACTTAGAGGCGGGGCTAAAAAACATGACGAGACATCTGACAGGCATGCCATCCAAAAATAGAAAAGCACGTGGAAAAAAAAACAACGAAGGCATGTTGTCACAACACACACACACACACACACACACACACACCTGAAAGGCCTACAATATAGACGTCCAGAGAATTAAACGATCAGCTTAATTAAAATTGTGTAGTGTATGAAAAGAAATCAAGCACATGCAACAGATCTATTTGCACACACAAGCTGTGCGCACATACACCGTACTCATACACACACAGACACATACACACACAGACACATACACACACACACACATACACACACACACATACACACACACACACACACACACATCGGAGCACAATATGAACACAACACTGATCTGTAGTCATCACCACTTATGTCCCATGTACGGCTTACCAGGTAGGTTAGGATACAAGTCTTACAAGCGACAGCACACAGTCTGGCATTATCTCACGTAGGACTGTCACCACACATTCATCTACACCATCACGCCCCATAGTCACCCATTTCTTTCGAAAATATTGTGGATGTCTCCACGCATTCCTAGAATTTAGCATGTTCCAAAATTTTCTATATATCTCTGTTTCCTAAGTCCAGAATTCCTAACATGTGCTGACTGTCCATTACCCAGCCACCTCTGACAGTTTGCAGTAACACACGGCTCACAAAAACAAAACTGGCATCTGCCCTAACTGCATGCTATAAACATAACACTAGATCTATCACCTACACTGACACTAGCACCAGATGAGGAACACACTACATCTGTCATCGGTGTAAATCTATAACTTGCTGAGGACAGTGTAGCCACTGAAGTAGGTGTACAAGATGCTGTGGTATCTACACAGGAGATGTTGGCAACACACACAGAACTACTCTCACTGACAATGTCAGCTTCACTGATTGTAACTTGTGATAGCACTTCACATTTCCACTCCCAACCACAGCTTTCAAACAGTTGTCTTACAGCCTCCTTCTTTTCTTCGTTTATATCCAGCAATAATAAATTAAAATTCATTATTTCGTCAAAGACAAACTCTCTCAAACTAGACGTGTGCGTTTTCAGTAGAACCCAGAAAGAATGAGCGCGCAAATTTGCTTACAGACAATGATAGGTCTGACCACAGATTTCTGGCGCTATTTCTTTCACACCGTGAGAGAGGCCAAGCATGGGATAGCAGTCATGCAGTTTCCATTAGCACCATCCTTACCTTCTCATCTTTTGTTCTCATTCTCAGCAAGGTTCAAGTAACTTACTTAGATCTACCGGATCTCCTAGTCAAGGCCCCCAGTTACTGCGTGCCAGCCCGGAGTGTAATCAAATGTTTAGGGGTGAAGGGATGAAGTTATCAATCTGTAATTTAGATCTGCGCACGAAGTCAGGGGCTCTCAACAGTAATAATGCAGCGTGTGTGTATGGCAAACTGTCGAAAAATACAAAGACTTCTGATCAAGTGTTCATACTATTTGATAAATAGTCTTGAACACACTGATGTCCCCCTGTCCAAACTTTGGTTATGCCCCAGGCAGGAGACAACCAGGACTGCGGAGATAGTGTGGGGGTGTACTGATTCCCATTGAAGGGGGACCAAGCTATAATTTCTCTAAAACTACATCATGCTTTTCCTGTAAGAAAAGTCAACGGAAAGCATAAGTTGACTACCTTCACCCCTTTTAAATGAACTTACAAAACCCATTTCCTCATACACGTCATGTGTTACGTAGGAAAACGTTCGAGTTCTGGGGAGCTGTGTGGACGGAATTTGTTTCAATTTCTTCTCAGTTACTAAGAAGTTTTGTTCGTCACTGTTAGCGTGTTTGTTTACTACCCTCAGCCACGTGCTTTTCTTTATTTAGTTTAGCCCCGCCCATGCTTACTACGCATGCGTCCCGATCCATTGGATCGGATGTTACCCCTTTAAGTTCTCACTGTCCACGACTTTGTGTTGAGGGGTGTCAATTCAAGAAGACCAGGACGATCTTATGGTTTTGAAGGAGACTCGTGTCCTGTGAACGACCCTCATGACATAAAAATCACATTAGACATGGCGTTTTCCAAATTTGACGATCCTGCTAACTGTATTGTGTTTTCATTGTGGCGTGCATGAATTGAACAGCAAAGATCTCGCTGCAGCAACTAAAAATCCCGCTTCCTGCATCAAACGAATAGCTCAAAACATCCAAAATCAAAAGTAGTCATTAGTAAGATTACCCCTGTACGACAGGCACGAATGGAGGTTCAGCAAAATCTGTTCAACGCTTTTCTATCTGCAGAACTTGTTGACATGAAAAACATATCTTTTGTATCACATGAGAACCTTCGCACAATTCAGCAATTTTGCTAAAAGACGACATTCACCCCCAGCACCAGAGGAAGCGGCGTCCTTGTAGGGAAATCTTGGAAGACACACTCGAGATCTGTTTTGGGAGACTCCTAGGAGAACCTCAAGATCAAGATCATCACAGCTCCACCCTTCCAGATTCCCCACAGGACGGTTCCACCTTTTCGATAACTACGAACCATGGTGGGTGTGTAATAATATGTTTTGAAATAACAGTACTTCACGTACCATTCATAACGTTCATGTCACAGGACTTTTTCCTCGTCATCTCTGGCATTTCTCTTGCTGAAAGTATAGGCCTATAAAAACTAGAATTTAGTCAGATTATCAAGACTCGGTCAGACTATACACTCTGTACATTTGAAGACGTATATACTATTATTTTAATTATTGGTTATTTGTTATCCCTTGTACATCAAATCTCATCTTGATACAAGTTCTTTATAAGTCAGACTATGTAATTTGTCTTATATATTTTTGCTACAATTTTGTTATCTTTACTTCGTAGTCTAAGTAATTACGTTTTTTTTTTCTTCTGTCCGTTTCTCCTGTACACAGAATACCAAAGTATTCATTATTATCGACCGTAAATAGCGGTTAGAAAGTTGGAGATTAACCAACATCAATAATGCGATCCGCGACAACAATCCAAGTCAAGTTTTTGCAATGGAATTGTAGATCTATTTCCACCCATTCAGCATACGTGGAACATTCCCTGGCATCAAATAGGTGTGAAGTTTTGATTCTGCAGTTGCTGAATATTATTCCAGCCAAGCTTCCCAATTTCCCAGATTATTATTTTCCTCCAGTTTATGAATGTGGGAATCCCGGGAAGAAGGTATCTACTGCGATGTCAATATTAAAAGAGTTACACTACCACTTGCATACTTCCCCAGGCACACACAATCACACACGCGCGCACACACACACACACAATCACACACGCGCGCACACACACACACACACACACACACACACACACACACACACACACACACACACACACACACAACACATTTACTCTCTCTTACTCTGTCTCCCCTCTCCACCCAATGCAACTCGCCCACCTCTCATCCTCCATTTTTTCCCCCGTCTAATATCACTCTGACTCATAGTGAACAGACGTTAAATCAATGAACGAACACACGCACACACACACACACACACACACACACACACACACACACACACACACACACAACACACACCAACAACACACGCATACATACACACGCATACACACACATACACACACACACACGCACACACACACACACCACACACACACACACACACACACACACACACACACACACACACACACACACCACACACAGGCGCGCGCGCCTCGCTCTAAGCCTTTATAAAATAATCTCTAGATGTTATTTCTAAAGAACTTAATTAAAAAAAAAACAATAAAAAAAAAAAACGCCCACAACACATCAGCGGCCAAGTTTATGTAAGTCCAAATGCCCCGCTTCCACGGCAGTCCTTTCATTTCCACCCGTGAGAAAATGCTGCGAGCGCGCAAGCGGGTAAGGTTGGTGACCACTGCAACTAAGGGGTTAAGCCAGCCGGTCAGGTGTTCCAGAGATCGAATGCTTAGTGGTTGGTTATTGGCAGGCCCGTGGTCTGACCGTAGGCTTCGTATTTAAAGGTTTCGCGGTCACCGCGTCAGAGCCTTCAGCCCCAGAAACTAACACAGTAAGAACTCACTAGGGGCTGTTAGACCATTTCGCCCGGTGCGCACACACACGCGCGGACATACACGCACAGGCTCTTGTGCTGGCTTTGTTTCAAAGGAAATAACTTTTGTAGTGTTGGTGTTCTTTTTTTTTTTTTTTTTTCGAACTAACAAGGCGTCTGTGAATTTTCGTGAAGTAAGTTGTTTTTATTCTTAAGTTATTTTTATTTGTTTCTCTCTCTCTCTCTCTCTCTCTCTCTCTCTCTCTCTCTCTTTCTTTTCTGTCTCTCTCTTTCTCTTCTTGTTGTTGCTGCTGTTGTTGTTGTTGTTCTTCTTCTTCTTCTTTTACTTCTTCTTCTTCTTCTTCAACTTCTTTTCCTTTTCCTTCTTCTTCTTTTTCTTCTTCTTCTTCTTCTTCTTCTTCTTCTTCTTCTTCTTCTTCGTCTTCTCCTTTGTCAGTTTTCTTCCCAATCAATAAAATAGTGTGCAAATTTTTGGAAGGATAACTTCTTGTTCTTGTTCTTCTTGTTTTTGTTCTTGTTCTTGTTGTTGTTGTTCTTCTTCTTCTTCTTTCTTCTTCTTCTTCTTCTGCTTTCTTCTCCTTTTTTTCTCCTCCTCCTCCTCTTCTTCTTCCTTTTTTTTTCGGATTAGAGCTGCATTTGTTAAGAACATGGAGAATGATGTGGATTCGGGGAATGATAATTTCTTTTTTTAAATATCTAAATGCATACGTATGTTGTTTTTGTTTTGTTTTGTTTTTTCTAAATTCGACTTGATTTTGTTTTGTTATAATCCTGCTGAGTATTTACATAACCATATATCTGTTTATCTATCTATCTATCTAGCTAGATAGCTAGTTAATTATGTGTGTACATGTGTATATAATACAAACAAATATATCAGGTAGACAAATAGCTAGCTAGATAGGTAGCTATCTAGCTAGCTAGATAAATGTGCGTGTATATATACTTACGTTGTATATATATACATGTCTATATATATATATATATATATATTATATAATATATATATATATATATATATGTATATACATACATGTATATATATTATATATATATATATATATATATATATATATATATATATATATATATATATATATGTATATATATTTGTGTGTGTGTGTCTCTGTGTGTGTGATCGTATATCGTGTCTACTCAATCAAATTTGTTTTATGCTGTTAGTGTCAATTTATCTATTGAATTCGTCCTTTTTTTTCCATTCCATACAAACCGAAAACCTACGTTTTGTAACTTTTTTAGAAAATGATCACGTGGATCCGAAAAAAGATATCCACAACTGTTTAAGTGTAGATAATTTTGAAAAACAACAGCAGGACTTTAAAGTAATGACTGATTTGACTGGAGTAATGATTCTTTCTGACCAAATTTTGAATAGCATTTTTACTTATAATAATTTATCAGTATAATTTATGGTTTCACAGTCTCAGCTCTTTAAGATCTTGAGCAAACAAGTTGCCAATTATTTCAAATCTGAGAGGAATTCTTGTCTTTTTTTTTAATGGTAATATATTTTTTTCTGATTTTCTTTAATTTCCTAGGCATATTACTTGCGTTTTTCTCTAGTCATGAAAAGGCATTCAAGAATACTGAATAGGCACAAAACTGCACGGTGCGTGTCAAGTACACGTACATATTTTTTAAAAAGAAGTGTTATTTCCTGTATTTATTAATTGTGTTTCATTACCAAACTGGTAAAGTCTGTGTTTTACATCATGGACCGGGATTCTTTTTAGCGAGTCGTCTCTCCTTATCATTACTACTATAATCTCTGCACCCAGAATAAAAAGGTAGGGTGAATTAGGATCTCCTTGTCGGCACCCCTTTTCAGCACTGAACCATTCTGTCATCTAATTATGACAACAGTTCATTTTGTATTTCCTTAGAAAGTCTTAATCCAGTGACAAACACTAATTCCAAAGTCATAGGCTCTCAAATCTTTGAGCATAAATCCCAAGTTTAATTGATTCAAACGATTGTCCAAACCCAATGCAGAGAATTACGAAATCCAAAACAAGTGTGACTGCCCGCGTTCAAGCAAACAGGATATCTTTTAGTCAGTTTATTCCTTTTCTCACACTGGACAGAGCAGCAGGGAAGTTTCAGTCTTTCTCTCCTAATTTTTGTATCTGGTGTTTGTTTGTTTGTTTGTGATCTTACGCTTGACAAAGGCCACTTGGCCGAAAATTTGCGCCCTGTCTTGTTTTGTATTAAATGCACGTTCTTATTCTTTTGTGTGTGTGTGTGTGTGTGTGTGTGTGTGTGTGTGTGTGTGTGTGTGTGTGTGTGTTTTTCTGGTTCCAGTACAGAGAAAACAGTCTTGTACATTACTTAGATTTGAATGATTTTATCAAATAAAAAAACTCTGTCTCTCTGTCTCTCTGTCTCTGTCTCTGTCTCTCTCTCTCTCTCTCTCTCTCTCTCTCTCTCTCTCTCTCTCTCTCTCTTGTTCTCTCTCTCTTTCTCCTATTCCCATTTATTTTGTTTTTGTTTATGTTTTTGCTGTTATTTTTTACACCGTAAACTCTGATCATCACTGATGCGTACTGGTAAATGGTGAATCTTTTTCGCTCTGTTTGAACACATGCTGGGCTTTTTCATTCACAACGTTTAGAAGGGAAACAGGGCACCAGTTTACGAGTTCAACGTATTTGATGCAACCATACAACTTCCCTGCCGCTTCGTCCTTTTCTCCCATTGAATGAAGCAGCGGGGAAGTTTTAGTCTTTTTCTCCTAAGTTTTGTGTTTGATGTGTGTTCTTTTGTGATCTTACATTTACGCTTGACAAAGGCCAGTTGGCCGAACATTTGCGCCTGTCCTGTCTGGTTGAATTAAATACGTGTTCTGGTTCTATTTTCGTATTTTTTCTTATTCTTGTGTCAATTAAGGCGGTCCGGGAAATGCAGACATCTTAGTATCCCTACCTTTGAATTATCTGTGCTCGAAACTTCCTATTTTTGTTTTGTTTTGTTTTGTTTTGTTTTTGTTTTGTTTTGTTTGTTTTGTTTGTCTTCGTCACTCTTTTTGTTTCTGGTTGTTCCTCTGCTTTCTGCCAGCTCACTCTATCATGTTGGGCCTTGGTGGACCATTCACCTTCATGTTTTCCGTAAAGCCTTAGATAATTTCCATTAGGATGATAATTGGATAAACAACATTAATTCCATTTTCAGCACTTAGGAAATGTTAACTGTTCAGTGGCAATTTTACGCCAGCTTTTTTTGTTGTTGTTGTATTTATTTGTTTGCTATGTTTTTTTCTGTGTACGTTTTAGTGTACTTAGTGATAAATGTTTATGCATTTGTGTTCACTTTTCCTTTATTCCTTTTGGTGATAAATTCGGCGGAACGGCCAATGCCAGGGGCATATTTGTAGATTATTTGCGTGAACGCAATGTTAATTAAAATAGAAAGCAAAGGTAAGGGGCTGGAACTAAACAGCAGGAAGACTGAAGTCATGGTGATCAGTTAAAAACATGAAATCCCCTCATGCAAAATAACAACAAACGGCACAACCTTGACACAGGTTAATAAGTTCAAATACCTGGGAACGGTCATTTCATCAGGCGGCAGATGCACATCGGAAATAGCTGGCAGAATCGGCCAAGCCAAAACAGCATTTAAGAAGATGACAAGCATCCTTACCAACAAATGCCTATCAATTAACATCAGAAAGAGAGTCCTTGAATGTTATATAGAACCAATACTGTTGTACGGATGCGAGGCGTGGACAGTCAGCAAGCAAAGCCAGAGCAAGATTGAGGCAGCCGAGATGTGGTTTCTCAGAAGAATGTTGAGAGTTCCATGGACAGCAAAGAAAACAAACGAGACAGTCTTGATGGAGGCAGACACAAGTAAATCACTCATAAGGAAGATTAGGAAAAAGACAGGCAACATTAATAGGCCATTTTATGAGGAAGAGGGATTTGGAGCACCTGGTCACAACGGGAAAGCTGGAGGGAAAGAGAGCACCAGGTAGACCCAGGGAGAGAATGCTGGACGGACTTGCAGAGTGGCTGGGGACGAAGAGGGTGGGGGAGATGCTGGGGGCAGCGAGAGATAGAGATGGTTGGAAGTCCATGGTCGCCAACGCCATGCGGCAGGGCACCTGATGATGATGATGATGAATGTTAATTATGTGTATTCAATTTTCTTTTCCGGGTTTTCTTTTTCTCAGGGTCATCCATGTTTTTAGAAGTGTGTGTGTGTGTGTGTGTGTGTGTGTGTGTGTGTGTGTGTGTGTGTGTGTGTATTTCGATCGAGATAGCTACAGCCCTGATGTGTCTCTGAGCGGTCAGCGGGACTGTGAACACTGATAATAATGATAACAACAACAGTAACAGTAATGATAAATATGATAATGATAACAATAACAATGACAACAACAACAACAACAATAATGATAATAATAATAATAATAATAATAATGTAATAATAATAATATATATAATAATAACAACAATAATAATAATATAATAATAATAATAATAATGATAATAATAATGAAAGTCATGCTCATAATAACAGTCATAAACATAATCATACAGTCACCTGTAGTGTTGGTAAAGCAGTAAAACCAACGCCATCAATAAGTTATCCACAATCGATCAAAGCATTCAGCTCTTAATAGTACTGTTTGCCCATCATGTGCGCGCACGGATAGTCGATGTTTTATTGATTCTGCTGCGGTCAGCAGCGCTCAGTTAGTTGCCAGACAATTGATGTGGTCGTTTTTACTGAGGGGTTCGGATATGGGAAGAAGGGGGTCTCTCGCTCGGCCTGCCTTAACGATTAACTCTTTCGACTCTCTCACCCTATCTCACCAACTGCAAAAACTTAACCCTTTGACTCCCTCACGTCACCCTATCCACCAGCTTCCTTGAGGAAGTTGTCTCTGACTCGCTCACCCTGTCCACCAGCTTCCTGAGGATAGCTGGTGGATAGGGTGAAGAAGTCAAAGGGTTAATTTTTTTTGGTGCTTTTGCTAGCATGGTTGACAGTGCTGGATACTGGTGGACAGGGTGCGAGAGTCAAAGGGTTAAGCGATTTCAGTCGATAGTAAGAGGCTTAGCTAGTACTGTGTCTTCAGTCAGTGATTTCAGTGATAGTAAAAGGCTTAGCTAGTAGCACTGTGTCTTCAGTCAGTGATTTCAGTCGACAGTAAAAGGCTTAGCTAGCACTGGTGTCTTCAGTCAGTGATTTCAGTCAGCAGTAAAAGGCTTAGCTAGCACAGTGTCTTCGGTCAGTGATTTCAGTCGATAGTAAAAGGCTTAGCTAGCACTGTGTCTTCAGTCAGTGATTTCAGTTGATAGTAAAAGGCTTAGCTAGCATTGTGTATTCAGTTAGTGATTTCAGTCGATAGTAAAAGGCTTAGCTAGTAGCACTGTGTCTTCAGGCAGTGATTTCAGTCAATAGTAAAAGGCTTAGCTAGCACTGTGTCTTCAGTCAGTGATTTCAGTCGACAGTAAAAGGCTTAGCTAGTAGCACTGTGCCATCAGTCAGTAATTTTAGTCGATAGTAAAAGGCTTAGCTAGCATTGTGTCTTCAGTCAGTGATTTCAGTCGATAGTAAAAGGCTTAGCCAGCACTGTGTCTTCAGTCAGTGATTTCAGTCGATAGTAAAAGGCTTAGCTAGTAGCACTGTGTCTTCAGTCAGTGATTTCAGTCGACAGTAAAAGGCTTAGCTAGCACCATGTCTTCAGTCAGTGATTTCAGTCGACAGTAAAAGGCTTAGCTAGTAGCACGTGTCTTCAGTCAGTGATTTCAGTCGATAGTAAAAGGCTTAGCTAGTAGCATTGTGTCTTCAGTCAGTGATTTCAGTCGATAGTAAAAGGCTTAGCCAGCACTGTGTCTTCAGTCAGTGATTTTAGTCGACAGTAAAAGGCTTAGCTAGTAGCACTGTGTCTTCAGTCAGTGATTTCAGTCGATAGTAAAAGGCTTAGCTAGCACTGTCTTCAGTCAGTGATTTCAGTCGACAGTAAAAGGCTTAGCTAGTAGCACTGTGTCTTCAGTCAGTGATTTCAGTCGATAGTAAAAGGCTTAGCTAGTAGCACTGTGTCTTCAGTCAGTGATTTCAGTCGATAGTAAAATGCTTAGCTAGTAGCACTGTGTCTTCAGTCAGTGATTTCAGTCGATAGTAAAAGGCTTAGCTAATAGCACCGTGTCTTCAGTCAGTGATTTCAGTCAACAGTAAAAGACTTAGCTAGTGCACTGTGTCTTCAGTCAGTGCTTTTAATCGATAGTAAAAGGGTTAACTAGCACTGTCTTCAGTCAGTGATTTCAGTCGATAGTAAAAGGCTTAGCTAGTAGCACTGTGTCTTCAGTCAGTGATTTCAGTCGATAGTAAAAGGCTTAGCTAGTAGCACTGTGTCTTCAGTCAGTGATTTCAGTCGATAGTAAAAGGCTTAGCTAGTAGCACTGTGTCTTCAGTCAGTGATTTCAGTCGACAGTAAAAGGCTTAGCTAGAGTAGCACTGTGTCTTCAGTCAGTGATTTCAGTCGATAGTAAAAGGCTTAGCTAGTAGCACTGTGTCTTCAGTCAGTGATTTCAGTCGATAGTAAAAGGCTTAGCTAGTAGACCATGTCTTCAGTCAGTGGATTTTCAGTTGATAGTAAAAGGTGTAGCTAGCACTGTGTCTTCAGTCAGTGATTTCAGTCGACTAGTAAAAGGCTTAGCTAGTAGCACTGTCTTCAGTCAGTGATTTCAGGCAATGTAAAAGGCTTAGCTAGCACTGTCTTCAGTCAGTGATTTTAGTCGATAGTAAAAGGCTTAGTCTAGCACTGTGTCTTCAGTCAGTGATTTCAGTCGACAGTAAAAGGCTTAGCTAGCACTGGTGTCTTCAGTCAGTGATTTCAGTCGATAGTAAAAGGCTTAGCTAGCATTGTGTCTTCAGTCAGTGATTTCAGTCGACAGTAAAAGGCTTAGCTAGTAGCACTGTGTCTTCAGTCAGTGATTTCAGTCGATAGTAAAAAGGCTTAGCTAGTAGCACCGTGTCTTCAGTCAGTGATTTCAGTCGATAGTAAAAGGCTTAGCTAGTAGCACTGTGTCATCAGTCAGTGATTTCAGTCGATAGTAAAAGGCTTAGCTAGTAGCATGTGTCTTCAGTCAGTGATTTCAGTCGATAGTAAAAGGCTTAGCTAATAGCACCGTGTCTTCAGTCAGTGATTTCAGTCAACAGTAAAAGACTTAGCTAGTAGCACTGTGTCTTCAGTCAGTGCTTTTAATCGATAGTAAAAGGGTTAACTAGCACTGTCTTCAGTCAGTGATTTCAGTCGATAGTAAAAGGCTTAGCTAGTAGCACTGTGTCTTCAGTCAGTGATTTCAGTCGATAGTAAAAGGCTTAGCTAGTAGCACTGTGTCTTCAGTCAGTGATTTCAGTCGATAGTAAAAGGCTTAGCTAGTAGCACTGTGTCTTCAGTCAGTGATTTCAGTCGACAGTAAAAGGCTTAGCTAGTAGCACTGTGTCTTCAGTCAGTGATTTCAGTCGATAGTAAAAGGCTTAGCTAGTAGCACTGTGTCTTCAGTCAGTGATTTCAGTCGATAGTAAAAGGCTTAGCTAGTAGAACCATGTCTTCAGTCAGTGATTTCAGTTGATAGTAAAAGGTGTAGCTAGCACTGTGTCTTCAGTCAGTGATTTCAGTCGACAGTAAAAGAGCTTAGCTAGTAGCACTGTCTTCAGTCAGTGATTTCAGGCAATGGTAAAAGGCTTAGCTAGCACTGTCTTCAGTCAGTGATTTTAGTCGATAGTAAAAGGCTTAGCTAGCACTGTGTCTTCAGTCAGTGATTTCAGTCGACAGTAAAAGGCTTAGCTAGCACTGGTGTCTTCAGTCAGTGATTTCAGTCGATAGTAAAAGGCTTAGCTAGCATTGTGTCTTCAGTCAGTGATTTCAGTCGACAGTAAAAGGCTTAGCTAGTAGCACTGTGTCTTCAGTCAGTGATTTCAGTCGATAGTAAAAGGCTTAGCTAGTAGCACCGTGTCTTCAGTCAGTGATTTCAGTCGATAGTAAAAGGCTTAGCTAGTAGCACTGTGTCATCAGTCAGTGATTTCAGTCGATAGTAAAAGGCTTAGCTAGTAGCATTGTGTCTTCAGTCAGTGATTTCAGTCGATAGTAAAAGGCTTAGCCAGCACTGTGTCCTTCAGTTCAGTGATTTCAGTTGACAGTAAAAGGCTTAGGTAGTAGCACCGTGTCTTCAGTCAGTGATTTCAGTCGATAGTAAAAGGCTTAGCTAGCATTGTGTCTTCAGTCAGTGATTTCAGTCGATAGTAAAAGGCTTAGCTAGTAGCACTGTGTCTTCAGTCAGTGATTTCAATCGATAGTAAAAGGCTTAGCTAGCATTGTGTCTTCAGTCAGTGATTTCAGTCGATAGTAAAAGGCTTAGCTAGTAGCATTGTGTCTTCAGTCAGAGATTTCAGTCGATAGTAAAAGGCTTAGCTAGTAGCACTGTGTCTTCAGTCAGTGATTTCAGTCGATAGTAAAAGGCTTAGCTAGTAGCACTGTGTCTTCAGTCAGTGATTTCAGTCGATAGTAAAAGGCTTAGCTAGTAGCACTGTGTCTTCAGTCAGTGATTTCAGTCGATAGTAAAAGGCTTTGCTAGTAGCACTGTGTCTTCAGTCAGTTCCATGGGGAAAAAGGTTACTGTTTAAATTCTCCGAAGTGACCCAGCAGAGGTGGAGAGTGACTCCCCCTGTGTGGTACCTGGTCCTGCAGGCTTTCTGGCACCTGGGCTTCGATTTAATGAGCATAGATTTGGTAAAGAGTTGTAGAACAAATTGCATGAGATCAATACCACTGAAACAATGTAGCAGATGAAGCATGAAAAAGACCAGGTGTGTGTGTGTGTGTGTGAGAGAGAGAGAGGAGAGAGAGAGAGAGAGAGAGAGAGAGAAAGAGAGAAAGAGAGAGAGAGAGAGGTGAGGGCTGAGAGGATGAAATGAAAAAAGAAAAACAACAACAAAACAAAACAAACGATTTTCGATTGAACCAATTCGTTTGGAGGTTGACAGACTCTTGATCCAGTTTCCGTGTGGGTCTGATTATGATTTTTCTTGAATTTTGACATTCGTTTTTATTTTGTTTAATTTTGATTTATTTATTGATTCATTTATTGACATATTTATTTATTTATTTATTTGTTTATTTATATATTCATTTATCTGTTCATTTCATCATCATCATCATCATCATCATCATCATCTTCTTCTTCTTTTTCTTCTTCTCCTCACTTTATAATCATCATCATCATGATTGTTATTATTATTAGTATCATTATCATTATTATTATTATTATCATTATTATTATTATTATTATTATTATAGTAGTAGTAGTAGTAGTAGTAGTAGTAGTAGTAGTAGTAGTAGTAGTAGTAGTAGTAATGAGGCCCGTGCAAAAAGGACGGCAGCAGTAGAAGCACCCAAACCTCCAGACCAGTTTTCCTGCCCCCATGGTGGACGTCTTTGCCGTTCCCACCTTGGACTCTGCAGTCACCTTCGAGTTTACCCCTGCACAAAGTTGTCATTGTCGAACCCGAAGACCACCTTTATTAGTAGTAGTACTAGCAGTAGTCGTAATAGTAGTAGTAGTAATAGTACTACTAGTAGTATTATACATGTCAGGTCAGGGTTGTTTCTGCTACAGTATGACAGTAGACTGTACGACCTGCGCCTGTCTCCGCTGCCTTGGGGGCTACCCCTATGGATGAGAAAAAAGGTGTGGGAGTAAACCCAGACAGAAAATCCTGCAGCCGCATACTGCATTAAAGGGCATTGGTACAGAACACTGCTTGTGGTTTTGGCCATATGCTGCTGCTTGTCATCTACTGTTCAGCCGTCTGTGTCTCCGATGAGAACAGCTGTCTTACCTCGGTTTGCCCTAGACTTGTGGATGCAGGTGGACAGAGTGGCTGAGGCTCTGCGCAAACAACAGTAACTTACCTGAGCGCATGGCACCTAGCGCCACCCCCCTCCCCCTCACAAAATATCGCCTGTGTATATCAGACTTTGGCCTGAGATTTCACATGAGGGTACACAAATGAGTAAAGTGCTAGGCTGGACTTTATTGACCACGTTATCGACCACATCTTCCACCCTCTTTGTTCTCAGCCACCCTGCAGGTCCGTCCAATGTTTTCTCCCCGGATCTACCTGGTGGTCTCTTTCTCTCCAGCTTTCCTGGTGTGACCAGTTACTCCAATTTCCCTTTCCCATAAATGTTGCCTGTCTTTTCCTAATCTTCCTTATCAATGATCATTTTGTGTCTGCCTCCATCAAGGCTGTCTCGTTTGTTTTCTTTGCTGTCCATGGAGCT
>JAPXFY010000019.1:50764164-50806664 GCA_030674185.1 Monoplex corrugatus
GGTTAGCACCTCCACTGATGAGACTGTTAATTAAACAGGTACAAATAATGAGGAGTGGGGCAGGGGCTGACGGCCTTTAAATCAAATGATTGCCAGGGAAGGAAGAGATGAGTCAGAATCAAAAGAGATATTCGTCAGAGTGGCATATCCTGTCCTCTCCAAGATCCACGAAGTTCAGAAAAAAAGCAAAAAACTTTAAATGTGATGAAAATGTGTATCTGCCATAACGAAGGTGTATTGACGGAGCATCACGTTCCAGTGGGACTAAATGATAATCGAGACTACTACATGTACTACAGGATGTTTCTGATCAATGCGCAAAGGCCTGAAATCCACCAGTCGCGTGGTATAGTGGTTAATGCAACGGGCTACTGACTGCAAGGTTGTGGGTTCATTCCCTTCAAAAATCATTAAGGAATTTTTCGGCTCTAACTGGCCCCCTACCCAAACTTGGGCGTGCTATGGACTTATTTGGAAGACTGGGACCACACGGTCGAGCCTCATCCACTTCATGGATGCGTCATTGAGGGTGTTGCTCAAATCTTCTGACCAGCACTGCAGGTGTCTGTATCTCTCAGGCCTGGATACATTACGATAGTAAGCGTAGAGTACAGCCTTGTCACGCAATCTCAGTCCTAGATGGAACTCCATAGCATCATGATTATCATCCTCATCGACATCACTGGCATCTCATTGTAAAAGAGTGTGCTAGCTTCTGTGGCCATTAAGGTGCCGGAAAAAATGGGACGAAAAAAAGGGTGAGCGCAAAGGTAACCTCCCTGGGTGCGATAATAAAAAAAAAAAGGCCTGAAATCCGAAAGAAACAGGAAACGCTGCTAAAGTGATGTTACATAAACACACGATTTAACAGTGACATTATATAGAAACGTATCTCGCCACAGTGCAGAAAGGGTAAGGTCACTCTGACGTCATATCAACAGGACGTTCTGCCACATCCTGGATAATCTCCAGGCATGACTCCCCCAGATTCTTTTACCTATTCCTAATCCTCCAGATTTTTTACCTGTTCCTACTCCTTCAGAGTTCATACCTGTTTCTATTCCTTCAGATTTCATACCTGTTACTACTCTCCCAGATTTTTTACCTGCTCCTACTCCTCCAGATTTTTACCTGTTCCTACCCCCCCACCCCCCAGATTTTTTACCTGTTCCTACACCCACATATTTTTTTTTTACCTGTTCCTACTCCCCCGACTTATTACCTGTTCCTGCTTTCCAAGATTTTTTTTTATCTACTCCTACTCCCCCAGATTTTTACCTGCTCCTACTCCTCCAGATTTTTTACCTGTTGCTACTCCCCCAGATTTTTACCTGCTCCTACTCCTCCAGATTTTTGACCTGTTGCTATTTCCCCAGATATTTTTTATCTGCACCTATTCCCCTAGATTTTTTTTTACTCCTACTGCCCCAGATTTTTTACCTGTTCCTACTCCCCAAGATTTTAAATCTGTTCTTATTGCCCGAGATTTTTTTTATCTGTACCTACTCCCCCAGATTTTTACCTGCTCCTACTCCCCCAGACTTTTTACCTGTTCCTATTCCCCCAGAATTTTTTTAATCTGTACCTACTAACCCAGGATTTTTTTTTACCTGCTCCTACTCCCACAGAGTTTTTACCTGTTCCTACTCCCCCCGAGTTTTTAACTGTTCCTACTCCTCAAATTTTTTATCTGTACCTACTCCCCCAGATTTTTTTACCTTTTCTTACTCCCCCAGATTTTTTACCTGTTTCTATCCCACTCCCAACCCCGATTTTTTTACCTGGTTCTACTCCCCGATTTTTTACCTATTCCTACTCCCTAAGATTTTTTACCAATTTCCTACTCTCCCAGATTTTTTACCTTTTCTTACTCCCTGAGATTTTTTATCTGTACCTACTCCCCCAGATTTTTTTTTACTTACTACTCCCCCAGATTTTTATCTGTTTCTACCCCCTCCCCACTCCGATTTTTTACCTGGTCCTACTCTCCCCGATGTTTTATCTGTTCCTACTCCCCCAGATTTTTTTTAACTGTTCCTACCCCCCCCCCCCCCCCGATTTTTGACTGTTCCTACTCCCCCAGATTTTTACCTGTTCCTACTCCTCCATATTTTTACCTGTTCCTACTCCCCCAGATTTTTTACCTGTTCCTACCCCCCCCCCCCCCCCCCCCGATTTTTTATCTGTTCCGACTCCCCCCATTTTTTACCTGTTCCTACTCCCCCAGATTCTTTACTCGTTCCTACTCCCCCAGATTTTTTACCTGTTCTTATTCCCTCAGATTTTTTATGTGTTCCTACTCCCCCCCCCCCCAATTTTTTCTCTGTTCCTACTCCCCCAAATCTTCTGCTGTTCCTACTCCCCCAGATTTTATACCTGTACCTACTTCCACAGATTTTTTTACCTGTTCCTTCTCCCCCCGTTCTTTATATGTTCCTACTCCCCCCAGATTCTTTACGTGTTCCTACTCCCCCTGATGTTTTTTATCTGTTCCTACTCACCCAGACCTTTTACTTGTTCCTACTCTCATAGATATTTTACCTGTTCCTACTCCCACACATTTTGTATCTGTTCCTATTCCTCCAGATCTTTTTCTTTTTTACCTGTTTCTACTCTCCCAGATTTTTTTCCTGCTCCTACTCCCCCATATTTGTTTTTTGTTCCTATTCCCCAAGATTTTGTTTACCTGTTCCTACTTCCCCAGATTGTTTTACCTGTTCCTACTCCCCAGACTATTTACCTGTTCCTACTCCCCCAGACTATTTACCTGTTCCTACTCCCCCAGACTATTTACCTGTTCCTACTCCCCAAATATTGTACGTGTTCCTACTTCCACATATTTTTTTTACCTGTTACTATTCCCCCAGATTTTTCACGTGTTCCTACTCCCCCAGATTTTTTACCTGTTCCTATTCCCCCGATATTTTTCACCTGTTTCTACTCCCCCAGACTTTTTACCTGTTCCTACTTCCCCAGATTTTTTACCTGTTCCTACCCCGTCCCCAGATCTTTTACCTGTTCCTACTCCCGCAGATGTTTTATTATCTGTTCCTACTCCCTCATATTTTTTTACCCGTTCCTACTCTCCCAGATTTAATGATCATCTTGTGTCTGCCTCCTTTAAGACTGTCTCATCTGTTTTCTTTGCTGTCCACGGAACTCTCAACATTCTTCTTAGAAACTACATTCCAGTTGCCTCGATTCTGGTTCTGACTTTGCGTGTTCACTGTCCACGCCTCATAATCGTACAACAGTATCGGTTCTATAATTATTACATTCAAGGATTCTCTTTCTGATGTTAATTGATAGGCATTTGTTGGTAAGAACGCTTTTCATCTTCTTGAATACTGTCTTGGTTTGGCCAATTGTGCTGGCTATTTCTGATGTGCATCTACCGTCTGGTGAAATGACTATTCCCAGACATCTAAAGCTATCACCCTTGTCTGAAAGTTGTGCCATTTGCCGTTATTTTGCATGAGGGGAATTTGTGTTTTCTTTTACTGATTACAATGACCTGTCTTCCTGCCATTCAGCTCCAGCGCTTCATATTTGCTTTATATTTCTATTATATTCAGAAGGTTTTTGTAGGTGTTTTTCATTTTCCGCATTTAGTACAGTGTCATCTGCGTAACGAAAGTTGCCTACCATTCTTCCTCCAAACCTTATACCAGGGCATTCTCTCAGGTTTCCTACGGCGGTTTGGCTGTAATGTGAAAACAATTAGTCATTAGATTGTGGGATAATCGGTCCAGGCATGTCTGAAATTTCAAAGACCTGCGCCGTTAAATTGTGAAGTTATCACTACAAGCTTGCTGTTTATTGGATGACCTTCGTAATGCTGACTATCATGATATCAACAGATCGTGAGAGTTTCCAATCTGATTCCATCGCTCTGTCAACTGATTCTGTAGTGGTTACAACTCTTTAAAACAACAATTTAAATGTGTGTGTGTGTGTGTGTGTGTGTGTGTGCGTGCGCACGTGTGTGTGTCTGTGTGTCTGTTTTCAGCCATGTATGGTCACAGTAGTCTTGGTCAACGTCAGAATCACACCTGTGAAGATTCCGTACAGGACGCCCTGGACAAGGAACTGGAACCCAAGATGGAGACAGTGTACTGTGCTGCCAGACGTGTCATGTCCCTCAACATGACCATGCAGGGTGTCTTTATCCCTGATCTCAAACACCCAGACTTTAGTCCCTTGGTGTACCCTGGCGCCAGTTACACACCACCCATGTGGGGAGGCTATTCCACTCCTTCATATGGTGGCTATGGCTCAAGTAACTCCCCTCATGGCGGCTCCAGTGGTGGTTTTGGTGGCTTTGGCGGGTTTGGCGGTTTTGGCGGTTATGGCTCAAGTTACTCCCCCTCTGGTGGCTCCAGTGGTGGTTTTGGCGGCTTTGGCGGTTTTGGCGGCTATGGCTCAAGTAACTCCCCCTTTGGCGGCCAGGGTGGCTACTATGGCGGTTATTCCACTCCTTACCCAGGCCACTATGGTTATTCAGGCTATCCCAACATGTATCATGGTGGCATGCCCAACACTGGGGCTAATATTAACTGTAGCCAATACCCATTCCATGGACTGAGTGATGACCAGATTCTGGATGAGGCAGAGACAGCCGTTCTGGATGGCCTGGCGTACCTCAATAACACCTGGCAACATGAGGTAGATGCTGTGGTACAGTGTGCTAGCGGCCTCTCGACTTCCAGCCCCTTTATTGGTCATCTGCATCAAGTTTATGGCGACATGACACACGAGATCGACATGTTTGCTCATAAAATGCTGCACGCCATACAAGCTGGTAAGCTTACTGGACAGGTTGTGTTCTGTGTCTTTCTGTCTGTTTTTATGTCTCTCTCTGTTTATATGTATTGCTTCTTTACAAGCCTTGTGTGTATTACATTTGTCCACATATTACTATATTGTACAATGAGTACTCGAAAGTAAGTCATAGTGCTTGTTACTTGTTTTGTCATGCCCATGTTATGTCCAAAATCAGTACTGTTCCAAACGTATGGGATACTTGTGCACAAGGTCCCACGAAGAAAGGTAAATTTGTATGTAAGCTTGCTTTAATCAAACGTTTCACGTGGTGCTTTCCAAGTACCATACACGCCACAGATAAACTGTCAATTTTTCATTATCTGATAATCCCAAGTTGAACAAGTGCATCTTTGTGCATAAGATTATTCATTGTAAACATTCGTTCGTACTTAAAGCAGCAATTCTTCTGTGAAACGAAACGCGAATCAGTCTCCAGAGAAGAAAACAACACCGTACTCTAGTGTTGTCAAAAACATGACTGGTTCTTTATGGATGTATGTTAGAATGTTCTGGCTGTTGGAACGATTGATCAAAATATTTGAAAGAGTCAACTGTCAGTATAATTGTTTAGAAATATACTCTGATTAGAACGTCAAGACCTGATATGTTTCCTTTTGCAATACCTGTTTTGTTTCCCTTTGCCCCTTTTCAGTTTACTAATATATGCACATCTATCTGTATATGTCTTAACAGACACTGATATTGCAGTCTATACAAATCTCGTTGTGTATGAATACTTGTCTTAGTAATCTTTCCATTCTGATTTGATAAAAAGACACATTACATTTGTAATGGTAAATGAAACTTTTATTCTGTAAAGTAAGTCACCTGACAGATCTTTTTTTCGAAATACAACAATTGAATGTGTGTAAAAGTGTGTGTGTTTGATTTGCATGTGTGTGTGTGTATGTATGTGTGAATATATGTGTGTATGTGTGTGTGTGTATGTGTCTGTGTGTGTTTATGCGTGTGTGTGTATGTGTGTGTGTGTGTGTTCACAGCCAAATATGGTCACAGCGGTCCTGGTCAACGTCAGAACCACACCTGTGAAGATCCCGTACAGGACGCCCTGGACATGGAACTGGAACCCAAGATGCAGACGGTGTACTGTGCTGCCAGACGTGTCATGTCCCTCAACATGACCATGCAGGGTGTCTTTATCCCTGATCTCAAACACCCAGACTTTAGTCCCTTGGTGAAGCCTGGCGCCAGTTATTCCCCACCCATGTGGGGAGGCTATTCCACTCCTTCCTATGGTGGTTATGGCGGCTATGGCTCAAGTTACTCCCCTCATGGCGGTTCTGGTAGCTACGGTGGCTATGGTGGTTATGGCGGCTATGGTGGCTATGGCGGCTATGGCTCAAGTTACTCCCCCTATGGCGGCCACGGTGGCTACTATGGTGGTTATTCCACTCCTTACCCAGGCCACTATGGTTATTCAGGCTATCCCAACATGTATCATGGTGGCATGCCCAACACTGGGGCTAATATCAACTGTAGCCAATACCCATTCCATGGACTGAGTGATGACCAGATTCTGGATGAGGCTGAGACAGCTGTTCTGGATGGCCTAGCGTACCTGAATAACACTTGGCAACATGAGGTAGATGCTGTGGTACAGTGTGCTAGCGGCCTCTCGACTTCCAGCTCCTTTATTGGTCATCTGCATCAAGTTTATGGCGACATGACACACGAGATCGACATGTTTGCTCATAAAATGCTGCACGCCATACAAGCTGGTAAGCTGGACAGGTTGTGTTCTGTGTCTTTCTGTCTGTTTTTATGTCTCTCTCTGTTTATATGTATTGCTTCTTTACTAGCCTTGTGTGCAGCACATTTGTCCACACACTATTATATTGTGCAATGTGCACTCGAAAGTAAGTCATAGTGCTTGTTACTTGTTTTGTCGTGCCCATATTATGTCCAAAATCAGTACTGTTCCAAACTTATGGGATACTTGTGCACAAGATCTCACGAACAAAGGTGAATTTGTGTGTAAGCTTGCCTAAAGTAAACGTTTCGCGTTTCCAAGTATCATACACGCCACAGAATAACTGTCAATTTTTCATTATCTGATAATCCCAAGTTGAACAAGTGCATCTTTGTGCATAAGATTATTCATTGTAAACATTCGTTCGTATCTAAGGCAACAGTTCTTCTGTGAAACAAAACGCAAGTCAGTTTCCAGAAAAAAACAAACAAACCGTACTCTAGCGTTGTCAAAAACATGACTGGTTCTTTATGGATGTATGTTAGAATATTCTGGCTGTTGGAACGATTGATCAAAATATTTGAAAGAGTCAACTGTCAGTATAATTGTTTAGAAATATACTCTGATTAGAACGTCAAGACCTGATATGTTTTCTTTTGCAATACCTGCTTTGTTTCCCTTTGCCCCTTTTCAGTTTACTAATATACACATCTATCTGTATATGTCCTAACAGACACTGATATTGTAGTCTTTACGAATCTCGTTGTGTGTGAATGCTTGTCTTAGTAATCTTTCCATTCTGATTTGATATTACATTTTTAATGTTAAAATGAATAATCTATTTACAAACACGTTTTTCTCATATACTTAGTACTTAACTATTTAATTTTAATTGTCAAAAAATGTTCACCCACTTACGCTCATGTACACACACACATGCACATTATGATATCATCGATTTATATGTATTCACTGTTGTTAGTATCATTTGTTTATTTATAGTAGTGACATTTGTTTGTTTACAGACAAAAACACGGACACACACATACACGCACACGCATGGGCGAGTGCACCCACACTCAGACAGATACACAGATATAACTCAAACGTGCTATGGATTATATGTATTTACTTAATGTCCTCTTAACCAAATGTTATTTCTCATTTTATATTTTATTTTTTATTTTTCGTTTTTGTTTTTGTTTTTGGTACAATTGATGGACTTATTCATTTTGCAGTATCCAATTTTATCTTGTTTTAAATGTATGTAGAATAGCAACATCACATATGCAAGCCACCTGATGTTTTTATATCTACACTGATTCATCTCATTTCATTTGTAATCAATACATTTTTCTCATTGAAGACTAGAAAAAGACAAGCAACATTTATAGGACGTTTTATGAAGAAAGGGGAATTAGTGCCCCTGGTCACAACAGGAATGCTGGAGGGAAAGAGACTACCATGTAGACAGAGGGAGAAAATATTGAACGGACTTGCGGGGTGGCTGAGGACAGAGAGGATGGAAAATGTACTTGAAGCAACAAGAGATAGATTCGTAAGGACGGCCATGATCGCCAAAGCCTTGCAGCAGAGCACATGATGAAGATGATGACATTTTTGTTTGTTTGTGCTGCTGCAGAGAACGTTGACGTGTATTTTGTTGTATGATATTTCCTTATTTTCATCAATATACACCGTGTTCTGCTAAAAACTTTGCATGACAGGGAAGATTATTTGCTATTTGGCTTGTCAAGTGAATCATTTTGATAACATCATCACTTGTTCAAATTGTTACTGACTATTTTCTTCGGGAAATTCATAGCATTTGAATGTAATTGCATGTGGTCGAATAAGGTGTCATCAGCAAATTGTCATATGGATCATTCAGCTGTGCAAAATGTTTTATTATGACGACCTCTTCAAATCTTAGAAAGAATGGAACCTGTGAAACTCATAGTTGACAGTATTTGAATGACTGGCACATTATATTGGCCCTGAGCAGGCCAGTATTCGAGTTACAGGCTCTGATACTACTCAGTCTATTAGATATAGAAAAATGAAACCTTTGTTCTGTAAAGTAAGTCACCTGACAGACCTTTATTTTTCGAAACACAACAATTGAATGTGTGTAAGATTGTGTGTTTGATTTTGTGTGTGTGTGTGTGTGTGTGTGTGTGTGTGTGTGTGTGTGTGTGTGTGTGTGTGTGTGTGTGTGATGTGTGGATGTGTGTGTATGTGTGTTTGTGTGTGTGTGTGTTGTGTATGTGTGTGTGTGTGTGTGTGTGGTGTGTGTGTGTGTGTGTGTGTGTGTGTGTGTGTGTGTGTTGTGTGTGTGTGTTTACAGCCAAATATGGTCACAACGGTCCTGGTAAACGTCAGAACCACACCTGTGAAGATCCCGTACAGGACGCCCTGGACAAGGAACTGGAACCCAAGATGGAGACGGTGTACTGTGCTGCCAGACGTGTCATGTTCCTCAACATGACCATGCAGGGTGTCTTTATCCCTGATCTCAAGCACCCAGACTTTACTCCCTTGGTAAACCCTGGCGCCAGTTATTCCCCACCCATGTGGGGAGGCTATTCCACTCCTTCCTATGGTGGGTATGGCGGCTATGGCTCAAGTTACTCCCCTCATGGCAGCCATGGTGGTTATGGCGGTTCCGGCGGCTATGGCGGCTATGGTGGTTATGGTGGCTATGGCTCAAGTTACTCCCCCTATGGTGGCCAGGGTGGTTACTACGGCGGTTATTCCAGTCCTTACCCAGGCCACTATGGTTATTCAGGCTATCCCAACATGTATCATGGTTGCAAGCCCAACACTGGGGCTAATATTAACTGTAGCCAATACCCATTCCATGGACTGAGTGATGACCAGATTCTGGATGAGGCTGAGACAGCCGTTCTGGATGGCCTGGCGTATCTGAATAACACATGGCAACATGATGTAGATGCTGTGATACAGTGTTCCAGCAGCTACACGGCTTCCAGCTCCTTTATTGGTGATCTCCATCATATTTATGGTGACATGACACACGAGATTGACATGTTTGCTCATCAGATGCTGCACGCCATACAAGCTGGTAAGCTTACTGAACAGGTTGTGTTCTCTATCTTTCTGCCCGTCTTTATGTCTCTCTCTGTTTATATGTATTGCTTCTTTACAAGTCTTGTGTGCAGCACATTTGTCCACACACTATTATGTTGTGCAATGCGTACTCGAAAGAAAGTCCTAACCCTGTTTACTTGTTTTGTTGTGCCCATGTTATGTCCAGAATCAGTACTGTTCTGAACTTATGGGATACCTATGCACAAGTTCTCTCGATGAAAATTGAATTTGTGTGTAAGCTTGCCTGCAACGTTCCGCATGGTGCTTTACAAGTAATATACACACATCAGAATAACTTGTCCGTCGATTTTTCATTGTGTTATCTGAAGTTTTACAAGTCCATCTTTATGTACAAAATTATTCATAATATATATTCATTCATATCTAAAGCAAAAGATTTTCTGTAAAAAGAAACGAGTATCAGACCCCAGAAGAAATGTACTCTAGTGTTGTCAAAAACAAGACTGGATCTTTATGAATGTATTTCAGAAAATATTGTCAAGAAAAAAGCTGGATCTTAGTGGATGTATTTTGGAATATTCTGGCAGAAGGTGTTGGAACGATCTATGAAAATATTTGAAAGAGTCAACCGTCAGTGTAATTGTTTAGAAAAAAACTCTGATTAGAACCTCTGGGACTATGTTTTCCGTTATGATACCTGCTTTGTTTCCCTTTGCCCCTTTTCAGTTTACTAATATATGCACATCTGTCTGTGTGTGCCCTTAAAGGCACTGATATTGTAGGCTATACGAATCTTGTTTTGTATGAATACATGGCCAGGCAATCTTTCCATTTTGATTTGATAAAGTGAAAACGAAATAGCCTATTCACAAACACGTTTTCTTTATATATACTTATTTATTTAATAAAAAAAAAAGCACACACTTACGCACATGTACACACACATGCACATTATGATATAATTGATTTATTTCTACTTATTGTTAGTATCATTTGTTTGTTTTCAGACACAAACACAGACACACACATACACACATACGCGTGGACGAGAGCGCTCACACTCAGATAGATACACATATATACTCAACCCTCAATTGATTATTTATAGTCACTTTATATACTCTGGACCAAACACAATTTATTTCTTTATTTGGTTTTGATTTAGGTTTTGATAAACTTTCCATTTTTTGAAATATCCAATTTTATGTCTTTTTAATATATATAGATTAGCAACGTCAAATACATAACCTACCCCTTTCTTTATATCTACACTGAGTCATCTCATTTCATTCGTAATCAACACTTTTTTCTGCTGCTGCAGAGAACGTTGACCTGTATTTTGTTGCTTGATATTTCCTTACTTTCATCAACAGCCACAATGTGTTCAGCTTAAAACTTTGCATGACAGAGAAGATTATTTGCTATTTGGCTTGTCAAGTGAATCATTTTGATAACATCATAGCTCGTTCAAATTATTACTTAATATTTCCTATGGGAAATTCACAGCATTTGAATGAATTTGCATGTGCTCGAAGAAGGTGTTGTCAGCAAATTGTCATTTGGATCTTTCAGCTGTGCAAATTGTTTTATGATGACGACCTTTTCAAATCTTAGAAAGAATGGAACCTGTAAAACTCATGGTTGAAAGCATTTGAATGACTGACACATTATATTGGCCGTGAACAGGCCATTTTTCAAGTTACAGGCTATGATACTTCTCAATCTATCAGATATAGAAAAATGAAATCTTTGCTGTGTAAAGTAAGTCACCTAATAGACCTTCATTTTTCGAAACAGCAATTATATATGTGTAAGAGTGTGTGTGTTTGATTTGTATGTGTGTGTGTATGTGTGTGTGTGTGTGTGTGTATGTGTGTGTGTGTGTATGTGTGTGTGTGTGTGTGTGTGTGTGTGTGTGTGTGTGTGTGTGCGTGTGTTCACAGCCAAATATGGTCACAGCGGACCTGGTAAACGTCAGAACCACACCTGTGAAGATCCCGTACAGGACGCCCTGGACATAGAACTGAAACCCAAGATGGAGACAGTGTACTGTGCTGCCAGACGTGTCATGTCCCTCAACATGACCATGCAGGGTGTCTTTATCCCTGATCTCAAACACCCAGACTTTAGTCCCTTGGTGAAGCCTGGCGCCAGTTATTCACCACCCATGTGGGGAGGATATTCCACTCCTTCCTATGGTGGGTATGGCGGCTATGGCTCAAGTTACTCCCCTCATGGCAGTTCTGGTGGCTATGGCGGCTATGGTGGCTATGGTGGTTATGGCGGCTATGGCTCAAGTTACTCCCCTACGGAGGGCACGGTGGCTACTACGGCGGTTATTCCACTCCTTACCCAGGCCACTATGGTTATTCAGGCTATCCCAACATGTATCATGGTTGCATGCCCAACACTGGGGCTAATATCAACTGTAGCCATACCCATTCCATGGACTGAGTGATGACCAGATTTGGATGAGGCAGAGACAGCCGTTCTGGATGGCCTGGCGTACCTCAATAAACCTGGCAACAGAGGTAGATGCTGTGGTACAGTGTGCCAGCGGCCTCTCGACTTCCAGCTCCTTTATTGGTCATCTGCATCAAGTTTATGGCGACATGACACACGAGATCGACATGTTTGCTCACGGAATGCTCTACGCCATACAGGCTGGTATGCTTACTGGACATCTCTTGCTCTCTCTCTCTCTCTCTCTCTCTCTATCTCTTTTTTCTCTGTCTGTCTCTCTCTCACTTTCTTTGCCTCTGTCTCTCTGTCTCTGTCTCTGTCTGTCTCTCTCTCTTTTTTTCTCTGTCTGTCTGTCTGTCTCTTTCTTTGCCTCTGTCTCTGTCTCTCTCTCTCTCTCTCTGTCTTTTGTCTCTCTGTACATTTGCGCTACTTCTTAACAAGAACAGGTCTTCCAAAATACTGATTTATTTAATATATTCTTCCATTTGTACTTGAAATAAAGTCAACGAATAATTCTCATTTTGTCAGAAGGGATGATCGAAATGCGTGTCCAAAGACGATATGTACTAGAGCCTGAAAAAGAACATGTGCATTTTAATGTTTGAACTTGATCAGCAGAGCTCTTTAATATTTAAATGAGTTTTTTTGTGAAAAAAAGAGAATAAAATGTCCAAAAAAGGTACTTTGGTATTGCCGAAAAAAAAACAAGAGTAGATCTCTACAACTGTAGTTAGCATATTCGAGCATCAACTATTGGGATGATTTGCTAAACTGTTTGAATGGAATGCGGTAAATAAAAACGTACCATCGTTTACAAAGAAATGTAATCATTCCCGATTCCGTATATACCGTCGTCCATGACCGAAATGTTCCCATTCAAATACATGCTTTATTTCTACTGTACTTTTCCCCTTTTCTATTACTAATGCATACACATTTGTACATTCATCACAGAAACTGATACAGTTGGCTATGGCAGCAAACACACTTCGTGGTGTATGAATACATGTCTAAGCAACCTACGGTTTATGATTTGATCATATGCATGATATTTGTTCAAATATAACCTCTTAGTCACTGACATGTTTTTGTCATGTATTGACATATATTTTATTATCATTTCACATTAAAACGGAGATACGTCCACACATGCAATTTCATGATATTATCAATTTATTCTTTTTTGATGGTCTTGCTGCTATTATTTGTAATTGAAATTGTTCGTTCGTTGCTTGATTTAACGTCTTTTCACTATAAGTGATATTAGACGGGGAAAAATGGCATGAAGGATGAAATAAGGGGGGGGGGGGGGTGTGGAGGGGAGAGGGGAACAGAGTAAGGGACGTAAAAAAATTAAAGGAAGCGGCAAGGTCTTAAGAAAAAGGATGTGGATGAACAGAGAAATGAAACTAGAACAACGCTAACATCAATAATGTAAAAGAAAAATCGTCATAAAAACAAAACAAAACAAAAAAAATCATAATTATAATAATAATCTTAAAGTAACGCATTAACAGGACTAGGTGCTCAACTGCGGGTCTTCCTTTTCTAAAACCTGCCTGGTTTACCGGAATAACGTTATTTTTATCACAGTAGTGTAAAAGTCTGTTTAAGACCAATCTTTCCATTAGTTTGCTTGTATGGGACGTTAAAGCAATAGGTCTGTAACTGTTTTTATCGGTTTTCGATTTTCCTGTTTTTAAGATTGGTATAACTATAGACTTTTGCCAGATTTGTGGCACAGTTCCAGTAACCCAGCATTTCTGCAAAATTTTGTGTAGGAAAATAAGGTAGCTTTCAGGGAGATGTTTAATCATTTCAGTCGAAACTGCATCAACACCTACCGAACTCTTTTTGTTGTGTAGAGACAGTACTTTTGTTTTTTAGCTCTTCTAAGGTGATTGAAGAATTAAACGAGGAATGGGCTGGTCAGGTCTAAATTATCCTACGCGCAAGAAGTTTTCTTCAATGCACCCAAATATTTACTAAAAAAGATTCAGAGCTTGGACTGCAAAAGTCTTAAAATTGCACTAGGTGTACCAACTCATGCTTCTACTCTGGAAACGTACAAAGTTGCTGGAATTCTACCTTTAAACAACCATCGTGAGTTAGCTACAGCAAAGTTTGCAATTAGAACTACTTCACAAGTGGATAATTTTGTGAGCAAAGAAATTAAGATCAGGTCTGATACTGACTTTCCAAAACGAGCAAAAAACATTTCATCACAAATTACAGCCGAGATGAGATTAGAGTGAGATTGGACAGTGGCAGCACAAGCATGCAGATCTTCGCTTGATTTCAAAACTGGGGAAGTAAGTAAGCAGTATTGTAACTCTTTGAGTATATAAATCGCGGTGGATACCTTCTTCCCGTGATTCCCACAGTCATAGACTGGAGGATAATAATAATTGGGGAAATTGGGAAGCTTGGTAGCGACAACATTCATCGACTGTAGAATCAAAATTTCACACCTATTTGATGCTAGGAAATGCTCCAAGTAAGCCGAATTGGTGGAAAGGGATCTACAATTCCATTGCAAAAACTTGACTTGGGATTGTTTTCGCATTGCTGATATTGGTTAATCTCCAACTTTCTAATAACTGTTATTTATGGTCGATAATAATGAATACTTTGATTTCTGTGTCCAGGAGAACTGGACAGAAAGAAAATTACGTAATTACTTAGACTACGAAGTAAAGATAACAAAATTGTAGCAAAATCAATAAAAAGAAAATTACATAGTCCAACGTACGAATAACTTATAAAGGTGATAATAGATTACAAGGGATAACAAATAACCAAAAATCAAAATAATGGCATTCACGTCTTCAAATGTACAGAGTGTATAGTCTGACCGAGTCTTGATAGTCGGACTAAAACCTAGTTATTGTTTATTTTCAGCAGAAGAAATGTCAGAGATGACGAGGAAAAAGTCCTGTGACATGAACATTAAGTATTGTATATGTAATACTGTTATTTCAAAACATATTATACGGCCACTATGGTGTGTAGTTGTCAAAAGGGTGGTACTGTCCTCTGGAGAATCTGGAAGGGTGTAGCTGTGATGATCTTGATCTTGATGTTCTCCTTGGAGTCTCCCAAAATAGGTCTCGAATGTGTCTTCCAAGATTTCCTGCAATGATGCTACTTCCTCTGGTGGTGGGGTGAATGTCGTCTTTTAGAAATTGTTGAGTGGTACGAAGGTTCTCATGTGATACAAAAGAAATATTTTTCATATCAACAAGTTCAGCAGATAGAAAAGCGTTGAACAGATTTCGTTGAACCTCCATTCGGGCCTGCCGTACAGGGGCAACCTTACTAACGACTAGTTTAGATTTTGGATGTTCTTGTGCTATTTGTTTTATGCCTGAAGCGAGATGTTTAGTTGTTGCAGGGAGATCTTTGCTGTTCAATTCATGCACACCACAGTGAAAAACAATACAGTCTGCTGAATCATCAAATTTGGAAAAGGCCATATCTAATGAGCTTTTAATGTTATGAGGGTCGTTCACAGGGCACGAGTCTCCTTCAAAACCGTAAGATCGTCCCAGTCTTCTTGAGTTGACACCTTTCAACACAGAGTCGTGGACAGTGAGAACGTACGGAAGATCGTGGGTCTTTTTATGTTGTTTTGAAATATTTTCAGAACGGGATGGTGTAGGCCTATGTTTGGGAAGCGAAATGACGTCTTTAGTTGGTATGACGTCATGACGTTGTTCTTTCTTGTTTTTTATTTTATTTTCAGGCACTTTTGTTGCTTGCTGTTTAGTTTTGCTGCTGGGTTTTGGTGCCTTGAGGTTTCGGGTCTGTTTGTCGTCCTGCTTGCTTGTGTGGTTTTGTTTCAGTGCCTCAGCGTAGGTGGGATGTGTGTCATGTAGATCCGTCTGTGTGTGACAGTTACGGGTTGTCATGGTGATGTTCTTTTTTTGCTGGTTAGTGAGTAGAGTAAGGACCGTCTTTTCCAGAGAATTGACTTGGTCCCGCAGAGCCAGTATGATGTTTTTTAGTTCTGCCGTACTCACGCAGTCCGCCGAGCTGGGAAGAGGCGCTGTGCAGGTTGTCCCACTCTGCGTGTCAGTGGGAGTCGTGGTCGGTGCACCAGATGTAGCGTTAGGCCTAGCGTCAGACTCGGCGACTGTCGATTTCGGGTCCTTTTCAGTCTCTGCTCCCGCGGCACTGGACGATATCTTCTCTCCATCAGCCTTGCCCTCTGATGCGTCTTCTTGTTTCTTTTGGGCAAGGCGGCCTCTTCTCGTTCTTGTCATATTGGGCCTTTTACACGTTTTCTCCGACAGCTGAAAATTTGTTAGTTAGGTGTCTCCGCCATCTTGAATTTCGTCCTTGAAATTGTGTATGGGTATGTGTGTGCGTGTGCGTGCGTGTGTGTGTGTCTGTGTGTGTGTGTGTCTGTGTGTGTATGTGTGTGTGTATGTGTGTGTGTGTGTGTGTGTGTGTGTGTGTGTGTGTGTGTGTATGTGTGTGTGTGTGTGTGTGTGTTTACAGCCAAATATGGTCACAGCGGTCCTGGTCAACGTCAGAACCACACCTGTGAAGATCCCGTACAGGACGCCCTGGACATAGAACTGGAACCCAAGATGGAGACAGTGTACTGTGCTGCCAGACGTGTCATGTCCCTCAACATGACCATGCAGGGTGTCTTTATCCCTGATCTCAAACACCCAGACTTTAGTCCCTTGGTGAAGCCTGGCGCCAGTTATTCACCACCCATGTGGGGAGGATATTCCACTCCTTCCTATGGTGGGTATGGCGGCTATGGCTCAAGTTACTCCCCTCATGGCAGTTCTGGTGGCTATGGTGGCTATGGTGGCTATGGTGGTTATGGCGGCTATGGCTCAAGTTACTCCCCCTACGGATGGCACGGTGGCTACTACGGCGGTTATTCCACTCCTTACCCAGGCCACTATGGTTATTCAGGCTATCCCAACATGCACCATGGTTTCATGCCCAACACTGGGGCTAATATCAACTGTAGCCATTACCCATTCCATGGACTGAGTGATGACCAGATTTTGGATGAGGCTGAGACAGCCGTTCTGGATGGCCTGGCGTACCTGAATAAAACCTGGCAACAGGAGGTAGATGCTGTGGTACAGTGTGCCAGCAGCTACACAACTTCCAGCTCCTTTATTGGTCATCTGCATCAAGTTTATGGCGACATGACACACGAGATCGACATGTTTGCTCACGGAATGCTCTACGCCATACAGGCTGGTATGCTTACTGGACATCTCTTGCTCTCTCTCACTCTCTCTATCTCTTTTTTCTCTGTCTGTCTCTCTCTCACTTTCTTTGCCTCTGTCTCTCTGTCTCTGTCTCTGTCTGTCTCTCTTTTTTTCTCTGTCTGTCTGTTTGTCTCTTTCTTTGCCTCTGTCTCTGTCTCTCTGTCTCTCTCTCTCTCTGTGTCTTTTGTCTCTCTGTACATTTGCGCTACTTCTTAACAAGAACAGGTCATCCAAAATACTGATTTATTTAATATATTCTTCCATTTGTACTTGAAATAAAGTCAACGAATAATTCTCATTTTGTCAGAAGGGATGATCGAAATACGTGTCCAAAGACGATATGTACTAGAGCCTGAAAAAGAACATGTGCATTTTAATGTTTGAACTTGATCAGAAGAGCTCTTTCATATTTAAATGAGTTTTTTTGTGAAAAAAAGAGAATAAATGTCCAGAAAAGGTACTTTGGTATTGCCGAAAAAAAACAAGAGTAGATCTCTATAACTGTAGTTAGCATATTCGAGCATCAGCTATTGGGTTGATTTGCTAAACTGTTTGAATGGAATGCGGTTAATAAAAACGTACCATCGTTTACAAAGAAATACAATCATTTCCGATTCCGTATATACCGTCGTCCATGACCGAAATGTTCCCATTCAAATACATGCTTTATTTCTACTGTACTTTTCCCCTTTTCTATTACTAATGCATACACATTTGTACATTCATCACAGAAACTGATACAGTTGGCTATGGCAGCAAACACACTTCGTGGTGTATGAATACATGTCTTAGCAACCTACGGTTTATGATTTGATCATATGCATGATATTTGTTCAAATATAACCTCTTAGTCACTGACATGTTTTTGTCATGTATTGACATATATTTTATTATCATTTCACATTAAAACGGAGATACGTCCACACATGCAATTTCATGATATTATCAATTTATTCTTTTTTGATGGTCTTGCTGCTATTATTTGTAATTGAAATTGTGTATGGGTATGTGTGTGCGTGTGCATGCGTGTGTGTGTGTCTGTGTGTGTGTGTGTCTGTGTGTGTATGTGTGTGTGTGTGTGTATGTGTGTGTGTGTGTGTGTGTGTGTGTGTGTGTGTGTGTGTGTGTGTGTGTTGTTGTGTGTTCACAGCCAAATATGGTCACAGCGGACCTGGTAAACGTCAGAACCACACCTGTGAAGATCCCGTACAGGACGCCCTGGACATAGAACTGGAACCCAAGATGGAGACAGTGTACTGTGCTGCCAGACGTGTCATGTCCCTCAACATGACCATGCAGGGTGTCTTTATCCCTGATCTCAAACACCCAGACTTTAGTCCCTTGGTGAAGCCTGGCGCCAGTTATTCACCACCCATGTGGGGAGGCTATTCCACTCCTTCCTATGGTGGGTATGGCGGCTATGGCTCAAGTTACTCCCCTCATGGCAGTTCTGGTGGCTATGGCGGCTATGGTGGCTATGGTGGTTATGGCGGCTATGGCTCAAGTTACTCCCCCTACGGAGGGCACGGTGGCTACTACGGCGGTTATTCCACTCCTTACCCAGGCCACTATGGTTATTCAGGCTATCCCAACATGCACCATGGTTTCATGCCCAACACTGGGGCTAATATCAACTGTAGCCATTACCCATTCCATGGACTGAGTGATGACCAGATTTGGATGAGGCTGAGACAGCCGTTCTGGATGGCCTGGCGTACCTGAATAAAACCTGGCAACAGGAGGTAGATGCTGTAGTACAGTGTGCCAGCAGCTACACAACTTCCAGCTCCTTTATTGGTCATCTGCATCAAGTTTATGGCGACATGACACACGAGATCGACATGTTTGCTCACGGAATGCTCTACGCCATACAGGCTGGTATGCTTACTGGACATCTCTTGCTCTCTCTCTCCTCTCTCTCTATCTCTTTTTTCTCTTCTGTCTTCTCTCATCTTTCTTTGCCTCTGTCTCTCTGTCTCTTCTCTGTCTCTGTCTGTCTCTCTTTTTTTCTCTGTCTGTCTGTCTGTCTCTTTCTTTGCCTCTGTCTCTGTCTCTGTCTCTCTGTCTCTGTCTCTCTCTCTCTCTCCTGTCATTTGTCTCTCTGTACATTTGCGACTACTTCTTAACAAGAACAGGTCTCCAAAATACTGATTTATTTAATATATTCTTCCATTTGTACTTGAAATAAAGTCAACGAATAATTCTCATTTTGTCAGAAGGGATGATCGAAATGCGTGTCCAAAGACGATATGTACTAGACCTGAAAAAGAACATGTGCATTTTAATGTTTGAACTTGATCAGCAGAGCTCTTTCATATTTAAATGAGTTTTTTTGTGAAAAAAAAGAGAATAAATGTCCAAAAAAGGTACTTTGGTATTGCCGAAAAAAAAACAAGAGTGGATCTTACAACTGTAGTTAGCATATTCGAGCATCAACTATTGGGATGATTTGCTAAACTGTTTGAATGGAATGCGGTTAATAAAAACGTACCAACGTTTACAAAGAAATATAATCATTCCGATTCCGTATATACCGTCGTCCATGACCGAAATGTTCCCATTCAAATACATGCTTTATTTCTACTGTACTTTTCCCCTTTTCAATTTACTAATGCATACACATTTGTACATTCATCACAGAAACTGATACAGTTGGCTATGGCAGCAAACACACTTCGTGGTGTATGAATACATGTCTAAGCAACCTACGGTTTATGATTTGATCATATGCATGATATTTGTTCAAATATAACCTCTTAGTCACTGACATGTTTTTGTCATGTATTGACATATATTTTATTATCATTTCACATTAAAACGGAGATACGTCCACACATGCAATTTCATGATATTATCAATTTATTCTTTTTTGATGGTCTTGCTGCTATTATTTGTAATTGAAATTGTGTATGGGTATGTGTGTGCGTGTGCGTGCGTGTGTGTGTGTCTGTGTGTGTGTGTGTCTGTGTGTGTATGTGTGGTGTGTGTGTGTGTGTGTGTGTGTGTGTGTGTGTGTGTGTGTGTGTGTGTGTGTTTACAGCCAAATATGGTCACAGCGGTCCTGGTCAACGTCAGAACCACACCTGTGAAGATCCCGTACAGGACGCCCTGGACATAGAACTGGAACCCAAGATGGAGACAGTGTACTGTGCTGCCAGACGTGTCATGTCCCTCAACATGACCATGCAGGGTGTCTTTATCCCTGATCTCAAACACCCAGACTTTAGTCCCTTGGTGAAGCCTGGCGCCAGTTATTCACCACCCATGTGGGGAGGCTATTCCACTCCTTCCTATGGTGGGTATGGCGGCTATGGCTCAAGTTACTCCCCTCATGGCAGTTCTGGTGGCTATGGCGGCTATGGTGGCTATGGTGGTTATGGCGGCTATGGCTCAAGTTACTCCCCCTACGGAGGGCACGGTGGCTACTACGGCGGTTATTCCACTCCTTACCCAGGCCACTATGGTTATTCAGGCTATCCCAACATGCACCATGGTTTCATGCCCAACACTGGGGCTAATATCAACTGTAGCCATTACCCATTCCATGGACTGAGTGATGACCAGATTTTGGATGAGGCTGAGACAGCCGTTCTGGATGGCCTGGCGTACCTGAATAAAACCTGGCAACAGGAGGTAGATGCTGTAGTACAGTGTGCCAGCAGCTACACAACTTCCAGCTCCTTTATTGGTCATCTGCATCAAGTTTATGGCGACATGACACACGAGATCGACATGTTTGCTCACGGAATGCTCTACGCCATACAGGCTGGTATGCTTACTGGACATCTCTTGCTCTCTCTCTCTCTCTCTCTCTCTCTCTCTCTCTCTCTCTCTCTCTCTCTCTCTCTTTTTTCTCTGTCTGTCTCTCTCTCACTTTCTTTGCCTCTGTCTCTCTGTCTCTGTCTCTGTCTCTGTCTGTCTCTCTTTTTTCTCTGTCTGTCTGTCTGTCTCTTTCTTTGCCTCTGTCTCTGTCTCTGTCTCTCTGTCTCTGTCTCTCTCTCTCTCTCTGTCTTTTGTCTCTCTGTACATTTGCGCTACTTCTTAACAAGAACAGGTCATCCAAAATACTAATTTATTTAATATATTCTTCCATTTGTACTTGAAATAAAGTCAACGAATAATTCTCATTTTGTCAGAAGGGATGATCGAAATGCGTGTCCAAAGACGATATGTACTAGAGCTTGAAAAAGAACATGTGCATTTTAATGTTTGAACTTGATCAGCAGAGCTCTTTCATATTTAAATGAGTTTGTTTTGTGAAAAAAAGAGAATAAATGTCCAAAAAAGGTACTTTGGTATTGCCGAAAAAAAAACAAGAGTAGATCTCTACAACTGTAGTTAGCATATTCGAGCATCAACTATTGGGATGATTTGCTAAACTGTTTGAATGGAATGCGGTTAATAAAACCGTACCATCGTTTACAAAGAAATGTAATCATTCCCGATTCCGTATATACCGTCGTCCATGACCGAAATGTTCCCATTCAAATACATGCTTTATTTCTACTGTACTTTTCCCCTTTTCTATTACTAATGCATACACATTTGTACATTCATCACAGAAACTGATACAGTTGGCTATGGCAGCAAACACACTTCGTGGTGTATGAATACATGTCTAAGCAACCTACGGTTTATGATTTGATCATATGCGTGATATTTGTTCAAATATGACCTCTTAGTCACTGACATGTTTGTTGTCATGTGTTGACATATATTTTATTATCATTTCACATTAAAACGGAGATACGTATACACATGCAATTTAATGATATTATCAATTTATTCTTTTTTGATGGTCTTGCTGCTATTATTTGTAATTGAAATTGTGTATGGGGATGTGTGTGCGTGTGCGTGCGTGTGTGTGTGTCTGTGTGTGTATGTGTGTGTATGTGTGTGTGTGTGTGTGTGTGTGTGTGTGTGTGTGTGTGTGTGTGTGTGTGTGTTCACAGCCAAATATGGTCACAGCGGACCTGGTAAACGTCAGAACCACACCTGTGAAGATCCCGTACAGGATGCCCTGGACATAGAACTGGAACCCAAGATGGAGACTGTGTATTGTGCTGCCAGACGTGTCATGTCCCTCAACATGACCATGCAGGGTGTCTATATCCCTGATCTCAAACACCCAGACTTTACTCCCTTGGTGAAGCCTGGCGCCAGTTATTCACCACCCATGTGGGGAGGCTATTCCACTCCTTCCTATGGTGGGTATGGCGGCTATGGCTCAAGTTACTCCCCTCATGGCGGTTCCGGCGGCTATGGCGGCTATGGTGGCTATGGTGGTTATGGAGGCTATGGCTCAAGTTACTCCCCCTACGGAGGGCACGGTGGCTACTATGGCGGTTATTCCACTCCTTACCCAGGCCACTATGGTTATTCAGGCTATCCCAACATGCACCATGGTTTCATGCCCAACACTGGGGCTAATATCAACTGTAGCCATTACCCATTCCATGGACTGAGTGATGACCAGATTCTGGATGAGGCTGAGACAGCTGTTCTGGATGGCCTGGCGTACCTGAATAAAACCTGGCAACAGGAGGTAGATGCTGTGGTACAGTGTGCCAGCAGCTACACAACTTCCAGCTCCTTTATTGGTCATCTGCATCAAGTTTATGGCGACATGACACACGAAATCGACATGTTTGCTCACGAAATGCTCTACGCCATAAAAGCTGGTATGCTTACTGGACATTCCTTTTTTTTTCTCTGTGTCCCAGTCTGTCTGTCCCTGTGTCCCTGTATATATACATACATATATATAACAAGAACTGTTATGTTCAAATAGAATTATGTACTCCTATAAGTATTTGTAAGAAAGTCTTAACGTACATTTCTCATTTTGTCATAAGGGATGATCGAAATTCGTGTCCCACAAGAATCTGTACTAGACCCCTTACTCTTTAACTTTTCAGCCAGTGATCTGCCAGTATGTACCTCATCTCCTGATGTAATATGGGATACGCTTGCAATGGTCCTGTTCTTAACATAAATGGTGCTAGTGTCAGTCTTATCAATTCAAAAATTGTGAAAAAAAATTCAACAATTGTGAAAAATCCTGTTTGAAATTTTACAAGTGTGCTCAGTTAGTGTTGTGATTCTAAATCTTGTAGAAAAAAGCTTGACTGTAACAATCCAAAGAAACAGTTGACATGAATTGTCTCAACTCTTGGGATTACTTGAATACCATGTCACTGAATAGGTTTTAGAATATTGGTGCTTTGGTGTGATGATTGGTATCCAACTGGAATGTGTAACTCACATCAAATGTTTCCTTAAATCCTTTGCTAAAATATGCATACTGGTTATCTTGCCTGTATATTGTTTCTTGTCGTAGAAAATGTTACCTTTTTTTTTAACTTGTCCATATTATGTCTAAAATTTATATCTTTTTAATTATATTGGAAACTTGCGCACACGTTCCTATGAAGACCTCTGAAGTTGGTCCTAAAAGTGTGACAGGGGTTCTTTACAAGCAACATATAAGCAGAGGAACAATTTGTCAGGTGGTTTATAAGTAACATATAAGCAACATAATATTTTGCGATTCAGTTTTCTCTGCATAATTGTCTGAAAATTAACATGTCCATTTTGATTATTTAACTTGTTGAGAATAATGGGTTTATTTTTCATTTCTAAATGAAAATAATTTTTTTGTCAAAATAAACGAGAATTAATGTCCAGATGAGGTACTTTGGTGGAGATTGGATCTAGTTTAGCATATTCTCGCATCAGTTACTGGAATAAATTGCTAAACGGGTTGAAAGGTATACTTGAGTAAAATAATACAATCATTTAAAAGAAATATACCATTGTCCATGACTGAAAGGTTCCGATTACAATACATGCTTTATTTCCCTTTATAACTCTTTCAGTTCACTAATGCATGCACATTTTTACAATCATTACAGACACTGATACGGTTGGCAATGGCAATAAAACAAATCACATTTTGTATGCATACATGCCTAGCTAATCTACCATTTATCATTTCATCACATGATGTGCAATACCTGTTGAAATATAGCCTGTTTGTTACAGACATGTTTTTGTCATGTATTGAAATATGTTGTAAAATTATTTGACACTCACACAAAAATACATTCAACACACATGCACTTTCATGAAATTATCAAATTATCTGTTTGTTCTTGTTTTTGCCATATCACTTGTTTGTTTAAAACATGAATATTAATACTGATTTCTTGAAAACACAGCAATTGAAAGTGTGTGTGTGTGTGTGTGTGTGTGTGTGTGTGTGTGTGTGTGTGTGTGTGTGAGTGTGCGTGTATGTGTGTGTGTGGTGTTGTGTGTGTGTTGTTTGTGTGTGCATGTGTGTCTGTGTGTGTGTGCGTGTGTGCGTGTGTGTGTATGTGTGTTTGTGTGTGTGTGTCTGTGTGTGTGTGTGTGTGTGTGTGTGTGTTTACAGCCAAATATGGTCACAGCGGTCCTGGTAAACGTCAGAACCACACCTGTGAAGATCCCGTACAGGACGCCCTGGACATAGAACTGGAACCCAAGATGGAGACGGTGTACTGTGCTGCCAGACGTGTCATGTCCCTCAACATGACCATGCAGGGTGTCTTTATCCCTGATCTCAAACACCCAGACTTTAGTCCCTTGGTGAACCCTGGCGCCAGTTATTCACCACCCATGTGGGGAGGCTATTCCACTCCTTCCTATGGTGGTTATGGCGGCTATGGCTCAAGTTACTCCCCTCATGGCGGTTCTGGTGGCTATGGCGGCTATGGTGGCTATGGTGGTTATGGCGGCTATGGCTCAAGTTACTCCCCCTACGGAGGGCACGGTGGCCACTACGGTGGTTATTCCACTCCTTACCCAGGCCACTATGGTTATTCAGGCTATCCCAACATGCACCATGGTTTCATGCCCAACACTGGGGCTAATATCAACTGTAGCCATTACCCATTCCATGGACTGAGTGATGACCAGATTCTGGATGAGGCTGAGACAGCGTTCTGGATGGCCTGGCGTACCTGAATAAAACCTGGCAACAGGAGGTAGATGATGTGGTGCAGTGTGCTAGCAGCTACACAACTTCCAGCTCCTTTATTGGTCATCTGCATCAAGTTTATGGCGACATGACACACGAAATCGACATGTTTGCTCACGAAATGCTCTACGCCATAAAAGCTGGTATGCTTACTGGACATTCCTTTTTTTTTCTCTGTGTCCCAGTCTGTCTGTCCCTGTGTCCCTGTATATATACATACATATATATAACAAGAACTGTATGTTCAAATAGAATTATGTACTCCTATAAGTATTTGTAAGAAAGTCTTAACGTACATTTCTCATTTTGTCATAAGGGATGATCGAAATTCGTGTCCCACAAGAATCTGTACTAGACCCCTTACTGTTTAACTTTTCAGCCAGTGATCTGCCAGTATGTACCTCATCTCCTGATGTGGTATGGGATACGCATGCAATGGTCCTGTTCTTAACATAAATGGTGCTAGTGTCAATCTTATCAATTCAAAAATTGTGAAAAAAATTCAACAATTGTGAAAAATCCTGTTTGAAATTTTACAAGTGTGCTCAGTTAGTGTTGTGATTCTAAATCTTGTAGAAAAAAGCTTGACTGTAACAATCCAAAGAAACAGTTGACATGAATTGTCTCAACTCTTGGGATCACTTGAATACCATGTCACTGAATAGGTTTTAGAATATTGGTGCTTTGGTGTGATGATTGGTATCCAACTGGAATGTGTAACTCACATCAAATGTCTCCTTAAATCCTTTGCTAAAATACGCATACTGGTTATCTTGCCTTTGTAATGTTTCTTGTCGTAGAAAATGTTACCTTATTTAAATTGTCCATATTATGTCTAAAAAAATTTTTTTTTTTCATTATATTGAAAACTTGCGCACAAGTTCCTGTGAAGACCTCTGAAGTTGGTCCTAAAAGTGTGACAGGAGTTCTTTACAAGTAACATATAAGCAGAGGAACAATTTGTCAGGTGGTTTATAAGTAACATATAAGCAACATAATATTTTGCGGTTCATTTTTCTCTGCATAATTGTCTGAAAATTAACATGTCCATTTTGATTATTTAATTTGTTGAGAATAATGTTGTTGTTTTTTCATTTCTAAATGAAAATAATTTTTTTGTCAAAATAAACGAGAATTAATGTCCAGATGAGGTACTTTGGTGGAGATTGGATCTCTGTGAATCTAATTTAGCATATTCTCGCATCAGTTACTGGAATAAATTGCTAAACGGGTTGAAAGGTATACTTGAGTAAAATAATGCAATCATTTAAAAGAAATATACCTTTGTCCATGACTGAAAGGTTCCGATTACAATATATGCTTTATTTCCCTTTATAACTCTTTCAGTTCACTAATGCATACACATTTTTACAATCATTACAGACACTGATACGGTTGGCAATGGCAATAAAACAAATCACATTTTGTATGCATACATGCCTAGCTAATCTACCATTTATCATTTCATCACATGATGTGCAATACCTGTTGAAATATAGCCTGTTTGTTACAGACATGTTTTTGTCATGTATTGAAATATGTTGTAAAATTATTTGACACTCACAAAAAATACATTCAACACACATGCACTTTCATGAAATTATCAAATTATCTGTTTGTTCTTGTTTTTGCCATTATCACTTGTTTGTTCAAAACATGAATACTAATACTGATTTCTTGAAAACACAGCAATTGAAAGTGTGTGGTGTGTGTGTGTGTGTGTGTGTGTGTGTGTGTGTGTGTGTGTGTGTGTGTGTGTGTGTGTGTGTGGTGTGTGTGTGTGTGTGTGCGTGCGTGTCTGTGTTGTGTGTGTGCGTGCGTTCTGTGTCTGTGTGTGTGCGTGTGTGTTGTGTGTGGTGTGTGTGTGTGTTTGTGTGTGGTGTGTGTGTGTGTGTGTGTGTTGTGTGTGTGTGTGTGTGTGTGTGTTTTGTGTGTTTACAGCCAAATATGGTCACAGCGGTCCTGGTCAACGTCAGAACCACACCTGTGAAGATCCCGTACAGGACGCCCTGGAATGGAACTGGAACCCAAGATGGAGACGGTGTACTGTGCTGCCAGACGTGTCATGTCCCTCAACATGACCATGCAGGGTGTCTTTATCCCTGATCTCAAACACCCAGACTTCACTCCCTTGGTGAACCCTGGTGCCAGTTATTCATCACCTATGTGGGGAGGCTATTCCACTCCTTCCTATGGTGGCTATGGAGGCTATGGCTCAAGTTACTCCCCTCATGGCGGCCACGGTGGTTATGGTGGTTATGGCGGTTATGGAGGCTATGGCTCAAGTTACTCCCCCTATGGCGGCCACGGTGGCTACTATGGCGGTTATTCCACTCCTTACCCAGGCCACTATGGTTATTCAGGCTATCCCAACATGCACCATGGTTTCATGCCCAACACTGGGGCTAATATCAACTGTAGCCATTACCCATTCCATGGACTGAGTGATGACCAGATTCTGGATGAGGCAGAGACAGCCGTTCTGGATGGCCTGGCGTACCTGAATAAAACCTGGCAACAGGAGGTAGATGCTGTGGTACAGTGTGCCAGCAGCTACACGACTTCCAGCTCCTTTATTGGTAAACTCCATCATGTTTATGGCGACATGTCACACGAGATCGACATGTTTGCTCATCAAATGCTGCACGCCGTACAAGCTGGTATGCTTACTGGACAATATGTGTTCCCCCCCCCCCCTCTCTGTCTCTCTGTCTCTCTCTCTCTCTCTTTGTCTCTCTCTCTCTTTCCCTGTCTCTCTATCTCTCTGTTTCTCTCTTTCTCTCTCTCTCCCTTCTCGCTCTCTGTCTTTCTTTCTCTCTCTGTGTGTCTGTCTCTCTCATTCTGTCTGCCTCTCTGTCTGTCTGTCTGTCTATCTATCTGTCTGTCTGTCTCTGTCTCTCTCCTTCTCTCTCTCTTTTCCTCTGTTTCTCTCTCTCTCTGTTTTTCATTGTACGTCTGTCTGTCTCCCCCTCTCGCTCTCTCTGTATGTACGTACATATATACATAGATACATAGATAGATACATAGATATATAGACAGACAAATAAATGGATAGATGTTTATTTGTATACATCTACGTGCGTGCGTGTGTGTGTGTGTGTGTGTGTGTGTGTGCGTGTGTGTGTGTGTGTGTGTGTGTGTGCGCGCGCGCGCGCGTGTGTGTGTGTGTGTGTGTGTGTGTGTGTGTGTGTGTGTGTATTTTCGCACTACTTCTTAACAAAAATGATTATTTAAGTACTATCATGTTCTTCAATTCGTACTTGGTAAAATGTCTTAACGAATAACACTCTTTTTATCACACGGTTTAACTGACATCGTATCACAAAACGATTTATACTAGACCCTGAAATTTATCATGTGCATTTTAATGTTTGACCTTGTTCAGAAGAACGGTCTTTCATATCTAAATGAAAACGTTTATTTTTAGTCAAAATATACGAACTAGTTCCCAGAAAACATACTTTGGTATTGCCAAAAAAAACAACAACAAACAAAGAAACAAATAAAAAAACAAGACCGGATCACTTTAGATCTAGTTTAGCATATTCTAGCATCAGTTACTGGAATGATTTGCTAAACTGAAGGGAATGCTGTTACTAAAAGTAATATCGTTTACAAAAAATATATATATATATATAATTCCGCATATACTAGTCTCTATGAGTGAAATATTCCCGTTTCAATACATGCTTTGTTTCCCTCTTGGCCTTTTCAAATTACTAATGGATACACATTTGTACATTCATTACAGATACTGATACGTTTGGCTATGGCAAAAAAACCAAAAAAAACAACAAAACAAATCTCATTATGTACGCACACATAGGTCATCTACCGTTTAAGATTTGATTATATCATGTATAATGCTTGTTTAAATTCAACCTTTTTTTTTAAGGCATTTTCTTTTTTTTGTTTTTTTTGTATTGAAGTACATTGTAAAATTATTTCAAACTAAAACAAAGAAACGTGCACACACATGCGACTTCATGATATTATCAACTTATTTGTTTTTGCTCCTATTATTTGGAATTGAAATTGGTATGCATGTGTGGTGTGTGTGTGTTGTGTGTTGTGTGTGTGTGTGTGTGTGTGTGTGTGTTGTTGTGTGTGGTGTGTGTGTGTTGTGTGTCGTATTTACAGCCAAATTATAGTCAAAAAGGTCCTGGTCAACGCAGAACCACACCTGTGAAGATCCCGTACAGGACGCCTGGACAATGAACTGGAACCCAAGATGGAGACAGTGTACTGTGCTGCCAGACGTTCATGTCCTCAACATGACCATGCAGGGTGTCTATATCCTGATCTCAACACCCAGACTTTAGTCCTTGGTGTACCCTGCGCCAGTTATTCACACCCATGTGGGAGGTATTCCACTCCTTCCTATGGTGGGTATGGCGGCTATGCTCAAGTTACTTCCCTATGGCGGCCACGGTAGCTATGGTCAGTCGCTATGGCTCAAGTTACTCCCCCTATGGCGGCCATGGTGGCTACTATGGCAGTTATTCCACTCCTTACCCAGGCCACTATGGGTATTCAGGCTATCCCAACATGCACCATGGTGGCATGCCCAACACAGGGGCTAATATCAACTGTAGCCAATACCCATTCCATGGACTGAGTGATGACCAGATTCTGGATGAGGCTGAGACAGCCGTTCTGGATGGCCTGGATTACCTGAATAACACCTGGCAACATGAGGTAGATGCTGTGTATCTGTGTGTCACCGGCTACCCGACTTCCAGCTCCTTTGTTAATCATCTGTTTCAAGTTTATGGCGATATGACACACGAGCTCCACATGTTTGCTCATCAAATGCTGCACGCAATACAAGCTGGTACGCTTACTGGACAATTCTCTCTCTCTCTCTCTCTCTCTCTCTCTCTCTCTCTCTCTCTTCTTCTCTCTTCTTTCTCTCCTCTTACTCTCTCTCTCTCTCTCTCTCTCTCTCTCTCTCTGTACATTTGCACTACTTCTTAACAAGAACAGGTTATTCAAAATACTATTTATGTTCTTCAATTCGTACTTGGAATAAAGTCAGCGAAAAATTCTAATTTTTTCAGAAGGATAATCGAAATGCGTGTCCAAGGACGTTCTGTACTAGACCCTGAAATGTAACATGTGCATTTTAATATTTGAACTTGTTCAGAAGGGATTTCTTTCATATTTTATATGAATTTTTGTTCTTGTCAAAAATAAGGGTATAAATGTCCAGAAAAGTACTTTGGTATTGCGAAAAAAAAAAAAGAAAAAAAAAGAACCCAAAAGAGCGGATCTCTCTAAATCTAATTTAGCATATTCTAGCATTGGCTACTGGAATGATTTGCTAAATTGTTTGAAGAGAATGCGGTTAGTGAAAACGTACCATCGTTTCAAAGAAATCTAATCATTCCATATATACCAGCGTCCATGACTAATTGTTCCCATTAAAATACACGCTTTATTGCCACTTTTTCCCTTTTCAATTTACTAATGCATACACATTTGTACATTCATCACAGACACTGATACGGTTGGCTATGGCAACAAAGAAAATTCGTTCTGCATGAATACATGTCTAGGTAACAGACGGTTTATGATTTGATCATATCATGCATGATACTTGTTAAAATAAAACCGCTTAGTTAAGGATATGTTTTTGTTATGTATTGACATATATTTCATTATCATTTCACACTAAAACAGAGATACGTACACACACATGTCATTTCATGATGTTATCAATTCATTCGTATATGATGTTCTTGCTGTTATTATTTGTAGTAGAAATTCAGTATGGATATGTGTGTGTGTGTGTGTGTGTGTGTGTGTGTGGTGTGTGTGTGGTGTGTGTGTGTGTGTGTGTGTGGTGTGTGTGTGTGTGTGTGTGTGTGTGTTTTGCTTACAGCCAAATATGGTCACAGCGGTCCTGGTCAACGTCAGAACCACACCTGTGAAGATCCCGTACAGGACGCCCTGGACATAGAACTGGAACCCAAGATGGAGACAGTGTACTGTGCTGCCAGACGTGTCATGTCCCTCAACATGACCATGCAGGGTGTCTATATCCCTGATCTCAAACACCCAGACTTTAGTCCCTTGGTGAAGCCTGGCGCCAGTTATTCACCACCCATGTGGGGAGGCTATTCCACTCCTTCCTATGGTGGGTATGGCGGCTATGGCTCAAGTTACTCCCCTCATGGCAGCCACGGTGGTTATGGTGGCTATGGTGGTTATGGCGGCTATGGTGGTTATGGCTCAAGTTACTCCCCTTATGGTGGCCACGGAGGCTACTATGGCGGTTATTCCACTCCTTACCCAGGCCACTATGGTTATCCAGCCTATCCCAACACCGGGGCTAATATCAACTGTAGCCAATACCCATTCCATGGACTGAGTGATGACCAGATTCTGGATGAGGCTGAGACAGCCGTTCTGGATGGCCTGGCGTACCTGAATAACACCTGGCAACATGATGTAGATGCTGTGGTACAGTGTGCCAGCAGCTACACGGCTTCCAGCTCCTTTATTGGTCATCTGCATCAAGTTTATGGCGACATGACACACGAGATCGACATGTTTGCTCATCAGATGCTGTATGCCATACAAAATGGTATGCTTACTGGAAATTCTTCTCTCTGTGTTCCTGTCTGTCTGTATGTCTCTGTGTATATACATATATGTGTATATGTAAATATATATATATATATATATATATATATATATGTATAAATATATATATATATATATATAACATATATATAGACATGTCCATGAATTATATATATATATATAATTATATATAGATAGATATAGATATCTGTGTGTGTGTGTGTGTGTGTGTGTGTGTGTGTGTACATTTTCATTACTTCTGAACAAGAACTGTATAACTGTATGTTCAAATAGTATTATGTACCCCTATTAGTACTTGTAAGAAAGTCTTAACGTATATTTCTGGTTTTGTCCGGGATGATCGAAATGCGTGTCCCACAAGAATCTGTAGTAGACCCCTTACTCTTTAGACGTTTCAGTCAATGATCTGCCAGTATGTTCCTTATCTCCTGATGTAATATGGGATACGCTTGCCAATGGTTCAGTTCTTAATATAGACGGTGCTAGTGTCAGTCTCAACAATTCAAAAATTGTAAGAAAGCCAACTTGAATTTTCATGAATTTGCTCAGATAGTGTTGTGATCCTAAATCTTGTGGAGAAAAAAAACCTTGATTGTAACAATCCAAAGAAACAGTTAACATGAATTATCTCCATTCATTGTATCACTTGAATACCATGTCACTGAACTGGTTTCAGAACATTGGTGCCTTGGTGTAATTATTGGTATCCAACTGAAATGTGTAACTCACATCAACTATCTCCCTAAATCCGCTGCTGAAATATGCATACTGGTTATCTTGCCTGTAAAGTGTTTCTAGTCTTTGAAAGTTTTACTTTTTTACATGTCCATATTATGTCTGAAATTAATCATCTTCTTTTATTATATTGGAAACTTGCACACAAGTTCCAATGAAGAACATTGAAATTGGCCCTAAAAGTCCACCAGGGGTTCTTTACAAGTAAGATATAAGCAATGAAACAATTTGTCAGGGGGTTTATAAGTAACATGTAAGCAACAGAATATATTGCAGTTCATTTTTCATTATATAATTGTCTAAGAATGAACATGTCCATTTTGATGATTGAACTTGTGGAGAATAAAGTTTTTGTTTTTTTTCTAAACGAAAACGTTTTTTGTCAAAACAAACCAGAACTTATGTCCAGAAAAGGTACTTTGGTCGAGATTGGATCTTTATGAATCTAGTTTAGCATATTCTCGCATCAGTTACTGGACTGAATTTCTAAATGTGTTGAAAGGTATACTGTGAGTAAAATCGTGCAATCGTTTAAAAGAAATATATCATTGTTCCTGACTGAAATGTTCCAGTTACAACACATGCTATTTTTCCCTTTGTCCGTCTGTCAGTTTACTAATGCATACACATTTGTACACTAATTACAGACACTGATACGGTTGGCTATGGCAATAAAACAAATCTCATTTTGTACACATACATGCATAGGTAATCTACCATTTATGATCTGATCGTACGATGTATAATGCCTGTTAGAATACAACCGCTTAGTTACAGACACGTTTTTGTCATATATTGAAATATGTTGTAAACTTATTTGACACTCACACAAAAAATACATCCAACACACATACACTTTCATGACATTATCAATTTATTTATTTTTTTCCTGTTCTTGCCACTATCATTTGTTTCATTAAAGCATACATACTAATATTGATTTCTTGAAAACACAGCAATTGAAAGTGTATGTATGCGTGTGTGTGTGTGTGTGTGTGTGTGTGTGTGTGTGTGTGTGTGTTGTGTGTATTGTGCGTATGTGTGTGTGTATCTGTGTGTTTGTATCTGTGAGTGTGTGTGTGTATGAGTGTGTGTGTGTGTGTATGTGTGTGTGTGTGTGTGTGTGTGTGTGTGTGTGTTTTACAGCCAAATATGGTCACAGTGGTCCTGGTCAACGTCAGAACCACACATGTGAAGATCCCGTACAGGACGCCCTGGACATAGAACTGGAACCCAAGATGGAGACAGTGTACTGTGCTGCCAGACGTGTCATGTCCCTCAACATGACCATGCAGGGTGTCTATATCCCTGATCTCAAACACCCAGACTTTAGTCCCTTGGTGAAGCCTGGCGCCAGTTATTCACCACCCATGTGGGGAGGCTATTCCACTCCTTCCTATGGTGGGTATGGCGGCTATGGCTCAAGTTACTCCCCTCATGGCAGCCACGGTGGTTATGGTGGCTATGGTGGTTATGGCGGCTATGGTGGTTATGGCTCAAGTTACTCCCCTTATGGTGGCCACGGTGGCTACTATGGTGGTTATTCCAGTCCTTACCCAGGCCACTATGGTTATCCAGCCTATCCCAACACCGGGGCTAATATCAACTGTAGCCATTACCCATTCCATGGACTGAGTGATGACCAGATTCTGGATGAGGCTGAGACAGCCGTTCTGGATGGCCTGGCGTACCTGAATAACACCTGGCAACATGATGTAGATGCCGTGGTACAGTGTGCCAGCAGCTACACGGCTTCCAGCTCCTTTATTGGTCATCTGCATCAAGTTTATGGCGACATGACACACGAGATCGACATGTTTGCTCATCAGATGCTGTATGCCATACAAAATGGTATGCTTACTGGACAATTCTTCTCTCTGTGTTCCTGTCTGTCTGTGTGTCTCTGTGTTATAATACATAATATATATTATATTAATATATATATTACATATATATGTAATATATATATATATATATGTATGTATATATATATAACATATATATACATACATGATATATATATATATATAATTTATATACAGATAGATATAGATATCTGTGTGTTGTGTGTGTGTGTGTGTGTGTGTGGTGTGTGGGGTACATTTTCATTACTTCTGAACAAGAACTGTATAACTGTATGTTCAAATAGTATTATGTACCCCTATTAGTACTTGTAAGAAAGCCTTAACGTACATTTCTCATTTTGTCAGAAGGATGATCGAAATGGGTGTCCCACAAGAATCTGTACTAGACCCCTTACTCTTTAACGTTTCAGTCAATGATCTGCCAGTATGTTCCTCATCTCCTGATGTAATATGGGATGCGCTTGCCAATGGTCCAGTTCTTAATATAGACGGTGCTAGTGTCAGTCTCAACAATTCAACAATTGTAAGAAAGCAACTTGAATATTCATGAATTTGCTCAGATAGTGTTGTGATCCTAAATCTTGTGGAGAAAAAAAAACCTTGATTGTAACAATCCAAAGAAACAGTTAACATGAATTATCTCCATTCATTGTATCACTTGAATACCATGTCACTGAGCTGGTTTCAGAACATTGGTGCCTTGGTGTAATTATTGGTATCCAACTGAAATGTGTAACTCACATCAACTATCTCCCTAAATCCGCTGCTGAAATATGCATACTGGTTATCTTGCCTGTAAAGTGTTTCTAGTCTTTGAAAGTGTTACTTTTTTTACATGTCCACATTATGTCTGAAATTAATCATATTCTTTTATCATATTGGAAACTTGCACACAAGTTCGAATGAAGAACACTGAAGTTAGCCCTAAAAGTCCGTCAGGGGTTCTTTACAAGTAAGATATAAGCAATGAAACAATTTTTCAGGGGTTTATAAGTAACATGTAAGCAACAGGATATATTGCAGTTCATTTTTTATCATATAATTGTCTAAGAATGAACATGTCCATTTTAATGATTGAACTTGTGGAGAATAATTTTTTTTCATAATTCTAAACGAAAAAGCTTTACGTAAAACAAACGAGAGCTTATGTCCAGAAAAGGTACTTTTGTCGAGATTGGATCTTTATGAATCTAGTTTAGCATATTCTCTCATCAGTTACTGGACTGAATTGCTAAACGAGTTGAAAGGTATACTGTGAGTAAAATCGTGCAATCGTTTAAAAGAAATATACCATTGTCCCTGACTGAAATGTTCCAGTTACAACACATGCTATTTTTCCCTTTGTCCGTCTGTCAGTTTACTAATGCATACACATTTGTACAATAATTACAGACACTGATACGGTTGGCTATGGCAAGAAAACAAATCTCATTTTGTACACATACATGCATAGGTAATCTATCATTTATAATCTGATCGTACGATATATAATGCCTGTTAGAATACAACCGCTTAGTTACAGACACTTTTTTATCATATATTGAAATATGTTGTAAACTTATTTGACACTCACACAAAAAATACATCCAACACACATACACTTTCATGACATTATCAATTTATTTATTTTTTTCCTGTTCTTGCCACTATCATTTGTTTCTTTAAAGCATACATACTAATATTGATTTCTTGAAAACACAGCAATTGAAAGTGTGTGTAATCGTGTGTGTGTGTGTGTGTGTGTGTGTGTGTGTGTGTGTGTGTGTGTGTGTGTGTGTGTGTGTATGTGGTATGTGTTGTGTATCTGTGTGTTTGTATCTGTGTGTGTGTGTATGAGTGTGTGTTGTGTAAATGTGTGTGTGTGTGTGTGTAAATGTGTGGTGTGTGTGTGTGTGTGTGTGTGTGTGTGTGTGTGTGTGTGTGTGTGTGTGTGTTTACAGCCAAATATGGTCACAGTGGTCCTGGTCAACGTCAGAACCACACCTGTGAAGATCCCGTACAGGACGCCCTGGACATAGAACTGGAACCCAAGATGGAGACAGTGTACTGTGCTGCCAGACGTGTCATGTCCCTCAACATGACCATGCAGGGTGTCTATATCCCTGATCTCAAACACCCAGACTTTAGTCCCTTGGTGAAGCCTGGCGCCAGTTATTCACCACCCATGTGGGGAGGCTATTCCACTCCTTCCTATGGTGGGTATGGCGGCTATGGCTCAAGTTACTCCCCTCATGGCAGCCACGGTGGTTATGGTGGCTATGGTGGTTATGGCGGCTATGGTGGTTATGGCTCAAGTTACTCCCCTTATGGTGGCCACGGTGGCTACTATGGCGGTTATTCCAGTCCTTACCCAGGCCACTATGGTTATCACTATCCCAACACCGGGGCTAATATCAACTGTAGCCATTACCCATTCCATGGACTGACTGATGACCAGATTCTGGATGAGGCTGAGACAGCCGTTCTGGATGGCCTGGCGTACCTGAATAACACCTGGCAACATGATGTAGATGCTGTGGTACAGTGTGCCAGCAGTTACTCGACTTCCAGCTCCTTTATTGGTCATCTGCATCAAGTTTATGGCGACATGACACACGAGATCGACATGTTTGCTCATCAGATGCTGTATGCCATACAAAATGGTATGCTTACTGGAAAATTCTTCTCTCTGTGTTCCTGTCTGTCTGTGTGTCTCTGTGTATATACATACACATATATATATATATATATATATATTACATATATATGTATATATATATATATATGTATGTATATATATATAACATATATATACACATATCCATGGATTATATATATATATATATATATATATATATATATATACATATATACATATATACATACATATATATAATTTATATACAGATAGATATAGATATCTGTGTGTGTGTGTGTGTGTGTGTGTGTGTGTGTGTGTGTGTGTGTGTGTGTGTGTGTGTGTGTGTGTGTGTGTGTGTGTGTGTACATTTTCATTACTTCTGAACAAGAACTGTATAACTGTATGTTCAAATAGTATTATGTACCCCTATTAGTACTTGTAAGAAAGCCTTAACGTACATTTCTCATTTTGTCAGAAGGGATGATCGAAATTGGTGTCCCACAAGAATCTGTACTAGACCCCTTACTCTTTAACTTTTCAGTCAATGATCTGCCAGTATGTTCCTCATCTCCTGATGTAATATGGGATACGCTTGCCAATGGTCCAGTTCTTAATATAGACGGTGCTAGTGTCAGTCTCAACAATTCAAAAATTGTAAGAAACACCTTGAATATTCATGAATTTGCTCAGATAGTGTTGTGATCCTAAATCTTGTGGAGAAAAAAAACCTTGATTGTAACAATCCAAAGAAACAGTTAACATGAATTATCTCCATTCATTGTATCACTTGAATACCATGTCACTGAGCTGGTTTCAGAACATTGGTGCCTTGGTGTAATTATTAGTATCCAACTGAAATGTGTAACTCACATCAACTATCTCCCTAAATCCGCTGCTGAAATATGCATACTGGTTATCTTGCCTGTAAAGTGTTTCTAGTCTTTGAAAGTGTTGCTTTTTTACATGTCCACATTATGTCTGAAATTAATCATATTCTTTTATCATATTGGAAACTTGCACACAAGTTCGAATGAAGAACACTGAAGTTAGCCCTAAAAGTCCGTCAGGGGTTCTTTACAAGTAAGATATAAGCAATGAAACAATTTGTCAGGGGTTTATAAGTAACATGTAAGCAACAGGATATATTGCAGTTCATTTCTTATCATATAATTGTCTAAGAATGAACATGTCCATTTTAATGATTGAACTTGTGGAGAATAAATTTTTTTCATAATTCTAAACGAAAAAGCTTTACGTAAAACAAACGAGAGCTTATGTCCAGAAAAGGTACTTTTGTCGAGATTGGATCTTTATGAATCTAGTTTAGCATATTCTCGCATCAGTTACTGGACTGAATTGCTAAACGAGTTGAAAGGTATACTGTGAGTAAAATCGTGCAATCGTTTAAAAGAAATATACCATTGTCCCTGACTGAAATGTTCCAGTTACAACACATGCTATTTTCCCCTTTGTCCCTCTGTCAGTTTACTAATGCATACACATTTGTACAATCATTACAGACACTGATACGGTTGGCTATGGCAATAAAACAAATTCATTTTGTACGCATACATGCATAGGTAATCTACCATTTATGATCTGATCGTACGATGTATAATGCCTGTTAGAATACAACCGCTTAGTTACAGACACGTTTTTGTCATATATTGAAATATGTTGTAAACTTATTTGACACTCACACAAAAAATACATACAACACACATACACGTTCATGATATTATCAAATTATTTGTTTTTTCCTGCTCTTACCACTATCATTTGTTTCTTTAAAGCATATTATACTAATACTGATTTCTTGAAAACACAGCAAATGAAAGTGTGTCTATGTGTGTGTGTGTGTGTGTATCTCTGTGTGTGCGTGTGTATGTGTGTGTGTATATATGTGTGTGTGTGTATGTGTGTGTGTGTGTGTGTGTGTGTGTGTGTGTGTGTGTGTGTGTGTGTGTGTGTGTGTGTTTCCAGCCAAATATAGTCAAAAAGGTCCTGGTCAACGCCAGAACCACACCTGTGAAGATCCCGTACAGGACGCCCTGGATATAGAACTGGAACCCAAGATGGAGACAGTGTACTGTGCTGCCAGACGTGTCATGTCCCTCAACATGACCATGCAGGGTGTCTATATCCCTGATCTCAAACACCCAGACTTTAGTCCCTTGGTGTACCCTGGCGCCAGTTATTCACCACCCATGTGGGGAGGCTATTCCACTCCTTCCTACGGTGGATATGGTGGGTATGGCGGCTATGGCTCAAGTTACTCCCCTCATGGCAGCCACGGTGGTTATGGTGGCTATGGCGGTTATGGCGGATATGGCTCAAGTTACTCCCCCTATAGCGGTCACGGTGGCTACTATGGTGGTTATTCCAGTTCTTACCCAGGCCACTATGGTTATCCAGGCTATCCCAACACCGGGGCTAATATTAACTGTAGCCATTACCCATTCCATGGACTGAGTGATGACCAGATTCTAGATGAGGCTGAGACAGCCGTTCTGGATGGCCTGGCGTACCTGAATAAAACCTGGCAACAGGAGGTGGGTGCTGTGATACAGTGTGCCAGCAACTACGCGACTTCCAGTGCTTTTATTGGTCATCTCCATCACGTTTATGGCGACATGACACACGAGGTCGACATGTTTGCTCATCAAATGCTGCACGCCATACAAGCTGGTATGCACTCTAGGGAGTTCTCTCTCTGTTTTTCTGCCTCCACACCTCCCCCCTCGCTCTCTCTGTCTCTCTCTCTGTGTGTCTCTCTGTCTGTCTGTCTATCTCTCTCTCTCTCTCTCTCTCTCTCTCTCTCTCTCTCTCTCTCTTTGTCTCGCTCTCACTTCCTTTATCTTTCTGTCTTTACATATATAGTCCTTCATTACAAGCATCTTACACATTTAAATGAGTCGACGTGTGGTGATTATATTCTGTTCTTGTACAAGCTGTTAGAATGGTTTACCAAAGGTTTGAAAGGTGTACTGTCAGTAAAGGCGTTTAATAATCACACGATGTCACCACCAGGCTGGGGAACTCTCCTCGGATCCGAGGATTTCCGAGATTTTTCAAAGCGACTTCCGAGAAAAAGAAAACGAGTCCGAGGAAAAAAAAAACCGCCGAGGAAAAAAAAATCGTGAAGGACTTGATCACTCCCGAGTTCATTACCGTTCCGTATCCAGTATTTCCAGTCCAGATTTTCATCAGACCATTTTTCAAGGCAGTGCCGCCCGCGGTGTGAAGGTGTTTCCGCGTGTTTTATGAAACTGTTGCCGAGGCGGGCGCATCAATTTGTGAACACGATTTTCGCAGCAATTTTCTGCTTGTTTCACAAGAGTCTAACGCTTCATTAGAATCTACGATCAGCAAAATGTCGTGCGTATCACGCATCGTAAATCGTGGCGAGACGTTTGACGAAGGATCAATTAGCAGCAAATGGAGATGGGACTGGACACAAAAGTGGCAGGTTACGATCAGCGAGTTTCAACTTGCATTCGCAAAGTGAACAAGGCTGGAGAGGCCATCAGTCAGTATGGAAACAATCAGCAAAGGACCACAAGAAAGGCCAAGATGTGCAAGTGGATCTGTGGCTGCCCTCCCCCCCCCCCCTACCAAGACAAAACAGGCTTCTCTTGCCAGTTTTTTTAAATAGTGTACTTATAACCTTCTTTGTCCCCTGTTGTCTTACCATGCTCTGTGAAGAGATCGTGTTGACTATGATAAGTAGGCCTATAAACTGTTTCCATTAATTTGACTTTGAATAAGTTTGAGGGTGATGCATCATTAGTAGAGGAACTACCTGTTTATGGGGCTCAGTTTGTGAAGACTGAACAGTTGACCAAGGCTCTGCAGTACACATACAAGAAAGTGGAGTGAGTGTTGACTATATACAATACTAGACTCAGTAGACTGATGCCAGTATTTGACTTTGAATAAATCTGTGGGTGATGCATCATTTAGTAGAACATTACGGGACTCAGTTCGTGAAAACTGAATTATTGAACTTTTGAAGCAAGGCACTACTTTACATCAAGAAAATGGAGAAAAATAAGTTTGGTTTTTTTTCTTTTTTTTTTTGGTATGATTTCTTTGCATGCTGCATGGTAAATAAGATGTTTTTAGTTTGGTTTCTTTGCATGCCAATGGTAATTTGCCTATCACGAGAGGCCTATTTTTCAGAGATTCTTGGGATCACCTGTTCCCCAGCCTGCACCACCTATGTATTGAAGTCCATTATTGAAGTGTTTGTCGTTGATATACATAATTTATGTTGGTGACAAAGGACCTGAACGCCTGCTGACTCTTCATCCCCATACATCTGACGGCTCAATCAGTCTTATTAGCGTCTATGCTCCTACCCTAATATCTACGCTAGAGGACGAGTTCTATGTAAACCTCAACGACGTATCCCTTGCAAGAAAGACCTTGTCTTCCTTGGTGATTTCAATGCCAGATTGGGTGCTGATCACAACTCTTGACCTTCAGGTCTTGGATATTTCAGAGTTGGCAAAATCAATGAAAAATGGGCAGTGCCTCCTGGAGCTTTGTTCCTTTCATTGCCTATGCATGACCATCTCTTACCTCCAGACGAAACCTCAACACTAAATGTCTTGGAGATCTTCTTGATCAAAACATTGGCACCAACTGGGCATGGTTAGTGTCAGACGAACAAGCCTCCAATTCGTGTTTCTCACCCACATATACCATAGTGCAGACTGTAACACAGACCACTCGTTAATGCGTTGCAAGATCAGGCTACAAGCTACAAGCTACAAAGATCCACCCTAACAAACGAGAGGGAAGCCTGGCATTGACACCTTCGAAATGCAGTACCCAGAGAAAGTTGAGGAATTGCCAAGTCTCTCAAAGATGCTCTATCCACAGAGCAACCACACAACTCTACCTCTGACAACAATGGTACCACCTCCGGGAAACCATTCAGAAAACAGCCTTAGCTATCTTTAGAAGGAAAATCTCAAAGAACAACGACTGGTTTGAAGCCAAGTCCAGTGAGATGACACCTCTTATTGAAGCCGAGCGTGCAGCCCATGCTGAATACAAGCGCTCACCAAGACAGAAATGCCTGCAAGTACTTAAAGCTGCCAGGAGCAAAGTGCAGCAGACAGGAAAAAGATGTGCCGACAAATATAGGCGTTAGCTCAGTGACGACATCCAGATTGCAGCAGCTACAGGCAACGTAAGAGGTACTTTCGAGGGCATCAACAAAGCTTACGGTCCATCACACAGCAGAACAGCGCCCTTCAGATCCACCAGTGGGGAAGTGATCACCGATAAAGGCAAGCAGATGGAGAGATGGGTGGAGCACTTCTCACAGCTA
>JAPXFY010000019.1:50811664-50826664 GCA_030674185.1 Monoplex corrugatus
ATTATATTGTCTACACTCATGCCAGTAACTAGATTCCTTCAATCTACACCCATACCAGTAACTGGATTCGTTCAATCTACACCCATGCCAGTAACTAGATTCATTCAATCTACACCCATACCAGTAACTAGATTTATTCAATCAACACCCATACCAGTAACTAGATTCATTCAATCTACACCCATGCCAGTAACTAGATTCATTCAATCTACACCCATATCAGTAACTAGATTTATTCAATCAACACCCATACCAGTAACTAGATTTATTCAATCAACACCCATACCAGTAACTAGATTCATTCAATCTACACCCATGCCAGTAACTGGATTCCTTCAATCTACACCCATACCAGTAACTAGATTCATTCAATCTACACCCATACCAGTAACTAGATTTATTCAATCAACACCCATACCAGTAACTAGATTCATTCAATCTACACCCATGCCAGTAACTAGATTCATTCAATCTACACCCATACCAGTAACTAGATTTATTCAATCAACACCCATACCAGTAACTAGATTCATTCAATCTACACCCATGCCAGTAACTAGATTTATTCAATCAACACCCATACCAGTAACTAGATTTATTCAATCAACACCCATGCCAGTAACTAGCTTTATTCAATCAACACCCATACCAGTAACTAGATTCATTCAATCTACACCCATGCCAGTAACTAGATTCATTCAATCAACACCCATGTCAGTAACTAGATTCCTTCAAACCATGAAGTTAATCTAGTGTCTTAATGGGAAGATAGCTAATGTGGATGATTGTAGGGACAGAGGTTGTAGGGGGAAAAGATAGATTATTGGATTAATTGATGTGTTTCAGCTGCGAGATATGGTTCAAGCAGCAGTGCCTTCAACTATTATACCTCGACACCTAGTTACAACAGCTACAGCGGTTCTACTCCTGGTTACAACAGCTACAGCGGTTCTACTCCTGGTTACAACAGCTACAGCGGTTCTACTCCTGGTTACAATAGCTACAGTGGTTCTACTCCTGGTTACAATAGCTACAGCGGTTCTACTCCTGGTTACAACAGCTACAGCGGTTCTAGTCCTGGTTACAACAGCTACAGCGGTTCTACTCCTGGTTACAATAGCTACAGCGGTTCTACTCCTGGTTACAACAGCTACAGCGGTTCTACTCCTGGTTACAACAGCTACAGCGGTTCTAGTCCTGGTTACAACAGCTACAGCGGTTATACTCCTGGTTACAATAGCTACAGCGGTTTACTCCTGGTTACAAAGCTACAGCGGTTCTACTCCTGGTTACAAAGCTACAGCGGTTATACTCCTGGTTACAACAGCTACAGCGGTTCTACTCCTGGTTACAACAGCTATAGCGGTTCTATCCTGGTTACAACAGCTACAGCGGTTCTACTCCTGGTTACAACAGCTACAGCGGTTCTACTCCTGGTTACAACAGCTACAGCGGTTCTACTCCTGGTTACAACAGCTATAGCGGTTTAGTCCTGGTTACAGCAGCTATAGTGGCATGCCTTTCAGCTTCAGCATGCCTCCTGGCTTCAGCATGCCTCCTGGCTTCACCATGCCTCCTGGCTTCAGTATGCCTCCTGGCTTCAGCATGCCTCCTGGCTTCAGCTACAGCGGTTCTACTCCTGGTTACAACAGCTATAGCGGTTCTACTCCTGGTTACAGCAGCTATAGTGGCATGCCTTTCAGCTTCAGTATGCCTCCTGGCTTCAGCATGCCTCCTGGCTTCAGCTACAGCGGTTCTACTCCTGGTTACAACAGCTATAGCGGTTCTACTCCTGGTCACAGCAGCTATAGTGGCATGCCTTTCAGCTTCAGCATGCCTCCTGGCTTCAGCATGCCTCCTGGCTTCAGCATGCCTCCTGGCTTCAGCATGCCTTGCCCTGGCCTTCTCACCACGTTCCTCCTGGTTCACGCATGCCTCTCCTGGTTCCAGATAGTGCCATCCTTTCGCTTCAGTATGCCTCCTGGCTTCAGCATGCCTCCTGGCTTCAGCTACAGCGGTTCTACTCCTGGTTACAACAGCTATAGCGGTTCTACTCCTGGTTACAGCAGCTATAGTGGCATGCCTTTCAGCTTCAGCATGCCTCCTGGCTTCAGCATGCCTCCTGGCTTCAGCTGCCTCCTGGCTTCAGCATGCCTCCTGGCTTCAGCATGCCTCCTGGCTTCAGCATGCCTCCTGGCTTCACCATGCCTCCTGGCTTCACCATGCCTCCTGGCTTCACCATGCCTCCTGGCTTCAGCATGCCTACTGGCTTCAGCATGCCTCCTGGCTTCACCATGCCTCCTGGCTTTAGCATGCCTCCTGGCTTTAGCATGCCTCCTGGCTTTAGCATGCCTCCTGGCTTTAGATGCCTCCTGGCGTTCAGCATGCCTCCTGGCTTCAGTATGCCTCCTGGCTTCAGTATGCCTCCTGGCGTCACCATGCCTCCTGGCTTCAGTATGCCTCCTGGCTTCAGTATGCCTCCTGGGTTCAGCATGCCTCCTGGGTTCAGCATGCCTCCTGGGTTCAGCTTTGGTCAGCACTCCTGGCTTCACATTGCCTCCTGGGTTCAGCATGCCTCCTGGCTCAGCATGCCTCCTGGCATCAGCATGCCTCCTGGCGTCAGCATGCCTCCTGGCGTCAGCATGCCTCCTGGCGTTCACCATGCCTCCTGGTTCACCATGCCTTCCATGCTTGCTTCAGCATGCCTCCTGGCTTCAGCATGCCTCCTGGCGTCACCATGCCTCCTGGCTTCAGTATGCCTCCTGGCGTCACCATGCCTCCTGGCGTCACCATGCCTTCTGGCTTCAGTATGCCTCCTGGCTTCAGCATGCCTCCTGGTGTCAGCATGCCTCCTGGTTTTACCATGCCTCCTAGCTTCACCCATGCCTCCTGGCTTCACCATGCCTCCTGGCTTCACCATGCCTCCTGGCGTCAGCATGCCTCCTGGCTTCAGCATGCCTCCTGGCTTCAGTATGCCTCCTGGCGTCACCATGCCTCCTGGTTTCAGTATGCCTCCTGGTTTCAGTATGCCTCCTGGCTTCAGTATGCCTCCTGGCATCAGTATGCCTCCTGGCTTCACCATGCCTCCTGGCTTCACCATGCCTCCTGGCATCAGCATGCCTCCTGGTGTCAGCATGCCTCCTGGCTTCAGCATGCCTCCTGGCTTCAGTATGCCTCCTGGCGTTAGCATGCCTCCTGGCTTCACCATGCCTCCTGGCTTCATCCCCGCATGCCTCCTGTGCTTCTAGCTTCAATGCCTCCTGGCTTCAGTATGCCTCCTGGCTTCAGCCATGCCTCCTGGCTTCACCATGCCTCCTGGCTTCACCATGCCTTCTGGCTTCACCATGCCTCCTGGCTCCACGATGCCTTCTGGCTTCACCAGGCCTCCTGGCTCCACGATGCCCCCAGGCAAGTTTCAGTTTGTAGTATAGTTGTTGGATTTCACTGAATGATTGATTGATTGATTGATGGATGGATTGATTGATTGATTGATTGGCTAATTGATTGGTTGATTGATGCTTTTGGCAACTAGTTTGTCACAACTACTGTAATGGAAGCTAAATATCGATGACGTGAACTGGGTTGCCTAAAGCATAATAGATTTAGCTGAGGACCTTTGGGGTTGTGCACAGTCATGATCAAACGACAGCACCTTTTTATGCGTCTTCTCATTGACAGCCAAACATTTTTTTTTCGAAATGTTGAGATCTGGAGACCGTTCTGGCATAACACAGAGATGAAAAACAATCCAGCATCTTTGAAAACATCTCATCTGTCTGTCTGTCTGTCTGTCTGTCTGTCTGTCTGTCTGTCTGTCTGTCTCTCTCTCTCTCTCTCTCTCTCTCTTTGTTTTGTCTCACACACACAAACACACACACACACACACACACACACACACACACGCACACATCAGTAACAGCATGCCAAAAGAAACACAGAAGCTTAAAATCTGAACTTGCACAGACAACAGTATTCCAAAGATACCTGACTATAGAGTCAGAATGAAAAATCTATTGATAATAAACCTTTTTTTTTTTTTTTGTCACGGCAAATTTAAGAAATACGTGACAACCAAATAACACAGCATACAAACCACAGTCGGTGACAACACCAACAAAGTCAAGGCACCCAAAGACAATTACAATACGTACACTGACCTTAAAATACAGTTCCAGACACTCCATGCTATCAGTCAAACATGTCATTCAGGAAGTCAGACTGATAACACCCGTATTAAACATTCTCTTCCTAACATAATTACTTGGAGTTATTGGAGTTATTTCAAGAGGGATTCACTGCTCTCGAACAGCTCCATATGCGCTCCACCCAAATCCGCCAAGATTTATCTGACAGATTTCCTACGCCTGCACGAAACTCCATACGCTGGCAAGGTCTTGAAATGGGGAAAAAGGGGAGAAGGGAGCTATCAAACACTAAGCTGTCACCACCAGAACGACGGAAACATTAAGATGGGCGGCGAATGAACATCGTAATGTTTCCATCATTCTGATGGTGTCAGCTTAGTGTTTGATAGCTCCCTTCTCCCTTTCTCTAATTACTTAGACAATCAAAAGGAATATCCATAACCTCACATTTCCTCAAAAAATGGACCGCCCAAAAGTTGAATGCAGCAATAGCAACTTCAAACAAATACAGTGTATTATGACAAAGCTCAGCTACCCCGACCCCTAGCCCACTCGATCTTTCATTGAACTGGCGTCATCATAAATTGTGTACGCTTTCATGATCAAATTATAGGAACAAATGTCATTCTTTGAGAAATGGGATTAATAAATACCAATATATGCAGTTTCTGTAATGTTATAAAGGAAAGAATTAAACACGGGGTTTTTTGTTTGGTTGTTTTTTTTTTTTTGGGGGGGGGGGTGTTTTTTTAAAAAATTCTTTGAGAAATGGGATTAATAAATACCAATATATGCAGTTTCTGTAATGTTATAAAGGAAAGAATTAAACACGGGTTTTTTTGTTGTTGTTTTTTTTTTTTGGGGGGGGGGGGGGTTGTTGTTTTTTTTTTAAATATGAAACCAGCCACAACTTTTGGCATATGATGGAAAACATATTTACAATCAGTTTCAAGTGTAAGAATTACTAAGGATATAGATCTTTTCGCAGGTAAAAAGTTCACATGATGTTGTATTTGACTTTATCATATTTTTTGTAAGCACTATTTGAACACGTGCAAAGTAAAGCATTATCAACCAAATATAAATGCTTTTTCCAAGGAACTAACCCCAAGATTCCTACATAAAGACATAACACAAAAATCAAAATTAATCATGATCATACGCAGTTTTCTGCGAGTGGCACTGTCATAAATCTGTTTCTTGAAAAATAACTTTAATTACATTGTTTTTTCCGTTTTTCTTTCTGTATTTCCGTCTTTCTTTCTGTTTTTCTTTTCTTTCGATTTTCTTTCGTTCTTTCCTTCTTTCCTTCTTTCTCTCTTTCTTTGTTTAATTGTTCTTTATCAGTGATGCCTGCATATGTGAATATATTTCAAACTTAACTCGTTTAAGTTTCAATTTATTAAATAACCAGACAATTGGGGGTTTTTTCCAAATATTTTCTCATTATTCATGTGTAAATTTTAAAGACATGTTTAAATTTTGACTGTATTTTGTGCGTAACCATTGTATCTAATTGACTATTGATATACTCTTTTGAACTGTGTCCGTCAAAAAGAAATCAAGAGAAAAAAATTGTGTGATTTGATTTATTTGTCTGCAGTATTGTTGTATTTATGAGATTGGAAACACTTCTCTGGTAGACAATGAAACTTCTCCATAGGCACAGTTCAAAAGTTTCCCCAGTCAAATCATGCCCATTAAACATTTGCAGGTTGGACGTGTTTTATCCATCTGCGTGATACTGTCCATTGATGTTTCCCTTAGATAACATAGACCAGGTAGATCCAGGGAGAAAATATTGGATGGATTTGCAGGGTGGCTGAGAACAGAGAGGATGAGAGATGCACTTGCAGCGACAAGGGATAGATTCGTAAGGAAGGCCATGATCGCCAACGCCATGCGGCCGGGCACATGATGATGATGATGATGATGATGATGATGATGATGATGATGATGATGATGATGAACATAGAGCAGAAAACGAGCCTGTTAACTCTTGTATATATAATTATAAACACGAACAGACAATATCAAAACTACTTTCGTTGGTACATTGATATCCATTTTTTCCCGAAATTTCCCAAACATGTCTAATCCAAACGTTTATGTGGCGTATCTATATATTTTTATCACAGCAAACCTCACAAGCACACGCTGACGGACACAAGGTGAATATATTAACAGGAATACCTGCCTTTAAACACCCTCACCTGCCTTTGATCACTTGATATGTTTGCCATCGTATATCAAGCCTACACACAAGTCAGCTAGGCATAGGTCAAATTTGGGTATACATGTACATACATTTTGTGCACTCTGTATATTTGGACAGAACATATATATCAAAGTAACTGTCTAAACATGATGAGTCCATCTCTAAAGTAAAAACAACTTTCATGTCTGTAACCAGCGCCCGGAAGCACGAGTGCTCCCGCAACTGCGCAGTCATGCCTGGACGCCAAAGAGGACGTGGTCGACCAGAACCTGACACCCATCAAGGACAGGGTGTATTGCGCTGGTCACCTCGTGGCAGCTCTCAACCAGACTCTTCGAGGCCTGTACCCTCCCAATTTCTCTTACGGTCTCTCGGGCACCACTGTGGCCCCAATGGTGAGCACAACTCCTGGCCCTTACGGCTTGACAGTGCCTCAAGGACCCGAGGTGAACTGTACCGCTTACTACGGTCCTCTGTCTGCTTACAATGAATCTGCCATGATGGCTTTCCTCAAAACGGACATTGACAACGGTTTGAACTTCTTGAGGTGAGAGAAAAATCGAAGCAGGCCCTCTGGTATGAGTGTTAGTCTGGTATTGATGAGTATAGTCCATCGTGGCCATCGTCATGGTTATTATCACTTTCGTTGTCATTATCGTCGTTGTCATCACTATCATCTGTCTTCATTGTAATCATGATGATCATCATCATCTTCTTTAATGTCATCCTCACTATCAACAGTATCGCATTCATTTTGTATTGGTTGAATCCCCCCACCTCTGTCTCTCTCTCTATCTCTCTCTCTCTCTCTCTCTCTCTCTCTCTCTCTCTCTGTCTGTCTGTCTGTGTCTCTGTCCCTCCCCCCCTCTCTCTCTGTTTCATCTCTCCCCTTCTCCCTACTTATCTCCTCTCTCTGTGTATCTCTATCAATGTCTCTGTTTCTGTCTCTGTCTTTCTGTCTCTCCCTCTCTCTCTATGTTTCATCTTTCCCCTTCTCCCCACTTATCTCCTCTCTGTCTCTCTCTGTCTCTGTCTCTCTGTCTCTGTCTCTCTCTCTCTCTTTCTCTCTCTCTCTCCTCTCTCAGTCTCTGTTTCATCTCTCCCCGTCTCCCCACTTATCTCCTCTCTGTCACGCTGTCTCTCTGTCACTGTCTGTCTCTCTGTCTCTGTCTCTGTCTCTGTCTCTGTCTGTCTCTGTCTCTCTGTCTCTGTCTGTCTCTCTATCTCTGTCTCTGTCTCTCTGTCACTGTCTGTCTCTCTGTCACTGTTTGTCTCTCTGTCTCTGTCTCCGTCTCTGTCTCTCTGTCTCTGTCTGTCTCTCTGTCTCTGTCTCTGTCTCTCTGTCACTGTCTGTCTCTCTGTCTCTGTCTCTGTCTCTTGTCTCTCTGTCTCTGTCTGTCTCTCTGTCTCTGTCTCTGTCTCTCTGTCACTGTCTGTCTCTCTGTCACTGTCTGTCTCTCTGTCTCTGTCTCTCTGTCACTGTCTGTCTCTCTGTCTCCGTCTCTCTGTCTCTGTCTGTCTCTCTGTCTCTGTCTCTGTCTCTCTGTCTCTGTCTCTCTGTCACTGTCTGTCTCTCTGTCTCTGTCTCTGTCTCTCTGTCACTGTCTGTCTCTCTGTCTCTGTCTCTGTCTCTCTGTCTCTGTCTCTCTGTCACTGTCTGTCTCTCTGTCTCTGTCTCTGTCTCTGTCTCTCTGTCACGCTGTCTCTCTGTCACTGTCTGTCTCTCTGTCTCTCTGTCTCTGTCTCTGTCTCTCTATCTCTCTCTCTGTCTCTCTCTCTCTCCCTCTCTGTGTGTGTGTCTCTCTCTCTTGCCAAATTGTTCATCTAAAATGTGGAAAGCCCAACGAAGTTTCAATGTAGACAGATTAGTCGATAGACAAACAGAAAGCAAGTAAGTTGATAGATTGCCTTTTATTGAGAACAGTTCGACACAGACAGAAACCAAATTTCCGTCGATAGATTGTCAGGGTTTGTTGTTGTTTTCTTTTGTTTTGTTTTTATTTTATATTGATTTTATTTTGTTTTGTTTTGTTTTATTTCATTTTATTTTATTCTATTTTACATTATTTTTTATTTTATTTAGTTTTATTTCATTTTGTTTTATTTTATCTTATTCTATTTCATTTTATTTTATTTCAGTTTATTTTATTTTATTTTATCTTATTTTGTTTTTATTTTTATTTTTTTATTTCTAGTTTTATTATCATTTGTTGTTGTTGTTGCTATCTTTTCTTTATAAGACATACGAAAATAAACACTGCATTTACGGATTTATGGGTTTTTTGTTGTTGTTGTTGTTGTTGTTGTTGTTGTTGTTGTTGACAGATTGTTTGTTCGTGTAAAAAAAAATTTGAATGGTAAAATCTAAAGAGCACAATGTAACCCCATGATTCCACAGCAACCAGTGGAGCAGCACATCACGCACAACAGCTCGTTGTCTTGCCACTGCTGCCAACTTGACTCCTAACAGCGCAGCTTACAAACTCCAGTTCCAGACCGCCCGCCAGACCTTTGATTCTGAAGGACAGGAAATGTCTCAGTTCGGACATGAAATGTATGCAGCAGTGGAAGCAGGTAAGATTTGCCTAGATACCAACTTTTATTTTTGGATTGTGGATTCTTTTTCCTCTCTCTCTGTCTGTCTCTCTGGCTCTGTCTCTCTCACTCTGTGTCTCTGTCTCTGCCTCTGTTTCTCTGTCTGTCTGTCTGTCTGTCTGTCTCTCTCTCTCTCTTTCTCTGTCTGTTTGTCTGTCTCTCTATCTCTCTGTCTATGTTTCTATCTCTCTCTGTCTCTGTCTGTTTCTGTCTCTCTGTGTCTCTGTCTCTCTGTCTCTGTCTCTCTGTCTCTGTCTCTGTCTGTTTGTCTGTCTCTCTCTCTCTCTCTCTCTCTCTCTCTCTCTCTCTCTCTCTCTCTCTCTTTCAGTATATAATGACTGGCACCTCTACGAAATTTCAGCCAACCTAAGAGGCCATTAAGCTGAGAATTTGTGGTGGTGCCAGGCAGTGGACCTTAAGAATAAAAAGAAGACGGCTGAAGTTTTGTGGTGGTTTCAAGGTTGAAAATAAGGAGGTTGAAAACAATGTTGTGGTGCATCCAATAGACCATTAGGGGAAAAAAACGAAAAGGCTGAATAGATGTAGTGGTGTCAGCGAATGGACTTTTCAGTTAAAAATAAGAAGGCTGAAAAATAGATACAGTGCCAGGCAATGGACCTTAAAGGTAAACATGAGGATGCTGAAAATTTGTGGTTGTCCTGCAAATGTACCTTGACGGTAAAATTGAGAAGGTTGAAAAACAACAGTGGTGTCAATCAGTGTACCTTGAGAGTAAAAATGAAAATGCTGAAAATGTTATGGTGGAGCCAATCGATCATGAAGGTAAAATTGAGAAGGCTGAAAAATAACTATGACGCCAGCTAATGGACAATAAGGGCAAAATTGAGAAGGCTAAAAAAATAACTATGATGCCAGCAAATGGACAATAAGGGCAAAATTAAGAAGGCTAAAAAAATAACTATGACGCCAGCTAATGGACAATAAGGGCAAAATTAAGAAGGCTGAAAAATAACTATGATGCCAGCAAATGGACAATAAGGGCAAAATTAAGAAGGCTGAAAAATAACTATGACGCCAGCTAATGGACAATAAGGGCAAAATTAAGAAGGCTAAAAAAATAACTATGATGCCAGCAAATGGACAATAAGGGCAAAATTGAGAAGGCTAAAAAATAACTATGACGCCAGCTAATGGACAATAAGGGCAAAATTGAGAAGGCTGAAAAATAACTATGACGCCAGCTAATGGACAATAAGGGCAAAATTGAGAAGGCTAAAAAAATAACTATGACGCCAGCTAAATGGACAATAAGGGCAAAATTGAGAAGGCTGAAAATAACTTAGCCAGTAAGGACAATAAGAAATTGAGAAGGTAAAAAAATAACTATGATGCCAGCAAATGGACAATAAGGGCAAAATTAAGAAGGCTGAAAAAATAACTATGATGCCAGCAAATGGACATAAGGGCAAAATTAAGAAGGCTGAAAAATAACTATGACGCCAGCTAATGGACAATAAGGGCAAAATTAAGAAGGCTGCAAAAATAACTATGATGCCAGCAAATGGACAATAAGGGCAAAATTAAGAAGGCTAAAAAAATAACTATGATGCCAGCTAATAAACCATGATGGCAAAATTGAGCAGGCTGAAAAATAACGGCGATGCCATCCAATGGACCTTGAGGGTAAAAGCCAAGAAGCTGGGAATTTGTGGTGGTGCCAGCCTATGGACATTGAAGATAATAGTGACAAGACAGGGGAGGAAGTGCCAGCCATTGGACCTTCAGAGAAAAATGAGAAGGCTAAAAATTAATGTTGATGTCGGCCAACGAATCTTGCAGTAAAAGTGAATAGGTTTACAGTATGTGGTGGCACCATACTAGCACCTCCTCGTGTTTGCGCTTAATGGCAATATTAGGAAATCGTTTTCCATCCTGAATGTTTGTTTGTTTGTTTGGTTTGTTTGTTTTGTTGTAATAGTGTACTGTTATCCTGTTCATAAAAAAGAAACTGCCAGTGGTCACAATATCAAAAAAACTTTGTACTGTTCAAGTTAATTTTGTTTTTATTTTTGTTTTTTTTTTGTTTTTTGCTAAACCAATAGAAAATACTTCGAGTTTAGCAACTGAAGCTGTCTTTTACCTTTCACACAGCTGAGGACATCCTAAATCGTCCCGACGCTAACATCACGATGGTGGAACAGTGTGCTGACGTGTTCCTCCAGGCCTTCGATGTTGGCGTTCCTCTGGAAGCCAGACTGGCCTGTGGAGGCAAGCTCATCCCTCAGCTGGACAACCTGCTTAACAATGTCCACCCCAACTACAACCTGTACTGGCCCCTGCTGCCTGTGCTCTTCACCCGCACCGGCTACGGCTCCAACCCCATTAACAGCGGCATACAGGCTCTGCTCAGCAACAGGACCTTCAACTGTGCTGCACCCGAGTTCAACGACTTCAACCTCATGCCTCAGGTGACGTGGTTACTGATGACTAAGGCTTTCGTGCCAGTTTTGGTGTTGTTGTTGTTGCTGTGTTGTTGTGGTGTTGTTGTTGTTGTTGTTGTTTTTGTTTTTAGGATCATTGCACTCAGGAAGTTACCTTTGTGCTCACTTTTCTTTTTTTCTGTCCCATTTCCTACGCCACCTCAATGGCCACAGAAGCTGGAACAGTTTTTAACAATGCGTTGATGATGATGACATCGATGAGGATGATAAGCATGATGCTATGGAGTTCCATCTAGGATTGAAACTGCGTGATAAGGGCTGTACTCTACGCTTGTTATCATAACATATATCTTTGCGTCAACCAGTACCGAGAGATACAAACACTGTAGTGCTGGTCAGAAGATTTGAGCAACAACCCTCAATGACGGCATCCGTGAAATAGATGAGACTCGACTGTGTGGTCCCAGTCTTCCCAATGAGCCCATACATAGCACGTCCAATTCTGGGTAGGAGCCGGTTAGAGCCAAAAATCCCACAACGATTTTTTGAAGGGACTGATGGGGATTCGAACCCACAACCTTCCAGTCGTTTTAGTCCCGTTTTCGTTTCAGTTTCAGTTTTATCTGCAGGACTTGTTGGATCCGCTTATTAGAGTTTTGAACACAAGACCTCATGTCTCGAGTCCGACCCCAAGCTGCACCATAAGATCTGGCCTGTTCGCTGCCTGTCTTAATGCTCCAATCACTCTAGTGGGGACCAGCATAGTTGTCATGCTTCATACATGTTCATCATCATCATCATCAGGTGCCCTGCCGCATGGCGTTGGCGACCATGGACTTCCAACCATCTCTATCTCTCGTTGCCCCTAGCATCTCCCTCACCCTCCCCATCCCCAGCCACTCTGCAAGTCCGTCCAGCATTCTTTCCCTGGGTCTACCTGGTGCTGTCTTTCCCTCCAGCTTTCCCGTTGTGACCAGGTGCTCCAAATCCCCCTTCCTCATAAAATGGCCTATAAATGTTGCCTGTCTTTTCCTAATCTTCCTTATGAGTGATCTACTTGATGTTTCACGCAGTCAAAACATGCATAAAGCACTCGTCCGTCAGGCAACCGCACGACCTCCTTTCAACCGAGGCACTAGACAGATCACAATGTTATTTTGACTATTTTCCCCTTCCTCCTAACAAGGAAGAGATAACATTTATTAATAATTGTTAACTTTCATACATCACACACAACATTCGTGATCACACACCTTCTCACTAACTTTTTTTTCTCTCCTCCTCTTTCTTCCTCTCCTTCTCCTCTTTCTTCTCCTTCTTCTCCATCTCCTTCTCCTTCTTCTTCTCCTACTCTTTCTTCTTCTCCTTCTCCTCCTTCTTCTCCTTCTTCTCCTTCTTCTTCTCCTACTCTTTCTTCTTCTCCTTCTCCTCTTTCTTCTGCTTCTTCTCCTTCTCCTTCTTCTCCTTCTCCTTCTCTTTTTCTTCTTCTTCTTCTCCTCCTTCTTTATCTCCTTTTTTTCTTATCATAAATTATGTTAACCCACCCACCCCTTCCCCCGGACCTTATAGTTCAAGACCTTGCCGGAACATAGGGTTTTGCAAGCGGCTGAAGGAGTCTAACGGATAACACATGGCAGATTGGGTGGACCCCATATGGAGTTGTCCGAGCGCAATGATTCTCTCTTGTTTAAAACACCAAATTCTAAATTCCTAACCCGAATTCAGTTTGATCGGTATTAATTTAAGGAGCGCGGGCAGTTCCATATGCACTAACACTGCAAAATGATTCTTAAAGGAAGGAGCCGGGAAAGTATGGCATATGCTATGAGGTTCTGAGTTTGTGAGAAGCCTTGTTGTACTCATTGTTTGTGTGTCTGTTATCAGTTTGCCTCTCTGTCTATCTGTCTGTCTGTCTGTCTGTCTGTCTGTTTGTTTGTCTCTCTCTCTCTCTCTTGCTCTCCCTCTCTCCCTCTTTCTCTCTCTCTCTCCTTCTCTCTCTCCCTCTCTCTCTCTCCCTCTCCCCTTCTCTCTCTCTCCCTCTTTCCTCTCTCTCTCCCTCTCTCCCTTCTTTCTCTCCCCTCTCTCTCTCCCTCTCCCCTTCTCTCTCTCCCTTTCTCTCTCTCTCTCTCTCCCTCTCTCTCTCCCCCTCCCTTCCCCCTCTCTCTGTCCGTTTTATTTCCTCTCCCATTCTCCCGTTGTGCCTCACCGTTTTCCTTCAACTTTCTTTTACCCTTAGACATCTGTATGATTATGTTTTGAGTTTTCTATTTCTGTGTAAGCTCTATATATATTTTTTACACACACACACACACACACACACACACACACACACACACACACACACACACACACACACACACACACACACACACATGCACGCACACACACACTTAAACATACAAACACACACACAACACACACACACACACACACATACACACACACACTTAAACATACACAACACATACACAACACACACACACACACATACACACACACACACTTAAGCATACACAACACACACACAACACACACAGAATGAGACGGACAGACAGACAGACAGAGACAGACAGAAAAAGACAAACATGGACACACAGAGACAGAAAGAGATTATGAAGATAACGAAACCTTTTTCCTGTACGCAATGCAGTCTGCAGTCCTGGCCAACCTCAGCAAGGTCCATGCCGGAGGTCTGAAGTCTTTCACTACCGGCCTGCGACGAGCCTTGTTGACGACCACCAACTGCCTGAGGTCCTCAGTGGGCTGGTCCTACCAGCAGGAGATCGATCTGGTCATCGATATCTACACCAAGATTGCCCAAGACACTATCTCGTATGGCGAAGACGCTCTCAGTACCCTGACACAAGGTATTCGATTTCTAGGTTTCATATTCATTTACTATATCCGATTCTCTGTTATGATCGAAAATAACCCCTGATTTTTTTGATTTTTTGCCATGGTTGACGAATTTCATCATTTCATATGCATTTACAGTCTTGATTCTCTGCTGTAATCGAAATTAACCCCTAAGATTCTGCTTTGCTGTCATGGCTGACAAATGCGGGATGCGGACGGATAAGGTGAGGGAGTCAAAGGGTTACACTCCCTCACCCTGTCTACCAGCAACCTGCGTTGTCCACCATGCTAGCAATAGCCCTGACATGGCTCCACGCGGTCGGCCAGGCTTTGAACCAAAAAAAAAAACAATAATAAAACCATGCTATCAAAGCAAAAACTTAATTCTTTGACTTCCTCACCCTGTCCACCAGCTTCCTGCTTGAAGCTGGCGGATAGGGTGAGGATTCAAAGGTTAAGTTTTTGCAGTTGAATCCTAGATGGAACTTCATAGCAATCATGATTATCATCCTCATCGACATCATCATCATGGCATTATAAAAGAAATGTGCCAGCTTCTGTGTTCATTAAGGTGGCATAGGAAATTGGACAGAAACAAGGGCGACAATTAAAATATTAAAGTTACCTCCTTGAGTGTGATGATCTTAAGAAAAAAAGTTGTTACAGATGGTTGACAGGGTGTGAGAGTCAAACGATTATCTGAGGCAGAATCAACTGCCAGTCTGCATTCTCAAAATCTGCTTTGCTGCATTTGTTTCCCCTGTTGAGTTGCCGGAGGATCTTT
>JAPXFY010000019.1:50831664-50834164 GCA_030674185.1 Monoplex corrugatus
TTTTAGTTAGAACCTTAAAGATTACAGCGTTAATGGTAAAGTTAAGGTGTTAAAAAGATAGCGATTGCAATAGTCAGTTTTTCAGTTCTGACCTTGAAGATTACCATAGTAAATCATTTTGTTATGCCTTTTAAGATTTGAATAGCAATGACAAGCCTTTTATTTCAAATTCTGAAGTGTTTTTTTTCTACTTGTATAGTTATTATCTTTGACTTGAAGTTATAGCAGTGTAATTCTTAAGTATAATATAGAAACCGAAATGACAAATACTTAAAATCCATTTCTAAAGATTGCAGTAAAAGGTCTTTTTAGACATGATCTTAAAATATGAAGCAGCTAGTCGTTTTCATCTGATAGTAAAGATTGCAAAAATGAGTCTTACGTGTTGCATTAGCAACATTTCTTCTCTCACTGATCTTAAAGATTGCAACAGCGAATAATTCTGGTTGTAAAGATTGCAGTAAGAAACTTTATAAATTTCGTTGTGAAAGTTTCAGCTGTAAACCTTTTTGCCTCTGATTCAGAAAGCTGTGATCCATCTTTTCACTCTGGTTTTTGCAGCCACAAATCTTTTTCCTCTAATTTTGAAGACTGCAATACATCTTTCCACTTTGATTTTTGCAGCCGTAAATCTTTTGCCTCTAATTATGAAGGCTGCAACACATGTTTCCACTCCAATATTTGCTGTTGTAAACTTTTTGCCTCTAATTTTGAAGTCTGCAATACATCTTTCCACTCTGGTTTTTGCAGCCGTAAATCTTTTCTTCTAATTTTGAAGTCTGCAATACATCTTTCCACTCTTGGTTTTTGCAGCCGTAAATCTTTTCTTCTAATTTTGAAGTCTGCAATACATCTTTCCACTTTGGTTTTTGCAGCCGTAAATCTTTTCCCTTCTAATTTTGAAGGCTGCAATACATCTTTCCACTTTGGTTTTTGCAGCCGTAAATCTTTTGCCTTTAATTTTGAAGGCTGCATACATGTTCCACTGGTTTTGCAGCGTAAATCTTCCTTTATTTTGAAGGCTGCAATACATCTTTCCATTCAGGTTTTTGCAGCCGTAAATCTTTTCCTTCTAATTTTGAAGGCTGCAATACATGTTTCGACTCCGGGTTTTTTTTTTTTCTGCTGCAACACCTATTGCCTTAATTTTGAAGACTGTAATACGAGTTTCCACTGCGGTTTTATAGAGGCAGAATATTTTGTGTGCAGGTGACTGCTTGGGCTCTGCTGTACTGGAACCTTGCAGACAGTCGTGTGTTGGTGAGTGAATGTAATTGTCTTACAAATCCTGTGTAGCTAAGCAACTGTTTTATGATCACATTATGAATCATCAGCTGGACGCTTAATGATTTAAACGTAAAACTAAGACAGTTAAAAGAAATTCTTGATAAATGGTAGTTAGCTTACTTTGACTATATTAACGTCCGAATATATAATATACAAGCACATTAATTTTTTTGGCTTCCTTTTGTGTAGACTATATTTCATGAATAAACTGTCCTCTCTCTCTCTCTGTGTCTCTCTGTCTGTCTCTCTCTTTCTTTCTTTCTTTCTTTTTGTTTCTCTCTTCTCTCTCTCTCTCTCTTTCTTTCTCTTCTTTCTCCCTCTCATTCTCTCTGTTTTCTCTCTCTCGCTATCTCTCTCTCTTTTTTCTTTCTCTCTTCTCTTTCTTTCTCTTTCTCTCTCTGTCTCTGTCTTGTCTCTCTCTCTTTTCTTTCTTTCTCTTCTCTCTTTCTCTTCTTTATCTGTCTCTCTGTCTCTGTCTCTCTCTGTTCTCTCTCTGTCTCTCTCTCTCTCTCTCTCTCTCTCTGTCTCTTGTTTCTCTCTCTCTCTCTCAATGAGTATGTCTCTTTCAGTGTTTTTCTCGGTGTCTCTCATTGTTATCTTTATTGCTGTTGTTATTATCATTATTGTAATTATTTTTACCAATACGTTAGTAGTTTTTTTACATTTTACTTTTAGTAGTTTTTTTACATTTGCTATTACCATTACCATCAACCTTAATTCTTCAGGTGGCAACACGGGTATGACTGCCAGTCAGTACCTGGACTGTGCTGGAGTGTGCAACGGTACCAGTGTCACAGACTCCTGCGGTTTCTGTATGCCTCCCTCATCCAGCTATCCTGGCGGTTCTAAGTTCATGGATTGCACTGGACAGTGCCACACCCGCAGTGAGTTGGATTGTCCCATTTGGTGGGTGGGTGGGTGGGTGGGTGATTGGTTGGTTGGTTGGTTGGTTGGGTGGGTGGGTGGGTGGGTGGTTGGGAGGGTGGTTGTTTAATGGTTGGTTGGTTAGTTGGTTGGTTGGGTGGGTGGGTGGGTGGTTGGTTGGTTGGGTGGTTGGTCAGCTGGTTGGTTGGTTGGTTGGTTGTTTGGTTGGTTGGGTTGGTTGGGTGGGTGGGTGGTTGGTTGGCTGGTACTATGGTTGGTTGGATGGTTAGTTGGTTGGTTGGTAGGTGGGTGGGAGGGTGCTTGGTTTCATTGGTTGGTTGGTTGTTTG
>JAPXFY010000019.1:50836664-50839164 GCA_030674185.1 Monoplex corrugatus
AGATTAATTCAAAATGGAACAAGATTCATCATCATCAAGTGCCTTGCTACGTGGCGTTGGCGATCATGGGCCTTCCATCTGTTTGTATCCCGTGTTGCCTCAAGCACCTCTTCCACCCTCTTTGTCTTCTGCCACTTTGCAAATCCGTCCATTATCTTCTCCCTGGGTCTACCTGGTGCTCTCTTTCCCTCCAGTTGCCCTGTTGTGACCAGGTGCTCCAATTCCCCTTTCCTCATAAAACGGCCTATGAATGTTGCCTGTCTTTTCCTGATCTTCCTAATGAATGATCTTCTTGTGTCTGCCTCCATCAAGACTGTCTCGGTTTTTTTTCTTTGCTGTCCATGGAACTCTCAACATTCTTCGAAACCACATCTCGGCTGCATCAATCTTGTTCTGGCTTTGCTTGGTGACTGTCCACGCCTCACAACTGTATAACATTATCAGTTCTATACAACATTCAAGAACTCTCTTCCTGATGTTAATTGATAGGCATTTGTTGGTAAGAATGCTTTTCATCTTCTTGAATGCTGTTTTGGCTTGGCCGATTCTGCTGGCTATTTCTGATGTGCATCTGCCGTCTGGTGAAATGATCGTTCCCAGGTATTTAAACTTATCAATCTGTCTCAAGGTTGTGCCATTGGAACAAGATTACAAAACATTCTTTGTTTTACAATGCAATCTTTTTTTTTTTAAATGGAACAAGATTAAATTGTAGAAAAAAAATATTTTGTAACAAGAACACATTGAATGGAATGAAATTATCTCGCCATAAGTCAACAAGACAAGGATTCGGATGGGACCCAGAGCACCAATGCCTCGCCACTCTCCGGACCATCACTTCCCAAGTTCCAGACGCCACTCGATAGTCATTTCACCGAGCAAAGGGGGGGGGGGGGGCTGTCCATGTGCTGCATGACCCATTCAGACCCAGTCATCAGTTATCTTGTTTACAAACCGAATGGCAAGGTGGGGGAGACGACAAACCCCGGGACATAGCCACACAACGCGCACCAACCAGGTCCAGCCCAGCCTCCGGACCAAGAGAGAATGGAAGACCTTTTTCTCTTGCCCCACTCTGGTCTTCATCTCTCTTTCTTGCACCCCGCCCTGCCGCTGCCAGCTCGCATAGCTGCCAGTTCCTTTTGTTTCACCATAAGATCAATTTCATAAAATGAGATCATCTTGTGTAGGATTACAGTATAATCATGTAAAATGAACTTCTCTCGTCATAAGGTTACGAGCGTACGTAAAAAAATGGAATTGTCTCCTCATAATATTACATTGATGAAATGGAAATATGTTGCCATAAGATTATATTACGAAATGAATCTGCCGTGCCATAAGGAAGCATTAATTAAATGAAATTGTCTCACCACAAGATTACATGAAACGAAACTGTCGATCTATCACGTCACATTAAACAATGCGAAACTGTCTTGCCATAACAATACAGTTTGAGCTATACCATTTCTCACCATGAGATTACATTAAAAATGAAATGAGTTTGCCTTGCCAAAAGATAACACGAACTGGAATGAAATTGTCTGACCATAAGATTATATCAAATGAAAGTGAAATTGACTTGCCACAACGCAACATTAAATAACATGAAATTGTCTTTATGACGACAAAAAATAAAACGAAATTGTCCGGCCATAAAGATTGCATTAACCCTTTGACTCCCGCACTCCTATCCACAAACTGCAAAAAAATTAACCCTTCGACTCCTTCACCCCATCCAACAGCTTCCTGCAAGAAGCTGGTGGATAGGGTGAGGGAGTGAAAGGGTTAACTTTTTGCTTTGAAAACCAGTCGCCGTGGTGAAATGGTTAGCGCAACGGACTACCGACTGGAAGCTTGTGGGATTTTTCAGCGCCAGCCGGCTCCTACTCAGAGTTGGGCGTGTTACGGGCTCATTGGGAAGAATGGGACCACACAGTTGAGTCTCGTTCACTTCACGGTTAGCGTCATTGAGGGTGTCGCTCACATCTTCTGACCAGCACCGCAGGTGTCTGTATCTCCCGGGCCTGGTTGACGCCAGGATATATTATGATAGTAAGCGCAGAGTCATGTTGGTCTCAATCCTAGATGGAACTCCGTAGCATCGTGATTACCATCCTCATCATCATCATCATCATCATCATTGCATTAGGTGGCGTAGAAAATGGGACGAGTAGAAAAAAAAGGTGAGCACAAAGTAACCTCCCCCTCAAAAAAAAAACAAAAACAAACAAAACAAAAAAAAGAGCTTTTTGCTTTTCTAGCATGGTTGACGATGCAGGATGCTGGTGGATAGTGTGCAGGAGTCAAAGGGTTAAATAAAAAAAATGGAATTGTTTGGCCATAACATGACATGACATGACTAAAATGTGACCCATTCTCACAAAAGGCACAATAAGTCTCAGTTTAGGCATTTTGAGGTTTTGGTATCACTAGAAAGTTTAGAATCTCAGCTTTCAGATGGTACTAAAGTTGAGTTTCAGGCTACAAAAACAAAAAA
>JAPXFY010000019.1:50844164-50851664 GCA_030674185.1 Monoplex corrugatus
TGTGTGTGTGTCTGTGTTTATCTGTGTATGACTTGTATTCATGAGTGTGTGACTACCTGTCTCTGGAAAGGTAAAGATAAGTTTCTTAACCATATGAATTACAATGTCCTTTTTTTATTTATTTTTTTTATTTTTACACAAATATGCATTTTCGTTTTATTTCTTGTCTTTTTCCAAAGGTGTGGGTGCGTCATCTATCTCACAGACAGAATTTGACATCGTTGCTGGCTCCTCAGAACTGTTCACTTTCTCTGGAAGTGGTTTTATTGCTGGATCAACATATTGTGTTTTTGATGGTTTGTGAACTTTTTTGTATTTCTCTGTCTGTCAGTATGTCTGTGTTTGTCTGTCTGCCTGCCTGCCTGTCCTGTATGTGTGTGTGTGTTGTGTGTGGTGGTTGGGTGTGTGTGTGTGTGTGTGTGTGTGTGTGTGAGTCTGCCTGTCTATGTCTTGCCTGTCTGCCTGTCTCTGTCTGTCTGTTTGTCAGTTTGTCAGTCTGTTTGTCTGTCTGTCTGGCTGGCTGGCTGTCTCTCTCTCTCTCTCTCTCTCTCTCTCTCTCTCTCTCTCCTCTCTCTCTCCTCTTTCTCTTGATTGTGTGTGTGTGTATGTGTGTGTATATGTATGTGTGTGTGTGTTTGTGTGTGTGTGTCGTGTGTTTGTTGTGTGTTGTGTGTGTTGTGTTGTGTGTGTGTGTGTGTGTGTGTGTTTTCAAATTATGTTTTAAGGCACACATTTCTCTAACTTTCTTCGCCCGAGTTATATCTATTTAACTTTTGCACAAAATCCATTTTCAAAGTAAGCAAAACTACAAGCTACAGTGAGGGAGGGGGGAAAGGTGGCACTGCTTTGCGGCGACTCGATATCCCCTGAGGAGATCAGATCGAATTTCATATGGCAAAACACATTTTTGACCTCCCCTTTCCCCCTCCCCCCCTCCTCACCCCAGACACACACACACACACAACACACACACACACACACAAAGACGAATAAAACGATAAAAATGAAATTGAAAAAAAAATTGCACCATTCTCCTCGTCCATCACCTCCTCTTGATCATCACCACAATTATCATGCCATACCTACGTAGTGCTCTAGATGATTTTATGGGCGTCACCGATGACTCGGGCGACAAGATGTCTCCACCATCATCATCACCACCACCACCATCATCATTATTATCGTCGTCGTCGTCGTTGTCCTCCTCCTCCTCCTCCTCCTCATCATCATCATCATGAGTGCCACCATTCTCATCATTATTGTCGTCGTCGTCGTCATGATTTTCGTCACCCTGTCATCACGATCTCATCAGCCTCCTCCTCCTCTTCTCATCATCTCATCATCATCATCGTATCTCATCATCATTAAAGAATCACCATCGTTTATTGATCTCCGTCGTCCTCATCATCATCATCACCACATCATCACATCATCAATCATCATCATCTAAAATGTCATCATCATCGTCGGCTCGCGCGCACACAATCATCTCATCGATCTTCATCATCATTTTTTATCATCCACATCATCATCATCATCATCATGAACCATCATCGCCCTCATCCTCATCAACTATCGCTACATTTCAACCCTTTTTTCATGTCTTGTGTGTGGTGTTGTGTTGTGTGTGTGTGTGTGTGCGTGTGTGTGTGTGTGGTGTGCGTGTGTGCGTGGTGTGTGTGGTGTGTGCGTGTGTGTGTGCTGTGGTGTGTGTGTGTGTGCGTGTGTGTGTGTGCGTGGTGTGTGTGGTGGTGTGTGGTGTTGTGTGTGTGGTGCGTGCGTGCGTGGTGTGTGTGTGTGTGTGTGTGTGTGTGTGTCTTCAGGCTTATCGGGATCAAGCGTGGTGATGCCAGCCAACGTGCTGTCCAGCAGCCAGGCCACTTGCAGCATGTCCCACCCCGTGGACTCTGACCGGTACCAGGTGTACCTCTCCTACAACCAGGAGGACCCCATCGGCCAGACCTTCAGCGTCACTGCCTACTATCTCCGCGCCTGTCGTCACTGCCAAGTTTACTGATAACGGTAGGGTTGCTCTTTCTTTTCATACAGGGGGTTGCAAAAGTAGGTATACAGTAAGTATCACATCATTATCATGATGCTTAATTCCGTTCACGATTAGAGGAGTGTGTGAATACCGACTTGCAAGCAATTTGAGTATCTGACGATTAAGCTGTGCTTGTTATTACATGTATATGCAATATTCATTTGTTTGTATAATAATGCAATGAGTATTTACGCGTTTTCTTTTCATAACTGTATACCATTTGCACCCCCCCCCTCCCCCGTATTCTCTTGTTTGTCTCTCTGTAGGCTTGGTTCAGGAATATACGTATAAGTTCGGGCTAAAAGCCGCGACTTTTTTTCCCGCAGCTTTTACCCCTGCGCTTATAAAATGATGCGCTTATTGCGGATTTTTTCCGATTCCAGAGCGTCACGTTCTCGTATATTCTTAGCTTTCTTTAATTTAACTCACCAAAATCGTGTTTACTGTTCTTGAATTTTTCGGTGAGCTCCATGTTAAAGTGTTAACTGTTCACGTTAAGAGTTAACTGTTAACTCTTCACGTTTTTAAATCAAATCTGCACACATTGAAGCATTTGGATCTGTATTCAGATCTGCTCTGCTCAAGCGTACACCCTCATCATGCCGAAAACGCGACGCAATGCCTACGAAGCAGCCTTCAAGTTGAAGGCGATCGACCTGGCCATTGAAAAAGAGCGGCTTATAAACCAGTGCGGCTTATGTGTGAATAAAGTTAAGATTTTTCTATAATTTAGTGGGATGTGCCTATATATACCGTGCGCCAATAGCCGAACTTTACATATATGTAAATATCTTGATTATGGAGTGATCGCGCGTCCTCTGTGGGCAATTACATGCAAAGAACTAAAAAAAAAAGTTTCCTCCATTGGTCCAAAACATTTTTGTCATGCTTTTTTTCATCATCATCATCATTATTATATATTAATATCTCCTCTCTTTCTCTCTTATCTCTCTCTCTCTATCTACTCTCTCTCTCTCTCACTCTACTTCATCGTTCCTTTCCCCTCTACTCTCTCTCTCACTCTCTCTCTCCTCTCTCTCTCCTCTCCTCTCTCTATCTCCTCTCATCTCTCTTTTCTTTCTTTCTCTCTCTCTCTTTCTCTCTCCTGTCTCTGTCTGTCTGTCTGTTGTCTTCTCTTCTCTCTCTTCTCTCTCTCTCTCTCTCTCTTCTCTCTCTCTCTCTTTCTCTCTGTCTCTGGCTCCACACGTATTGTCACTATGATCTTAACAATTACAACTGTGAACATATAAATTATTATAATATATTATATATATATATGTATATTATATATATATTTATATATATATATATATTTTATATAATATAAAAAAATATAATGTAATGTATGTACATATATATTATAATATATATATGTATATATATATATATATTATATATACACACTATATGCAGCATAATATGCATACACACATACACGTACATACATATGTATTATTATATATATATATATATATATATATTATATATATATCATATATATGTAACATATATGAAATGGAATACACACACACACACACACAAACCACACACACACACACACACACACACACATATTATTATATATTATATATATATACGTTGTGTGTAGTATAGTACATGTACATGTATTGTATACATACAATTAAAGAGCCTATAGTTAAGTAAACATCAACCGTATCAACAACAGAACTGTCACATACAGGTTTAGGGTAGGCCTTTGTCAGAAATAGGGTGGACCTTTCTGTCTATCAGTATCATTTATGGTACTAATGTATATAACACACAGAAAATCACCCGATAGCTGTAAATCGTTAAGAGCAAACGGAAACAAAGCAAAACAGCAGCAATCAAATGCAACAAGTTCTTATCATTAACTCTTTGACTCCCTGCACCCTGTCCACCAGCATCCTGCATTGCCAACACGTTGTCGTTTTTGACGTGGTGTTAGCCCTGATATGGCTCTAGTAGTCGGCTGGGCTATAAGGAACATGAACTGAAGTAGATCACTCATAAGGAAGATTAGGAAAAGACAGGCATCATTTATAGGCCATTTTATGAGGAAAAGGGATTTGGAGCACCTGGTCACAACGGGAAAGCTGGAGGGAAATATAGCACCAGGTAGACCCAGGGAGAGAATGCTGGACGGACTTGCAGAGTGGCTGGGGATGAAGAGGGTGGGGGAGATGCTAGGGGCAACGAGAGAGATGGATGGAAGTCCATGGTCGCCGACGCCATGCGGCAGGGCACCTGATGATGATGATGATGAACTGAACTGAACTGAAATGAACTGATCCTGCTTTGCCAACCATGCTAGCAAAAGCCAAAACCTGACCCTTTGACTTCCTCATCATATCCACCAGCTTAGGATAAGATGAGGGAGTCAAAGAGTTAAGATTTTGCAGTTGGTAGAGAGGGTATAGGAGTCAAAAGGTTAATCCAAAACTGGAGGAAAAAAAAAACACAAGAAAAAACAAAACAAAACAAAATGAAACAAATTCTAACTGGCGATGGTTTTGGATCGTGTCTGTGAACAGGCGGCAAGATCTATATTGACGTGGACAGGTTAGCGGACTTGACACGTGGCTCGACAGACTGCGATGACATTCATCGTCGGCGGTGCCTCTGCGCTGGGTTCCAGTGCCACCTGCACCATCAACTCCAGACACCGCATCGTCATCGATGATCCCACCATCCCTGTCGGTAAGCAGACGATCAAGGTCTTAGATTATTTGGGCTTGGACGCGGGCGGAGGGACTGCCTTAGTTAAGTGCGCGTCGATGAATCTGTTCCTTTTGAAAGAAATTAGAATTAAATTCTCATCGACTTTTGGCTGTCTGTCTCTACCTCTGTCTGTCTGTCTGTCTGTGACTCGGTCGGTCTGTCTGTCTGTATGTCCGTCCGTCTGTCTGTCTATTTTTAACTCGGTCTGTTTATCTGTCTGTCTGTCTGTCTGTTTGTCTGTGTGACTGTCTGATTGTCCGTGACTCGGTCTGTTTATCTATCTGTCTGTCTGTTTGTCTGTGGCTCGATCTGTTTATCTGTCTGTCGGTCTGTCTATCTGTGACTCGGTCTGTTTATCTGTCTGTCTGTCTATCTGTCTGTGTGACTGTCTGTCTGTCTGTGAATTGGTCTATTTATCTGTCTGTCTGTCTGTGACTCGATCTGTTTATCTGTATGTCTGTCTCCGTCTGTCTCCGTCTGTCTCTGTCTGTCTCTGTCTTTCTTTGTATCTCTCTGTCTCTCTCTGGTGGTGGGGATGAAGGAGGTGATAGTAGTGATTGGTGGTGATGGTAATGATGACGGTGGTGGTGATGATGATGGTGGTGGTGATGATGATGTGGTGTGATGATGTGGTGGTGGTGATGATGGTGTGGTGATGATGATGGTGGTGATGATGATGATGGTGGTGGTGATGGTGGTGGTGATGGTGGTGGATGATGGTAGTGATGATGATGATGGTGGTGGTGATGATGATGGTGGTGGTGGAGATGGTGATTCAAGTCATTCTTGTTCGTGCTGATGGTGGTTATAACAGTGCTGAATATCATCTTCTCCCCTTAGTTCCCATTTCAATGATAAGGTACGCACATATGCGCGCATATTCACCCCCCCCCACACACACACACACGCACACACGCCGCACACACGTGAAACATATACACACACGCACGCAGTCACGTTACAAGTAGCCATCGTCACAATCACAGGCGCACACACACGCCCACATACACACACACACACACACATAAACACATACACACATATACACAAGTACACACACACACATGTACGTAAGATGTACACTCTCACACGTATACACACGTACACTAACACACACACACACACACATGTACACGCACACACACACAGGCACACACACGCACACACGCAGGCACACACACACACACGCGCGCGCGCGCGCGCACACACACACACACACGCCGCGCGCGCGCACACACACACACACACACACACACACATACACACGCAATATAAAACTGAAACACGTTCACTATTTTCTTTTATTTTCACTTTAAATTGAAAAAAACAAAACAACCAACTGTGTTTCATAGAATGTTTCTATTGACTTGTTTAATAATTGTTGTTTAAAATGACGGATATCCAATCTGCTTTACTTATTCTGCTTTGTTTCCTTTCTATCATTCCCAGTTGGTAAGTTTGTGCACAGTTTGAAATTGTGAAAAATAACGTGTGTGTGTGTGTGTGTGTGTGTGTGTGTGTTCTTTGCTTGATTTAATTTCTTTTCACTATAAGTGATATTAGACGGTGTGTGTGTTGTGTGTGTGTGTGTGTGTGTGTGTGTGTGTGTGTGTGTGTTGTGTGTGTGTGTGTGTAAAGAGAGAGAGAGTGTTGTGAAGAAAAGTGAGAGTGTGTGTGTGTGTGTGTGTGTGTGAGTATGTGTGTGTGCGTGTGATGTGTATGATGTGATGTGTGTGTATGTGTGTGCGTGTGTGAGAGAGAGAGGAGAGTGTGTGTGTGTATGTGTGTGTGTGTGTGTGTGTGTGTGTGTGTCTGTTTGTGTGTGTGTGTGTGTGTGTGTGTGTGTGTGTGTGTGTGTGTGTGGTGTGTGTGTGTGTGTTTTACCAACTAATTGTAAAACTGCACGTGCTGATTGTAAAACTGCACATTTTATTATGAACTTTTTTGTGCGTTTGTTTGCCGTTTAAATGACCAGTTAGTTGGTTGGTTGGTCGGTTGGTTGATTGGTGTGGTTGGTTGTTGGTTGGTTGGTTGGTTGGTTGCTGCTTGGTTGCTTGGTTGCTTGGTTGGTTTTGTGCCCGGCAATATTAATTTGAGTATCACGTTTCTTGTACATCATGCTTAGGTTTGACGCACAGTATAATTCTGGAAGAATGCATGTTCACGTTTTTGTTGCCACCTTTCTGCTTGCTCTCTTCCCATTTCCTCGCTCCTCTTTCACCGCCCCCCCCCCCCCCACCAACCCCACCACTAACCCCCCCCCCCCCCCGCCCATACACACACACGCACGCATCCACTGAGTCATACCATTATTAATGTTCTTTTAGTTACGGCGAATATCGAATTTTTTATGTACAAAGATGAAAATGAACTTGAAAAAGTCATAGACATCTGTATCGCAAAATGGTCTTAAAACCTGTGCACACTTATCGATTAATTATTTTTTTTTTTTTTTTTTTGTTATTAATTTTTAAACTTGTGCACATTGGTTGACCGATCGATTGGATCGATCAAACGATAGAACCGAAAAGATAGAAAGAAAGAAAGAAAAGAAAGAAAGAAAGAAAGAAAAGAAAGAAAAGAAAGAAAGAAAAAGAAAGAAAGAAAGAAAGAAAGAAAGAAGGAAAGAAAGAAAGAAAAGAAAAGAAAGAAAGAAAGACTGAAAGAAAGAAAGAAAGGAAAGATAGAAAGAAAGAAAGATAGAAAGAAAGAAAGAACGAAAAAGAGAGTACAAA
>JAPXFY010000019.1:50864164-50871664 GCA_030674185.1 Monoplex corrugatus
GTGTGCGTGTGTAAGTGCGCGTATGTGCGTGCGCCACGCGCGCGCGTTGTGTGTGTGTGTGTGAGTATGTGTGTCTATGTGTATGTGTGTGTATCTGTGTGTATGTATGTGTGTGAAAGCATCTATGTGCATGTGTGTATCTATTTGCATGGGTGTGTATGTGTATGTGTGTGCGGGCAATGTGTGTGTGTGTATATGTGTCTGTATGTCTGTCTATCTGTATGTCTGTCTATCTGTATGTCTGTCTGTATGTATGTGGTATTCGCATTACAAAATGGACGCTGATTGATGATGCAACAGATCAAACTAGACCTGGTGAACGATGAACGTGGCAAGTACAGCGTGGATGACCTGGTGACCATTATGGCCAAGATCAAGTCATCCACTGCCCCCACTCTTACCTGGAATACGGAAGTAGTGTCCGGTGAGTGACCAGTAGTATGCGAAGCTGCTAAGGGGGGAGGGGGGTGTATGTATGTATGTGTGTGTATGTGTGGGTGTGTGTTCGTTCGTTCGTTGCTTGATTTCACGTCTTTTCACTATAAGTGATATTAGACGGTGTGTGTGTGTGCATATGTGTATGTGTATATATGTGTGTGTGTGTGTGTGTGTGTGTGTGTGTGTGTGTGTGTGTGTGTGTGTGTGTAGGGGGTTGTGTATATTTGTGTGTGTGATGTGTGTGTGTGTCTGTGCGGTGTGGGTGTGTGTAGGGGGTTGTGGTGTGTGTTTGTTGTGGTTGTGTGTGTGTGTGTGTGTGTGTGTGTGTGTGTGTGTGTGTGTGTGGTGTGGCTCGTGCACATACTTACATTGCATACATGCATACATACGAACATACATGTACGTACATACATACCTGTACATATATACATACATACATACATACATAATATGTATACAATAACATACATACATACATACATATATACACAAGTACATTTACATATATATAAACATACATATATGTATATACACACACACATATATATATTACATATATATATATATATATATATATATATATATATATATGTGTTGTGTGTGTGTGTGTGTGTGTGGTGTGTGTGTGTGTGTGTGGTGTGTTTTATGTATGTGTACATACAGAGAGAGAGAGAGAGATAGAAGAGAGAGAGATAGAAGAAGATAGACAGGACAGATAGACAGAGATAGATAGAAGAAATAGATAGAAACGACAGATAGATAGATAGATAGATAGATAGATGGGTAGATAGATAGATAGATAGATAGACAGTTAGATAGATAGAAGACAGATACATAACTTGACAGACACACAGACAGAAGATAGATAGATAGAAGATAATAGATAGATAGATGGATAGATAGATGGATAGATGGATAATGATAGATAGATAGATAGATAGATAGGATAGATAGATAATGATAGATAGATAGATAGATAGATAGATGATAGATAGATAGATAGATAGATAGATAGATAGATAGATAGATAGATAGATAGATAGATAGATAGATAGATGATAGATAGGATGGATGAGATAGATAGATAGATAGATAGATAGATAGATAGATAGATGGATAGATAGATAGATAGTAGATAGATAGATAGAAGTGAGATAGTGATAGACAGATACATAATTGACAGACAGACAGAAGACAGATAGATAGATAGATAGATAGATAGATAGAATAATAGATGATAGATGAGATAGATGGATAGATAGATAGATAGATGAATGATAGATAGATAGATGAGATGAGATAGGATAGATAGATAGATAGATACATACATAACATACCATACATAGATAGATAGATAGTGATAGACAGACAGACAGACAGATAATAGATAGATAGAGATAGATAGATAGATAGATAGATAGATAAGATAGATAGATAGACAGACAGAAGACAGACAGACAGATAGATAGATAGATAGATAGATAGATAGTTATACCGTGCAATTCTTGAAACATGCTATTCTTCTCCTCCCCTCTTTCCTCATCCTCACCAAAATATTGTACGGGATTTTTTTTTCTGTGATGTTACATGTTTTTGTTGTTTTTTTCAGTGATGGGAAATATGAGCGTAAATTTGATTGGTTGTTACAGGTTACGGATACGTGAACGTAAGCGATACGGATTACGTCAGCAAACAACAGGCTCCTCACCTGGTTGATGCTGCTAGCAATACGTACATCTCTTTCTTGTCCATCAAGCCAAGTCAGTATTTTTAAAAATTTTTATATCCTTTCTTTGTTTGTTTGTTTTTAGGATCATGGTACTTAGACAATTTTCTTGGTGCTTACCTTTCTCTCTCTGTGTCTCTCTGTGTCTGTCTGTCTGTCTCTGTCTTTCTCTGTCTCTGTCTGTTTTGTGTCTGTCTCTCTCTCTGTCTCTGTCTTTGTCTGTCTGTCTGTCTCTCTCTTTCTTTCTATCTGTCTGTCTGTCTGTCTGTGCCTCTGTCTGCCTCTGTCTTCTGTCTGTCTTCTCTCCTCTCTCTCTCTCTCTCTCTCTCCTCTCTTGAGTTGGTTGGTCATTGGTTTGATTGGTTTAATGTCTATTCGCTTAACTGATTTTAGACAAACAATAAATCCTTAAATAAAGAGATAAATGAAAATAACATTATGATAAAATAAAAGAAAAAAAGAAGTACATATGTGTATGTAACATAATGTGTGTGTGTGTGTGTGTGTGTGTGTGTGTGTGTGTGTGTGTGTGTGTGTGTGTGTGTGTGTGTGTGTTGTGTGGTGGGGTGTGTGTTGCAGACAAACTGGACCGTGGCACTTGGTACAAGCTGAGCTGCACAGTGGTAGACCTGGCCAGCCAGACTGCCATGGCCAGCGCCTCCTTCTACATCTACAATGCGTCACTTCCTGTGTGTTCAGCATGACCACTGGTTCTATACCGTACTTGGACCTGTGAGTGGCTTCCCTGTTTTGTTTGATTTTGTTTTTTGTTTGTTTGTGTGCTTGTGTGTTTGTTTCTTTGTTTCTTTGTTTGTGTGTGTGTTCTTCTCTTTCTTTCTTTCTTTCTTTTCTTTCTTTCTTTCTTTCTTTCTTCATTCTTTCTTTCTTTCTTTCTTTCATTCATTCTTTCTTTCTTTCTTTCTTCATCTTTCTTTCTTTCTTTCTTTCATTCATTCTTTCTTTCTTTCTTTCTTTTTTCTTTTTTCTTTCTTTCTTTCATTCTTTCTTTCTTTCGTTCATTTTTCATTCATTCTTACTTTCTTTCTTTCTTTTCTTTCATTCTTTCATTCATTCTTTCTTTCTATTCATTCTTTCTTTCTTTCTTCATTTTTTCATTCATTCATTCATTCTTCATTCATTCATATCATTCATTCATTCATTCATTAATCCATTCATTCATTCATTCATTCATTCATTCATTCATTCATTCTCATTCTTCTTTCTTTTTTTCTTTTATTCTTCCTTTTTTTTTCTTTGTATGATTTGGCACCAGCGAGTGGTTTGTTTCTTTGTTCCTCTGGTTTGTTCCCCTGATTTGTTCCTCGGGTTTTTGTTCCTCTTGTTTGTTTCATTCTTTGTTTGAGCTGGGACAAGCAGGTGGCTTGTTTATTTGTTCCTCTGGTTGTTTGTTTGTTCGAGCTGGAACCAGCGAGAGGCTTGTTTTTTGTTTTTGTTTTTGTTGTTGTTGTTCCTCTGGGTTTGTTTGTATGTTTGTTTTTGTTTGAGCTGGGAACCGTGAATGGCTTCAGTGTTTGTAAGTTTGAGCTTGAGCCAGTGAGTGGCTTGTATTTTGCGTGTCATGTTTTGTTTTGTTATGTTTGTTTTGTTTTGTTTGTGTGTGTGTGTGTGTGTGTGTGTGTGTGTGTGTGTGTGTGTGTGTGTGTGTGTGTGTGTGGTGATGTGAACTTGTTATTACACAGAACGTCGATGATATTGTTCAAGAAATATGACTCTTAAATAAACCTAAAACGTGACGTCTTTTTTTAACCCTTCGACTCCTGTACCCTGTCCATCAGCATCCTGCACTGTCAGCCATGCTATCAAAACAAAAAGAAATATAAAATTTTTGACTCCATCCCCCTATCCACCAGTTTCCTGCAGGGTGAGGGAGCCAAAGGGTTAAGTTTTTGCTGTCGGCAAATAGGGTGCGGAAGTTTCGTCTGTCTCTGGAAATCTATGGAAATCTCCTGCTTCGGTGCACTGACATCGGTTTCAAGAATTCCCGCTTATATAGATGTTCTCAAAGAACCATGACTACTTGTCCTCTCTCTGTCCTTCACTCAAACCCTATTCTAACCAAAACGAAATCTTTAGTAAAACTCTCTTATCGTCCAAGTTCTTGTGATTAGTATTTAGAAGAAAAACAAATCTTAATAAGGTCTTTTTATATGCAGCAAATTAGAAACAGTAAAAACCCCAGTTATTCATAATATTTTCTTTTAAAAAATGTTACCTCATTCCTAGTCAAGTCCGTCCTCCTCTTTACTCAGCATCAGTCAGGTGAATGGACCAGCAAGGCAGAACATTGACAGGAAGAAAAGTCAGAAAGCAAAGGAACAAGACAGAAGAATCAAAGAGAGTGGCAGAAAAGAGGACATTTCTAGCACTGAATTGTCCAGAAAGTGGGGATACTTATGTATACTGCAAGAGATCCTCATCCATCCCTACAGGGAGTGGTTGTGGTGGTGGTGGTGGTGGTGATGATGATGATGATATATCATCATCATCATGATCACGAGATGATGATGAGCGATGACGACGACGATGACGACGATGATGACGACGATGATGATGATGATGATGATGTGGAGGATGATGATGATAATTTGTACATGTACTTTATGGTGGCAGGTGGCGGGAGAGGTGACCGCGTGCTTCACAGACTCCGATGGCTACCCACTGACCTACAGTTTCTACGTGTCCAAAAACGCCGCCAACACCGCGTTTGACCGTATGACCCAGCCGACCAGTAACGGGTTCTTGTCCATCAGCTATGGCCCCAAGGCCTTCCTCACCAACTCTAACGTCTTTACTGTGAAGGTAATGTGAGGGATGAACTACTACTACTACTAACTACTGCTACTACTACTAACTACTACTACTATACTACTACTAACTACTACTACTACTAACTACTGCTACTACTACTAACTACTACTACTACTACTCTGCTGCTCCCCTTACTACTACTACACTACTACTACTACTACTAACTACTACTACACTACTACTACTACCGCTGCTGCTGCTGCTGCTACTACTACCGCTACTACTACTACTACTAACTACTACTGCTGTACTACTACTACTTACTACTACTACTACTACTACTACTACTACTGCTGCTGCTGCTGCTCTCGTTGCTGCTGTTGTTGCGCTGCTTGCTGCTACTACTATATAGTAAGTACTACTACTACTGATATTCTCTGCTTCTGCTGCTGCTACTACTACTACTACTACTGTCTCTGCGGGCTGCTGCTGCTGCTGCTCTTAACTACTTATTGCGCTGCTGCTGCTACTACTACTATAGTACTATACTACTACTACTGATATGCTACTGCTACTCTTCTCTTCTGTGTGCTGCTGCTCTACACTACAATATTATACTCTGTGTCTCTATTAACTCTACTTACTATACACTCTCGTGTCTCTACTTATATATATACTATATACTATATCTTTGCTGGCTCTTCGCTGTTTGCTGTGCTGTATACTACTACTAACTGCGCCCCTATTTTTGCTACTGCTGCTGCTACTACTACTACTACTACTGCTACTGCTACTGCTGCTGCTGCTGCTGCTACTACTACTACTACTAGCTACTACTGCTGCTGCTATGCGCTGCTGCTGCTGCTGCTACTACTACTACTGTACTGCACTGCTGCTTCTGCTGCTGCTGCACTACTACTACGCTACTGCTGCTGCTACTGCTATACCTTGCTGCTGCTGCTACTACTACTACTGCTACTGCTGCTGCTACTGCTACTACTGCTGCTGCTGCTACTACTACTACTATTTGGGTTGACTAGAATAACACCAGTTTTGTAAGTTAGGAAGTAGAGAGATAGAAGGAGGGATAAAAAAAAAAAAGACAAATAAATAAATAAATTAAATAGATGAAGAAATAAATAGATAAATAAATAAACATAAATAAACAGATAGATAGATAAATAAACAGATGAATAAGTAAATCAAATAGATAATTGAAATAAACAGATAAATGAATGAATGAATGAATAAATAAATAAATGAATAAATAATAAATAAATAAACAGAATAAATAAATGAGTAAACAAACATAAAATATAGATAAATAAAAAAATGAATAGATCAAATAAATAAACATATGAAGAAATGAATTGAATAAATAATAAAATGAATAGATAAATAAATTAATACTAAATAAACAAATAATAAATACATCAATAAATGAACAAAACAGGTAAATAAATAAATAATAAATAGACAAATAAATAGATAAATGAATAATAAATAAATAAATAAATAAATAAATAAATAATAAATAAATACCATTTTGACAAATGATATAGGTAGGTGATATAAGTAATAATGACTAATGGATGAATAAATAAATAAATAAATAATAAATAAATAAATAAATAATAAATATATAAATAAATAAATAAACAAACAACCAACTGACTAAATAAATAAATTAATAGCCAATACGTACGTTAGGATGGAAGTATAAAAAAAAAAAAAGAAGAAGAAGAAGCACCTTCTTCACCTATATCGACAGCTATAACTACATGGAGCAAGGTGATGTGTGTGCAGGTCTGTGCCCGTAAGGGAGGCTGTCTGACAGTGCACAGCAGCCCTATGTCAGTGGTCAGCCTTGTAGCCTCTGCCATCACTAGTATGAAGAGCACCATCATCGACTCGGCCAACGACCTCAAGAAAGCTGGTCAGTTTCTCGGCACTCGCTTCTGTCTCTATGGGAAAAAAAATCTGTAACCTACCTTTACTGCACTGTCCCAAATAATCCCGTTTTATAATGGAAAAACCTGTACTACACTGTCCCATATAATCCCATTTCAGTATGAGAAAAAAGCTGTAACTTACCTTTATTGCACTGTCCCACATAATCCCATTTTATAATGAGAAAACCTGTAACTTACCTTTACTACACTGTCCCATATAATCCCATTTCAGTATGAGAAAAAAGCTGTAACCTACCTTTACTGCACTGTCCCACATAATCCCATTTTATAATGACAAAACCTGTAACTTACCTTTACTGCACTGACCCAAATAATCCCATTTCAGAATGAGAAAACCTGTGACTTATATCGGAAAACCTGTAACTTATCTTTATTGCACTGTCCCACATAATCCCGCTTTATAATGCGCTTTCTCACATAATCCCATGTTATAATGGGAAACTTGTCACTCACCTTTACTGCACTGTCCCACATAATCCCATGTTATAATGGGAAAACATGTAACTCACCTTTACTGCACTGTCCCACATAATCCCATTTGATACTGGAAGACCTGCAACTTACCTTTACTACACTGTCCCACATAATCCGCTT
>JAPXFY010000019.1:50889164-50891664 GCA_030674185.1 Monoplex corrugatus
AACTTGCGTGTCTGTGTATTGACATCTCTAGTTCATTGAGGATTATAAATGATGTTTAAAAACGTGCATGTCTGTGTATTGACATCTCTAGTTCATTGAGGATTATAAATGATGTTTATAAACGTGCATGTCTGTGTATTGACATCTCTAGTTCATTGAGGATTATAAATGATGTTTAAAAACGTGCGTGTCTGTGTATTGACATCTCTAGTTCATTGAGAATTATAAATGATGTTTAAAAACGTGCGTGTCTGTGTATTGACATCTCTAGTTCATTGAGGATTATAAATGATGTTTAAAAACGTGCGTGTCTGTGTATTGACATCTCTAGTTCATTGAGGATTATAAATGATGTTTATAAAACGTGCATGTCTGTGTATTGACATCTCTAGTTCATTGAGGATTATAAATGATGTTTAAAAACGTGCCTGTCCGTGTAAAATCATCTCTCATATCCGTTTGTTGTTTTCTTCATCGTATAGTATAAAACTTGCAGCGACAAGGAATAGATCCGTATGAAGGGCCATTGATCGTCAACGCCATGCGGCAGGGCACATGATGATGATGATGACGATAGTATAAGATAGTACAGTGCACATTGAAACATCATCATCACCATCAACGTAATGCGGTGCTTTCTTTTTTCTATGCTGAAAAAACAAACATTCACCTTTATCCCTTTCACCCGTTGGGATGCCGGGGGCTCTTTCAGTATAAATAGTATCCCTACCTTCTGGAAATTCTCTGCTAGAAATTTCCTCTTTTCTGTCACTCTCTTTGTTTCTGCCTTGCTGCTTTGTTTTCTGTCATTTCTACCTATCATTTTCTTAATGGTCCATTCACCTGTATGTGTTCGATAAAGTCTTATGTACTTTTACTTAGGATTGATAACAGGGTACATGTATTAAGTGATATTTTGGCTCTAGGGAGGTGAATTACGCGGAAGCAATTTTAGGTAATGTATGCCTGTTTTTATATATGTTTTGGTGTCCTTATGTATGCTTACATTTGTATTCAGATGAGGTTTTTTTTCAAATCTCCCCTGTGCGATAAATTGGACGGAGTGGTCAACGCCGGGGGCATGTCCTTAGATTATGTGCGCGAATGCATTGATACGTGTACTTAACTTTTTCTTATTTATTTATTTATTTTTTGGTCCTGTTTAGATTTTGTATGTTTTGAAGCGGTTGTAGCCCTGGTATGGCTCTACGCAGTCGGCTGGGCTTTAAGCAACAATAACAACAATAACAACACTCTACCTTTTTTTTCCCCCATCACCAGTCCAATCTGACGAATCCAGCAGCGAGAACGCCGCCATTGTCGGTGGTGTGGTGGGCGGACTGATGGGGGCAGTAGTCATCGTCGTCATCGTTATCGCCGTGGCCATGAACGTCAACAAGAAGAAGAAGGTGGCGGAACCCAAGCTCTCCGAGGAGGTGCTGTACGGGTCCCGCCAGTCTTCCACAGTGGGCTTCTCCCACGACGCCATCCCTATGCCCACGGTGGTGATGCCTGAAGATGTGGCGAGGCCCCCGACGCGCTCGTCGTCCGTCGTCTCCCACCCTTGAAGAAGGGGGCCTCTATGACCAGCGGTATTAGGATCAGCCCGACTCCCCAAGACGACGATGACCTGTGGGCCACCAACACTGGATTGGTCCGGTCCAGCACCGTGCTCACCGCTCGCCTCCTCACCGTCTCCCCTTTGCCCGATGACGATGATATTGAAAACATGGAGATGGCTTCGGACTCGGCCGCGTAAAAAGGGCCGTGATCTGACTACCCCCCACCCCCACTCTGCCTTTATTTCGCCTCGTGGGGATGCCGGGGAGGGGGGAGGGGCTCTTTCAGTAGATATACATAGTATCCCCCACCTTCTGGAAATTCTGTGATAGAAATGTTCTCTTTTATCTTTATTTCTGCCTTGTTCCTTTGCTTTTTTTTTGGTCATTTCTTCCTATCATCTTCTGCCTTGCTGGTCTACTCGCCTGTACATGTTCGTTAAAGTTTGATGTACTTCTCTTAGGATTGATAATTGGGTACACGTATTAAGTGCATTTTTGGCTCTAGGGAAGTGTGATATGTGGAAGCAATTTTAGGTCATTTAGTCCCATTTTTATATATGATTAAGTTTTTAGTTATGTTTATATCTTACCTGTCTCACCTGTCGGTGTCTCAGAGTTCGGTGTTAGCCACTGCACACTATATCACCACCATTTCCCTCCAGGCTGCTGTATTGACTTTTGTGGACAATTTCTTGAATCTATATATTTACATTCAGACGTTGTTTTTTTTTAAAATCCCCTATGTGATAAATTGGATAGAGTGGTCTACGCCTGGGGCATCTCCTTAGGTTATGTGCGTAAATGCATTGATACATGTACTTAATTTTCTTTTCCTTTTGTTTTTCCTGTTGAAGTATTGTGTATGTTTTGAAATTAGTGATAGCCTTAGAATGACTATACGCAGTCGGCTGGGCTTTTAACAAAAAAATGACAATGCT
>JAPXFY010000019.1:50906664-50909164 GCA_030674185.1 Monoplex corrugatus
CCTTTGCTCTGTAAAGCTTTTGTTCGGTTGACGAAGGTTCAAATGAAATAAAACAAAGCTAATTTACAACAACAACAAAAATATATATATATGCTCAAGTCATTGAACAATAAAATTGTACGTACGACAGACACGATCAGATGGTACAAAAACCAAACAAATAAACAAAAATTCAATAATAACGATATGAATAAATCAAATGAATAGAAACCAAAACAAATAATATAGTAGTTAAAAAAGAAAGGGAACAGACAAATTACGATACAATAAAAGAAAGAAAAATAGCTAGAAGAAAATACTATGCAATAAGAAAAAAGAAAAAAAAAATTACAAAGCAATAAAATTAAAGAAAGAAAAATACATAGGTTATAAAGACGAACAAAATGTGAAAATGATAGAAACAAGAATAATCGAATACAATAAAACAATAAAAAAAAATAGATAATACAAATAGAATAAATAAAACAACAGAAAAAATGTCTGAAAATAAACATCAACAACAACAAGAAAGAAACATGCAAATAAATCAATCAAAAAATGAATAAATAAATAAATAAAATGAATAGATAACTAAATAGATGAATAAATAGATAAACGTACAGAATGAAACAACACCAGAAATAAAGAACAAACAGGAACAAAACAAAATAAAAGATGCAGGAAAATATACATCAATAACAGGAAAGAAAGAAACAAGCAAATACATAAATAAATAGATAAATAGTTAAACAAACAAACAGATAAATAAATAGATCAATAAATACATTATATATACATATAAGAAATATACACATAACTAACTAAATAAATAAGTAAACATATAAATGAATAAATAAAGAAACGAATAGATAAAAAAACAAATAAACAAATAAAAATAAATATATAAATAAGTAAACAAATAAATAAATAGATAAATATAATAAACAAATAAATAAATTATTGATACACGAAATGCAACCAAATCAAAAGTAAACAAATAACAGAAATTGAAAAAAAAAAAAGCTCAAAAGAGACGTACGTTCCTGACAGTTGTCCTCATGCGTAATATGAATGGCATTCATAGTTTTCTTCAGCAGTTCATTGTCCGATTCCTGGCACTCACAGAACGCGTCGTTCATACACACAATGTTCAGGCGGTTGGCCCTGGACACCAATGATACATCGATCTATCAATCAGTCTGTCAATCACACCAATGGTACCTCAATCAAACCTACGATACGTCGATCTATCAATCAGTCTATCAGTCACACCAATGGTACAGCAATCTATCCGTCAGTCTATCAGTCATACCAATAGTACATCGATCTATCAATCAGTCTATCAATCACACCAATGGTACCTCAGTCAAACCAACGATACATCGATCTATCAATCAGTCTATCAGTCACACCAATTGTACATCAATTTATCCATCAGTCTATCAATAACACCAATGGTATATCGGTCTATCAATAAGTCTATCAGTCACACTGATGATACATCCATCTATCCATCAGTCTATCAGTCAAACCAATGGTACATCAATCTATCAATCACACCACTGGTACATCAATCTATCAATCACAGCAATGATACATCGATCTATCAATCCATCACACTAATGACACGTCGATCTATCAATCCATCACACCAATGATACATCAATCTATCAATCAGTCTACCAATCAGACAATGATGCATCAATCTATCAATCAGTCTATCAATCACACCAGTGATACATCAATCTATCAAGCAGTCTACCAATCAAACAATGATGCATCAATCTATCAATCAGTCTACCAATCAGACAATGATGCATCAATCTATCAATCAGTCTATCAATCACACCAATGGCACATCGATTGTCAATCACACCAATCATTTATCGATCTAATAGTCACACCAATGGTACATCGATCTATCAATCACACCAATGGTACATCGATCTATCAATCACACCAATGGTACATCGATCTATCAATCACACCAATGGTACATCGATCTATCAATCACACCAATGATACATCGATCTATCAATCACCCACTGGTACATCGATCTTTCAATCACACGAATGATACATCGATCTATCAATCACACCACTGGTACATCGATCTATCAGTCACAACAATGATACATCAGTCTATCAATCACACCAAGGATACATCAATATATCAATCACACCAATGATGCATCAATCTATCAATCACACCAATGATGCATCAATCTATCAATCACACCAATGATGCATCAATCTATCAATCCATCACACCAATGATACATCAATATATCAATCACACCAATGATACATCAGTCTATCAATCACACCAATGATACATCAATATATCAATCACACCAATGATGCATCAATCTATCAATCACACCAATGATGCATCAATCTATCAATGACACCAATGATGCATCAATCTATCAATCCATCACACCAATGATACATCAATATATCAATCACACCAATGATACATCAGTCTATCAATCACACCAATGATACATCAATATATCAA
>JAPXFY010000019.1:50916664-50921664 GCA_030674185.1 Monoplex corrugatus
ATATCAGTCCATAGCTTCTAGCTGTCCAAAGCTTCTAGCTGTCCAAAGCTTCTAGCAATCTGGAAGCTTTCATCAGTCCAAAGCTTCTATCAGTCCAAAGCTTCTATCAGTCCAAAGCTTCTATCAGTCCAAAGCTTCTATCAGTCCAAAGCTTCTATCAGTCCAAAGCTTCTATCAGTCCAAAACTTCTATCAGTCCAAAACTTCTATCAGTCCAAAACTTCTATCAGTCCAAAACTTCTATCAGTCCAAAGCTTCTATCAGTCCAAAACTTCTATCAGTCCAAAACTTCTATCAGTCCAAAGCTTCTATCAGTCCAAAACTTCTATCAGTCCAAAACTTCTAGCAATCTGGAAGCTTCTAGCAATCTGGAAGCTTCTATCCGTCTAAAGCTTCTATCAGTCCAAAGCTTCTATCAGTCCAAAGCTTCAATAAGTCCAAAGCTTCAATCAGTCCAAAGCTTCTATCAGTCCAAAGAGAATATCAGTCCAAAGAGAATATCAGTCCAAAGCCAACTTACCCATACAGAACAGTCGAGATGCGTTTCTCATTGTATGGTTGGTCGCTGAAAGCAAAACAATGGAGCAGTTAGTAGTGCATGAGGTTCCAAACCTCTGCCTGGTGCGAAGAAAGTCATGTAATGTGTGCGTGTGTATGTGTGGTGTGTGTGTGTGTGTGTGTGTGTGTGTGTGTGTGTGTGAGTGTGTGTGTGTGTGTGTGTATGTGTGTGTGTTGTGTTGTGTTGTATTGTGTTGTGTGTGTGTGTGTGTGTGTGTGTGTGTGTGTGTGTGTGTGTGTGTGTGTGTGTGTGTTGTATGTGTGTTTTGTGTGTGTGGTGTGTGTGCGTGTGTTGTGTGTGTGTGTGTGTGTTGTGTGTGTATGTGCGTGTGTGTGTGGTGTGTGTGTGTGTGTGTGTGTGTGTGTGTTGTGTGTGTGCGTGTGTGTGTATGTGTGTGTACAAGTGCGTGTATGTGTGTGTGTGTGTGTGTGTGCGCGCGCGCGCACGCGCGTGTGTGTGTCTATGGGTGTGTGTGTTTGTGTGTGTGCGTGTCTGTCTGTCTGTCTGCGTGTGTCTGCGTGTGCGTGGGTGAATGCGTGCCCCCGCAGGCGTGTATATGTGTGAGTGTGAGTGAGTGTGTGTGTGTGTGTGTGTGTGAGTGTGTGTGTGTGTGTATGTGAGTGCGCGCGCGCGCGCGCGTGTGTGTGTGTGTGTGAGTGTGTGTGTCTGTGTCTGTGTCCTAATGTGTGCGTGTGTGTGCTGCTTGCGTGAGCGCGTGCCCACGCGCGCATGTGTGCGTCTGTGTGAAGGTGAACGAATGTGCAGACTTGTTTTAGAGACCCTAACTGAAATCCAGCTAATGTAAATCGCAGATGCCATTCAACATTCAGCAAACGAATATATGTTATATATATATATATATATATATATATATATATATATATATATATATATATATATATATATATATACATGTGTGTGCATAAATTTGTATATATATATATAAATATATATACATTCATATATACATGTATATATATATATACACACATACATATACAGGGTGGTGCAAAAGTAGGTATACAGTCATGGAAAAAGGAAAACTCGTACAATTGTCACTGCATTTATTATACAAACAAATGAATATTGCATATACATGAAATAACTAGCACAGCCTTAATCCCTCAGATACACAAACTGCTTGCCGTCGGTATTCACACACTCCTCTAATCGAGAGCGGAATTAAGCATTATAATAATGATGTGATACTTATTGTATACCTACTTTTGCACCACCCTGTATATATATATATATATATATATATATATATATATATATATATATATATATATATATGTGTGTGTGTGTTGTATTATTATATATATATATATATATATATATATATATATATATATATATATGTGTGTGTGTGTGTGTGTGTGTGTGTGTATACATATGTATATACATATATATATTTATTTACATATACATGTATTATGAAAAGACAACAACTAACATCCCTGAACATATCGAACCTAACCTTACACTTCTTCTGTTACGAGTACTGATCGGCCCCCTTTTGGCTGAGCCGTGGATTCAAAGATCTGATAACTCGAGTTCATTCAACCAATAATAATACTGCACAATTATGATGCGCCTTACAAGGCTTTAGGCGTTTACAGTTATCATCATCATCATCACCATGTGTCCTGCCGCATGGCGTTGGCGACCATGGACTTGCATACGAATCTATCCCTTGTCGCTGCAAGTACATCTCCCACCCCTCTCTGTCCTCAGCCACTCTGCAAGTCCATCCGATTTTTTTTCTCCCTGGGTCTACCTGGTGCTCTGTTTCCCTCCAAATTTCCTGTTGTGACTAGATGCTCTAATTTCTATATGGTGTGACTAGGTGCTCTAATTTCTCTATAAATACAAAAAAGAAATGAATATATGTACGCAACACACATTCACAAACTTTACCCCATTAACACCACGCACACACTTAAAGACATCACCACAGGAGACAATATATGACCCACTCTTACAAAAGGTACAATAAGTCGGGCGAGGCCTTCTGCTGCTGTGGGCTGAAAACTCTGAACAGATACAATTAGTCGATTCTGAATTTCCCGCATTTTCATGCTCTCTAACCACTTTTACACCATGTCCTAACACAATAAAGTCAAATTCAATCGATAAGTATCATTTGTTTGTGTTTTAATGTGTGGTAAGTGCTGACTTGACCCCTCTCATCTTTGAAAGCCCATAACTTTTTTGTTTTGTTTTTGTAGCCTAAAACTCAACTTTAGTACCATTTTAAAGCTTAGATTTTAAACTTTATAGTGATACCATAACCTGAAAATGCCTAAACTGCGACATATTGTGCCTTTTGTGATAATGAGTCACATACAAGAATGCACTAAAACACATTGACAGTTTATAAAACAGGATGGGGATACAGTCAGTATAACAAAGTTCAATTTCAACAGAAGGCCTCACTGAAAAGAAGTGGGCTCGAAGAACATTAAACATTAAAATTGGCTTGTTCACTGCCCATCTTAATGTTTCCACCAGTCTGGTGGTATTAGCTTAGTGTGTCACAGATCACACTTTCAGTAAAGAAAGAAAGAAAGACAGAAAAACAAAGTAAGACAGAAAGAAAAAAAGAAGGAACGGAAGAAAATGGAGGACAAAGAAAGACAGACAAAAGGAAAGAAAGAAAGAAAAAAGAAAGAAAGACATAGACAGACACTCAGAAAGAAAGAACGAAAGAAAAACAATTAAAAAAAAAAGATAAAGACAGACAGACAAATAGAAAGAAAGAAAGAAATAGAAAGAAAGAACGAAAGAAATAAAGAAAAACAAAGAAAGACAGAAAGAAAGATAAAGGAAGAAAGAAAGAAAGAAAGGAAGGAAAGAAAGAATAAAAGAAAAAAGAAAGGAATAAAAACAAAGAAAGAAAAAAACAAAGAAAGACAAAGAAAGATAGAAAGAAAGAAGGAAAGAAAGGCTGACAGAAAGAAAATGAAGGAAAAACAAAGAAAGAAAGAAAGAAAGAACGAAAAAGAAAGAAAGAAAGAAAAAGAAAGAAAAAAAGAAAGAAAGAAAAACAAAGAAAGAAAGAAAGCAATAAAAAACAAAGAAAGAAAGATAGTAAAACTTACCATTGTGACAAATGCCTTGGTACTCTAAAAGAGTGTCAGTAAAAGTCTGATCCAATTTACCGCTGACAGCATTCAAACACGTACAAAGATACTTCTCAATGCACTTTAGGATTGCAAGAAGGATTCTGCAATAAAACAAGACGTGAACACAATTGTTATTTATTTTTTTTCATCCATTTCTGTATCTAGTAGTAGTGTTAGTAGCAGCTGAAGCGACCAGAGGAAGAAACAGCAGAGGGAAGGGAGAGAATGTTGGTTAAAAAGAGATAAGACAACTATTGTTTATTTATTTATTTATTTATTTATTTATTTATTTATTTATTTATTTATTTATTTATTTATTTATTTGTTTGTTTGTTTGTTTGTTTGTTTATTTATTTATTTATTTTTTATTCATCTATTTATTATTTATCTATTTATATATTCATTGACGTATTTGTTTGTCTGTTCGTTTATTCGTGTATTTATTTGTTTATTTATTTACCTGTTTATGCATTTATTTATCTATTCTTTACTTAAATCATTTATCTATTTTTTGTTTATTTATTTATTATTCATTACTCATATATTTGTGTACTTACTGAGTAGTGGTTTTAGTAGTAGTTGTACCAAAACGTGTAAGAGAGAAACGAGAACTCTGCGTGAAACGAGATGAGAACAATCATTACTTATTACTTATTTCTTTACTTGTTTATTCATTCATCTATCTATTTATTCATGTATTTATTCATTTATTTGTTTATTTGTGCGCTGAACGTTATTTCTTTATTTGTTTATTCATTCATCTATTTATTTATTCATGTGTTTATTCATTTATTTGTCTATTTGTGTGCTGAGCGTTATTTCTTTATTTGTTTATTCATTCATCTATTTATTTATTCATGTATTTATTCATTTATTTGTCTATTTGTGTGCTGAACGTGTTCAGTGGTGGTAATAGCAGTAGAAGCAGGAGCAGAACAGTTAACAGGAAATGGTCAAGAGATGAAAATGACAAAACCATGATTTATCTGATTATTTACTCGTTTCTTCATTTCATCATCATCATCATCATGTCGAGCTTGTTCGGCTATCCATGACACGTTTCTTCCATCCTTCTCTGTCAGATATTGCAGTAGGTAGTTCATCATACTGACAGCCCCTATCATCGATCAGTTGGTCGATGAGAGTCTTCTTTGGACGTCCTGGTCTTTGTTTGCCGTGGCTGGGTCTCCATAGTAGAACATCCCCCCCACCAGTTCTTCTTTGCTACGCCAGCATTGTCCCGCGAAACGCAGTCTTTGTTGACGTATTGATTTACTGATTGGTGGTATCTTACCATATAACTCTTTGTTAGTT
>JAPXFY010000019.1:50936664-50941664 GCA_030674185.1 Monoplex corrugatus
AAGAAAAAAAAGATTCAAAGCTTTCATAAGGTACGTCGCTGTCTATCATCCTCCAGCATTCTCAGCCATAACGTCACAGGGTGGACAGGATCAGCTCTGGTATAGTCTCACCTTGGTCTTGACTTTTTTGTATACAGTAGCATCCCCATTTTCTGGTTGAGATATGCTACGAACGCTCTCTTTCTCTCTGTCTCTGTTCTGTCGCTGCCTCTGTCTCTGCCTCTGTCTCTGTCTCTGTCTCTCTGTCTCTCTTCTCTCTGTCTCTCTGTCTCTCTCTCTCTCTCTCTCTCTCTCTCTGTCTCTCTGTCTCTCTGTCTGTCTGTCTCTCTGTCTGTCTGTCTCCCCCCCTCTCTCTCCTTTCTCTCTCTCTCTCTCCTCTCTCTCTCTCTTTCTTTCTCTCTCTCTGTTTTGTTCCCATGTTTATTTTATTTTATTTTTCTGTTATCTTCTGTACTTTTGAAAATGTATTCATTTCTCTTAACATTTATTTGCCTACACCCGTGTGGATTCCAGGGGCTCTATAAATATAACAGGATCCCTATCTTCCAGAAATTCTGTCTCAAAAATTTCCTCTTTTCTGTCATTCTCTTTGTTTCTTCCTTCCTCCTTTGCTTTCTGTTAGCTCTTCCTATCATTTTTATTTTTTGCCTTGCAGATCCATTCACCTGTACGTGTTTGGTAAACTCTTACATACTTTCTCTTAGGTTTGATGAGTGAGTGAGTGTATTAACGTGCATTTTTTTCGCTCTGAAAAAAATGTGAAGAACAGAAGCAAATTTAGGTAATTACGGCCAATTTTTATATCCGTTTTAGTATTCTTATTTATGTTAACATTTGTATTCAGGTTTGCTTTTTAAACTCCCGGCGATAAATTGGAGGGAGTGGTCCATGCCATGGGGGCATATCCTTAATTGTGTGCGCGGATGCATTGATGCGTGTACTTATTTTTTTCCAGATTTTGTTTTGTTTTTTATAATGAGGTATTGTATACTTAACTGAGATGGTTATAGCCCTGATATGGCTGTGTGAAGTTGGCTGGGCTTTAAACGACAAAGACAATGATAACGTATTTGCCTATCAGTTTATTCGCGTAGGTTCTCCAGCAATGGAAACCTCCCTACGATTTTTATTGAGAAGTGAACTATTCCGTAACTGTAAGTGTAATAAGCGTGCTCACTTTGACATGGATTGTTTACGTTGTATATATTAACTTTTTTACTCTTTTACTTTCTCTCTATGTCTCTGTCTGTCTGTCTGTCTGTCTGTCTGTCTCTCTCTCTCTCTCTCTCTCTCTCTCTCTCTCTTCTCTTCTCCTCTTTTTCTATTGTTTATCTGTTCTGTCTGTTTGTTCTGTCTGTCTGTCTCTCTCTGTTCCTCCTCTCTATCTCTCTCTCTCTGTCTCTCTCCCACTTTTTTTGTCTGTCTGTCTGTCTCCTCTGCCCATAGTCGCTCCTTTCTTCCCTCTTCTCTCTTCTATTCTTTCTCCTCTCTCTCTTTCCTCTTCCCTTCCCCTCTTTCTTCCTCTCTCTCTCTTCTGTCTTCTGTCTTCTTGCTTCTCATGCTTCATGTCTATCTGTCTGTTCTGTCTGTCTGTCTTCTCTCTGTCAGTCTGTCTGTCTGTCTGACTTTTCGCTTTCCACGCACTAAGCTCAATACCTATGGTCCACGAGCCTTCTCTGTTTCTGGTCCACTCTCCTGGAAGAAACTTCCTCTCTCAGTCCGTCAGCAACCTACTTTTGTCTCCTTCAAGTCCGCTCTCAAAACTCACCTTTTCTTCCTCCGCATAAAATCCTAACCTCACTCAACCCCCCCCCCCCCCCTCTGAGCCTGTCTCCGCTCGGAGGGGAATCACATGGTTATAATATACATATAATTGTATATGCTATGCTCTCTATAATTTTCCATTGCTTTTATTCTTGCTTTTATTGCTTTTATTCTTTCTCCCCATTTATAGCCATGCGTGTGTGTGAGTGTGTGTGTGTGTGTGTGTGTGTGTGTGTGTGGTGGTGTGTGTGTGCGTGCTGTGTGTGCGTGCGTGCGTGCGTGCTTGCGTGTGTGTCTGCTTCAGCGCTTAGATTTGATTTTATCAAGATTTTTTTGCGCTATATAAATATTGTAATTATATTAATTATATTATATTATTGTCTCACTCTCTGTCTCTCTCTGTCTGTCTCTCTCTCTGTCTCTATCTGTCTGTCTCTCTCTGTTTGTCTCTCTCTCTCTCTCTCTCTCTCTCTCTCACACACACACACACACACACACACACACACATACACACATTTTCGATCCAATTTTCACAATGATGTGTAGATACAGATCGACGTTTATAAAGGAGGGGTGGTATGCCTTCAGGGGTGCAAAAGGTCGCCTGAAAGGTTGTCCCCAGTCATAAGGTCAAGATCTTGTCTACACATAAATCACTTCATCCCACTTGTGTATTTCTCGGTTGTTTTCCCCAGGCTGCTGGCTCAGTTGACAAGAGATGAAACTCAAAATCTGACTGCCTCGTGTTCAAATCCTAGTCTGGCAGTAATAGTGATAGTGACCTGTTCGCTGCTCGTCTTAATGCCCTTCCGATCATTCTGGTGGTGTCAGTGGTTTTGTTTATGTCTAGTATTCATTTTGTTCTACTTTGTTCAGTTCAACCCTTTGGCTTCCGCACAGTCTGATTGTCTCGTGTTCAAATCCTGGCCTGCAGTAATTGTGATAGTAACCTGTTCGGTGCTCGTCTTAATGCTCTTCCCGATCCTTCTGGTGGTTTCACTGTTTCGTTTATGTCCAGTCATTCTGTTCTACTTTGTTCAGTTTAACCCTTTGACTCCTGCACAGTCTGATCGTCTCGTGTTCAGATCCTATTCTGCAGTAATAGTGGCCTGTTCGCTGCCTGTCTTAAAATGCCCTTCCGATCATTCTGGTGGTGTCACTGTTTCGTTTATGTCCAGTATCAATTTTGTTCTATCTTGCTGAATTTAACCCTATGACTACCGCACAGTCTGATCGTCTCATGTTCAAATCCTAGCCTGCAGTAATTGTGATAGTGATCTGTTCGCTGCTCGTCTTAGTGCTCTTCCGATCATTCTGGCTGTTTCACTGTTTCGTTTATGTCCGGTATCCATTCTGTTCTATCTTGTTGAATTTAACCCTTTGACTCCCGCACAGTCTGATTGTCTCGTGTTCAAATCCTAGCCTGCAGTAATAGTGACCTGTTCGCTGCTCGTCTTAATGCCCTTCTGATCATTCCGGTGATGTCAGTGGTTTCGTTTATATCCAGTATCCATTCTGTTCTACTTTGTCAAGTTTAACCCTTTTGACTCTCGCATCCCGTTCCACAAACTGCAAAAACTTAACCCTTTGACTCTCTCACTCCATCCACCAGCTTCCTGCAGGAAGCTGGTGGATAGGGTGAGGGAGTCAAAAGGTTAAGTTTTTTGCTTTGCTAGCATGGTTGGCAATGCAGGATGCTGTGGGAGTCAAAGAGTTAAAGTCCTACCTCTCTCAGAATACCAGCTATAAGAATGTCGCTCAAAGAAGCCTTAAAACATTTTGGTTGCACTGTGAAGAGAGAAGACTAAAACACATTGGCCATGTGTCACGCAACAAAGAACACGGACCTCATGGCAAACCATCTTTCAAGGAAAAACAGTGGCAAAAAGTAAGAAAGGCAGACCTCCAATATCATATATCGAGAACATAACCAACATCAGTGACCTAAATATTCGAGAAGTTGTCCACAAAAGTCAAGGCAGAGCGGCCTGGAGGGAGATGGTTGAGTCCAGATGTGCAGCGGCCAACACCGAACCCGGTGACGTCGACAGATGAGGTGAGACAGGTGAGGCTGCACTGTGAGATATCGATGCTATTAATGTCGGATTCTCTTTACTGTGTAACCACCACCCTACCAACGACGCTCCCATATCCTCACACTCTCTTCCCATTCCAATACCTTGTCGGTGCTTCGGGTTTTGCAAAGGCTCAATGAGTTTGCCGAGTAACTTCTGGCAGATCTGGGTATCTGTGCAGAGTATTAGCAAGAAACTCTGGGGAGGGCCGGACAGCAGAAGGTCCTCAGAAGAGAAACCCCCGTCAAGGAAGTATTTCGGCCCTGAACTCCTAACACTCTTTGGTCATAAATCCTGGATGCCCCTCTGTTGTCACCTTTTTTTAATGAGTAGAGCACTAATGGAAGTGTCGGAATTTGACGAATTCCTCTTGAACAATTTCCGATTCCAGACTCTTGACAGCAAGTGGGTTCATGCGCAGGCTTATGGCGTCTAATTGGATTTCAGAGTTGTTGTTTTTTTCAAGGAAAGTTCCTTCGTTGCAGTGAGCTGTTTAAGTAAGAAATAGGACAGGGGTGGTAGAATGGTTCAGACGTTCGCCTGTCAATAGTATAACTCGTTTCCTCTTGAGGCCTCAATTTGTTTTCCTCATCTTGATCGGAAAATCGAACTAAACATCCAGTCCTTTGAAAGGAGGCAAAAAAAAGGGTCGAACCCGCGTGCATTCTGGCCTGCGCATGCTCAAAATTCCACGGCAATTGAACATCGTGAAAAGTAGGGCATTTTACTGGCTGCCCTGGTATAAAACATCGGACAGATCGTGGCCTTCGCGAAATACTTATTTCTTCGCAAAGACCTTGGATAGATACACTGATTTCCCAGGTACCTCCCCATGATGGCCAATTAGCCATCTTGCTTTTCTGAAGTCTTTGTAAAAAAATGGGCGGCGCTGCACTGCGGCGACACGCTCTCAAAAGGGAGAGCATCCTAGTGTCACATGGTAAATAGACTGTGACAAAAGAAATGAATATAAATATGAATATGACTTTGAATTTGAATATGCATATGGATGTAAATATGAATATGAATATGAAAATGAATATGAAGACGAATATAAATTTGAATACGAATATGAAAAATGCATGCTACGTACGGAATCTCGGTTTATTATCTCATTGGAAAGACTAGCTCCCAGACCACAACTCCAACAAGTCCAATGGA
>JAPXFY010000019.1:50946664-50964164 GCA_030674185.1 Monoplex corrugatus
GAAGGCATCGTTCATATGACTTGTTGGTATAGGTGATCAAGATATATATGAAGTATATCTTGATCACCTTTCTTTTTGGTTTCTTTGTTTAGATATCTAAGGCAGTGTTACCAATTACTGATATTTGAATCTTGCTGTTACATCACTGACACAGTCTTTCATACCTTTTAGATATTGTGGATTTAACTGAAAACTTTTTTATTCATCAACAGTTAAACGCTGTTTCGCTGTAATATTGACTTCGATGTTCACAGTCAGTTTTGGAAACTGTCGTTGACTTTTTTTTTTAAATTAAAAAAATCAATGCAAGCAGATGCAAACACACACATACACAGAACCACACACACACACACACACAAGAGATCTGTAACGTTATGTGTGTATTATTGGCAGAAAACATACATGTAGGTGTTAACTTGTCTCATTCCAATGTCCACATTATACATAAAATGCTAAGTTTCATAACCTGCACTGGCAACTCTTTACCATATTAAATGTCTGCTCTGCTGTTGGAAATATACAAAAAAATACCCCCCCCCCCCCCAAGAAAAACAAAACAAACAAAAACAAAAAACAAACACATCTATAAATACACAGTACATTAACAAATTGCTAAAAATGTATCAAAACCTTTAATGCATCCTTTTACTTTAAATCACTTATAACAAAAATACTTACAACAACTGACAGAACAGAAAATGAAGGAATCCTTTTACTTTAAATCACTTATAACAAAAATACCTACAACAACTGACAGAACAGAAAATGAAGGAAGAATTCTTTATTATCAAACAGTATCAAAGCTTGTGTACCTTAATTTACAGAACATGTTACAGCTGGCCTCATTAGCCATATCATTTGTACAATCGTCACATGGTTTTGATTCTGATTTTACATACTGTTATAATAAACAAAAACAAAAAAATCCACACTAAAAATCTTCAACAAACCAGTAAACTGAGAGAAAAACAAACCTGCACACCTGTTTTGGCATGGTACTGATTGGAGACATGACAACAGAACACACTGTAGAGAAATGATGTGTCATGTCTGATGCGATCTACATGTTCGTTTTTGCCACAGGCAAAATTTCAGGGGAGAAGAGAGTAATGAGAAAATGGGACCAAAAGTTGGGGTTGAAAGGAGGAAAAAAAAGTCCTGAAACCAAGAGTGTGTGTGTGGCGCACACACACACACACACACACACACACGCACGCACACACACACACACAAACACACACACACAAACACATAACACACACACTCTCTCTCTCTCTCTCTCACTCACACACACACACACACACACACACACACACACACACATGGAAGATTAAACAAATGCGGAAAAGAAGAAAAAGAAAGTGACTCAAAATATATGAAGGGAAAAGGTATAGATATGGCTCCAAAAGGCTCCAAAAGGCTCCAAAAGGCTCCAAAAAGATATCGTAACAATCTTCCTTAAAAATGTGAAATCCACAGACATATAAAATCGGTATAAAAAATAACAAGTGTGCTCAACGACACAAATTTAACAATTCTTGTGCAAGAACACACACTACTCTTTCGTGACATTTCAGGAAAGTTATTATAGTTATTACAAGGGTTGAAACCAACAATCACAGGGAAAAAACAGTCTTCATGATGACCAAAGCTGACGGGTCGAACCAATACGAAAAGCATCTCCAAACTTGGAGATGAAGAGGTAGGGTGCAGGGGTGAGGGTAAGTATACAGAGGTCTTTTGGTGACAGGGAATCATACAATACACTGTGTTCTATCCAGGCACGTAGACAGAGTTTAAAGCTATCGTCTCTAAATGAAAGATGGGTAACTTGTTCTGTGACACACTATATTTGTGACTCTCGTTGAAATGGCTCAGGCCTGGTGGTATGGGCGGAGCTGCAGAGGGCTTTGGATCACATAAACCGTATATTTTTGTACCGCTGAGACCCATCAAAGGACGAGCATGTTGATCATTGATGTTGATCAAGACAGGTGGATCAATGATAAAAATCATGCAGATGCCAGCTTAGGACGGCAAAAGCCATCTCACCTCTGAGACGCATCTTAGGATGACCATGTTGACCATTGATGTTGATCAAGACAGGTGGATCAATAATAAAAATCATGCAGATGCCAGCTTAGGACAGCAAAAGCCAGCTCACCTCTGAGACGCATCACAGGACGAGCATGTTGATCACTGATGTTGATCAAGACAGACGAATCAATGATAAAACCGTGCAGATGCCAGCTTAAGACTGCAAAAGCCAGTTCTTGTGGTTCTCAGACGTGCTCAGGTGCTGATCAAATGAGACCAATATCCACAGAAATGGTGCACTGGCTAACCCAGGACTGCAGCTGTATAAACGACAGCTTTTTGAAACTTTAAGACACACTGTGCACATGACGAGCGGCCACTGGCACCAGTCAAATGAGACTATCAGACATCTTGTGCAATCATAGAATGTTTTGAAGAAGCACACCGTACGAAAATTACAATGGACCCCATTTCACAAATTATCCAAAAATAGAGGACGCTGATTCTCTGAGTGAAACACTCTGCAAACAGGCAATCGGTGAAGAATTAGTGTACAGAAGGCATTAATTGACCTCGTGATATGTATCATATACTTCCATATAAATTCAGATGAAGAAAAAACAACACACAGATCAGTATACATTCTTTGAATGCTGGTGTAGTCAAATATTTCTTGAGTCTCTTGCCAAAGTTTCAACTTGAGCTTTGAGGTCTTTCGATAAAAAAAAGTGAAAGTAATACCTGGGATGAGGAGAGAGGTCAGGGGTAGAGGGGGGTTGGGGAACAAAGAGGGGAGTATTTTGGACAAAGCATATGTGACCTCCCACCACCAAAGCAGTCTTAACTCGCAGTCAGTCGAACAGCACTAGGAGCTGAAAAGGTGACTGAGGGTCTATCTGGGGGTGTTTTGACTTTTTCTCAAAATTGATTTCTGTAGACTATAATCTATCCCCCACAGAAAAAAATTTTTCTTGAAAAAATATTATTAATCAATCTAAAATAGTATTTCAATGCATTGATCGCAGCAGAAAAACGCAATTTCCTACCAAAAGTACTTATTTTTGTCTGTTATTATGAACCGTAACCTGTACAGTACTCCCACATGTAATATTCTACAGAAAGCTCTTTGGTGCACCTTTCAGATAATGACAGCTAAAATTAGAAACAAACTGGATCAAAGCCACCAAACAAAGAAATTTGAGAAAAATGTGTAGGAGAGCACACAAAAACTTTAGAGGCCGTTTTCTGAAAATGGACCTCATACAACTTAATGACTTTAAACATACATAACTTCTACATTTTGTTAGTACAAAGCTTTATTTAAGTACCAAAATCAGCAGAATGTACACTTTCCAATGATATGTGTATCTCAAAATACCCAAAATGCTAGTTAAGACTGATTTCCTGCTGGCAGGTCACATATATAGTTCATCCACAGACAAGACGCAGAGATCGAAAACCTAATGTGTACAATTTAGTTTCTTTCTCTCACCAACACAGATTCAAGACTACAAATGGAAAAAACCCACACAGAGGGATTAGTATGCGAAACAAAACCGAAACATTGATTTTTCAGCATGAAGGAACAGAACAGCAGAAAACCTAAGCATGAACTCCACAACTAAGCATGTTATGAGATTCAGAAAAAAACACACATTAAATGCAATAAATATGAAAGCGTCAATTATTACAGCTATCATTCTATACATAATCTTTCGTGATTTCAATGAATTACGAAGAAACTCTAGATCTGGCATGAGACACAGCTGGGTTAATAATACAGGAAGATTTTGCATCCCTACTCTCAGGACGAATGGGGGAAATGAAAAAAAAAACCAAAAAACAAGCATTTTACAAAAAGCAAATTAAGAGGATGACAAAGATCAGTTCTTACTTTATGTGGTTGTTGTTTTACTTCATGTAATTATGTAAAGAAATTCTTATGATCACACTGTTCATGATTATGCGCAAGCTTAACCCTTTGACTCCTCCATCCTATCCACCAACTGCAAAAACTTAACCCTTTGCTAGCATCGTTGTCAACGCAGTATGCTGGTGGACAGGGTGTGTGGGAGTCAAAGGGTTAAACCAAATTACTCAATGCATTTGACAAAAAACTGCTCTCTGCTCTCTGTTGCCTATCAGCTGTTTCTTCCGATGTAACCATTCCAACATGAACAGAAAAAAAATTAAGTCACAGTGACTGCAATGAAATATTGTAAACCTTGAAAGAAAAATGCATATCAAATACTTTAAATCACATGTGAAATGACCACCAAAATATGTCTGAATTATTTCAAGATTAAAAACAGAAAATGTGTGCAGTGAAAATCAATAGGGATTCTATCAGCATTTTGGAAATTGTTGCTTTAAAAAGCTCTCTTTCAGCATGTTTCAACTGCTGTGCTTTCACGATAAAGATGGCAATCAGTGGGATAGTAGGATCATGCATGACATCATAACAGACATGTATCATGTTTTCATTCTGTTTTCCGACTTATCTAGATCTGCATCTGAATTAGATCATAACTGTTCACAGCAGTCTTGTACAGGGAAAGATATATAGGCTATGTTCACCTGTTCACACCCTAAATTTCAGTAATATGTATTACTACTTTTGCTGCCCTCATTACAACACTTTTTTTTTCTAAAAAGAAAGGCAGTCTGATACATAAAATGAACCCTGACGACCTATCTACTGTTAACTGAAAACACAGTATGAACAACATCTTGACTGTTCATGAAAATTTTATTTCAAAGTGATGCACATGTACATGGAGATCAGTGACATCCATAAAAGGCACAGAAAGTGTCAACGCACTGAAAACAGTGGCACTCTGCAATCCTGGTTTTGATATGACAACAGGCTTTGAAAAGTCCAAGGGCAGACAACTCATGGTGAAGTGCTTAGTCAGGAAAACCTGATAACCAGGAAGTGTGTTTGCACACTGAAATATCTCAAATGATATGTATTAAAAAAAAAACTCCTAGCCAGTGAGCTAAATACAATCCTTCCGAAGGAGGTGGCAAAAAGTCATTGAAATGCCGTCAAGTTTGGTCCACGTTTAGAAATGAAAACAACATCCAGCCAGTGTAAGCAGTTTGATAAGGACTTAAACAGCATGAAAAACTAATAATAGTTTTAACAAAACTAAAAAAAAAAAAAAAAAAGAAAAATGAAGAATACTTTTATCAAACTTTAAAAAAAACCAAAAAAAACCCCAACTAATTGTACTTTTATCAAAGTTAAAACACGAAGGAAAACTACTAATACATTTATCAACATTTAAAAAAAAAAAAAAAATATTATTGTTGAAAAAAATGTCAAAGAACTATCTATTCACACATTTCTGATAGTAAGAGCATAGCACATGCTTTTGTTAATCTTTTCCAGAGAAAAGGCAAAGGGAACGATATACAATATCCCACACAAGTACGTAACGCTGTTCTCACTTCAGCTGTACCTCTTAAACATTATGTCGTTCCCGCGTGACAAGTCAGTAGTGATCTCTTAGACGTCTGTCTTTGGACCAGAATGTGTACCGCACTGGCATGTGGTAAATGCATTCCCTTGGTCAGTGTATCCATTTCCAGTTGGTTTTATTTTGTAATTTATACCTAATCATTTCCAGTTGGTTTTATCTGTAATGTAATTTTCCTAGACACTGAAAATCCACTATGTAAAAATAAAATAAACTGTTAGTATTTTTTTCAACAAACAACTGATAAACAAAAAGAGCAGGTAAGGGTGTTTCCTTGTCAACTCTCAACATCATTTCTTCTCATACTTTCCTGTAGACTTCTGAAACTAAGTTCCTCAAGTCACAGTGTCGCATGATTAATGTCTTAATTAAATATCAGACATTTGAGCTGGAGGCCAAAGGATAAAATTGCCAATTTTGAAAGACAAGTCAAGGGTTATAACCCTTTGATTCCTTCACCCTGTCCAAAAACTGAGAAAAAAAAAACTTAACCCTTTGCCTTCCTTACCCTAACCACAAGCTTCCTGCAGGAAACTTGTGGACAGGGTGAGGGAGTCAAAGAGTTAATTGCTACCATGGCTGATAATACAGGATGCAGGTAGACAGGGTACGGCAGTCAAAAAAAAAAAAAAAAAAAAAAAAAAGATCGGTTGGACAGCCTGTTTTTATACGTCACAAAATGTTTTACATGACCTCACATGACTTTCATAACCGATCATGTACGATTTGATAAGAAGTACATAAAAGCCACAAGAAGCAAGAAGGCTGATGATATCGCTCGTCCCAACACTGTGTTAACGCTTTAAGGACTGGCTGTGGCTCAATGGTATTTTTCTGGTTGAGACTGCGACACAGGCAGATAGCAAACACCAGGCCAAAGATCTGAAACACACAAAGCAAACGGAATGAAACACATAGATCTGAAACACAAAGCAAAAGGAATGAACACATAGATCTGAAACACACAAAGCAAACGGAACGAACACACAGATCTGAAACTCAAAAGCAAAAGGAATGAACACATAGATCTGAAACACAAAGCAAACGGAATGAACACATAGATCTGAAACACAAAGCAAAAGGAACGAACACATAGATCTGAAACACAAGCAAACGGAACTGAACACAAAGATCTGAAACACACAAAGTAAACGGAACGAACACAAGATCTGAAACACACAAAGCAAACGGAATGAACACATAGATCTGAAACACACAAAGCAAACGGAACGAACACATAGATCTGAAAACACAAAGCAAACGGAACGAACACATAGATCTGAAACACACAAGCAAACGGAACGAACACAAAGATCTGAAACACACAAAGCAAACGGAATAAACACATAGCTGAAACAACAACAGCAAAAGGAATGAACAATAGATCTGAAACACACAAAGCAAACGGAATGAATCACCATAGATACTGAAAAACACAAAGCAAACGGATGAACACAAGATCTGAAACAACAAACATAACGGAACGACACACTATCTGAAACACACAAACTGACAAAGCAAACGGAACGAACACAGATCTGAGACACACAAAGCAAACGGAATGAACACATAGATCTGAAACACACGAAGTAAACGGAACGAATACATAGATCTGAAACACACAAAGCAAACGGAACGAACACAGATATGAAAAACACAAAGCAAACGGAATGAACACACAGTCTGAAACACACGAAGCAAACGGAACGAATACATAGATCTGAAACACACAAAGCAAACGAATGAACACATCTGGCCTGGAACGAAACATCACAGCAAAAAATGGGTATTGTGTTCAGTGAAACAAAAAAGTCCATGAAAGTGCGAAAGAGGAATTGTGGAAGTTCCGAACTGACCTTTTTATTGGTAGAAATACTGTCTCAGCAATAAGAAATGAACAGAAACTGTGAGAGTTTCAAACGGTTGTTTCTTCCAGAATAATCATATGTGACCCGTTTTCACGAAATGAGTCCTAACTCGCAGGCAGTGAAAAGCGTAGAGGCCCGGAAAAGGTGTGATGGGTCGATTTTGTCAATTTTTACTTTTCGTCAAAAATGGAATATTTAATCTTTAAATTGCGTGTACATGCCACTCAGCACTTTATAATTCAATCGGAAAATGTATTTAAAATGCGTTTTAACCAGATAACGGCATGCTTTATGTGTCAGAAAAAAGGGATATATAAACTTAAATAACAAGACAATTACAGTAGATCTTCACACCCATTTTTGTGTGCTATTGTGGCATGATGTGGTTTACCATAGTACAAAATTTGGTAAAGATTGGTGAAGTACAAAAAAACTGTTGCCAAATGAAACTTCACTGAAGTGGTGAAAATGTTAAAACTCATTTTCTCAAAATGGCTGTTCGCTATGTTACACACTTCAAACACCCATAACTTCCATATTTTTAAGAGTAGAATAATAAATTTCATATGAAAAGAAAGTTGATAATCTGGACATTTTGAAAATCATAATATCCTAAAATCTGTTATTTACACCTTAGGACTCATTTTGTTAAAACGGGTCACTTATGGTCTGTTGTTATCTTTAGCCTAAAGCCCAGCCCACTGTCTAGAACCATATCAGGCTATGACCGTTTCAAAACATACACAATACTTCAACACAAAAAAAGAAAAGGAAAAGAAAATTCAGTGCATTTGCGCACATAATCTAAGAATATGCCCCTGCCCTTGACCACCTATCCAAATCCAGGGGAGTTAAAAAAACATACAGAATACAAATTTAAACATAACTTAAGGACACTAAAACATCTATAAAAATGGGCCTAAATTATCTAAAATTGTTTTTGCATATCACATTTCCCTTCAGCAAAAAAAAAAAAGCACTTAATAGTGTACCCAATTATCAATCCTAAGAGAATGTATTTAAAACTTTCTATCGAAAACATACAGTAATGGACCAACAAGGCAGAAAATAAAAGAAATGACAAAGGAACAAGAAGAAACAAAGAGAGTGACATAAAAGAGGAAATTTCTAGCACAGAATTTCCAGGTGGGGATACTATTTTATACGCGAAAGAGCCCCCGACATCCCTATGGTGGGAAATACCATCTGAGCAATAAGAAATGTAGAGAAAACTGTGACAGTTCCAAACATATTTTTTTCCTAATTAAACTGTGGACTGAACAATAAGAAATTTACTAATTTTTTCACGATAAAAATACAGTCTGAGCAATGGGCAATTTGATTTAAAAATGACATCTGTTATTTCCCCTTCCCTCCTTATGTGCGTGTGTGTGTGAGTGTGTGCATGCATCCACTCGCGCGCGCGCGCACGCGTGTATGTTGTTGTGTGTGTGTGTGTGTGTGTGTGTGTGTGTGTGTGTCTGTGTGTATGTGCCTGTCTTAGTCTGCAGCACTGGTGGATAATAAGATCCAATAACGCACTGTCCGAACGAATCATAATTACTTCCCTTCCCTTAGTTTTTGTATCACTTGGTACAAATTCAGACCCATTCAATGTTTCAAACATCAAGCTAATTCAGTAGTGCGTGCGTGCGTGTGTGTGTGTGTGTGTGTGTTTTGTGTGTGTGCGTGTGTGTGTGTGTGCGTGCGCGTGTGTGTGCGTGTGTGTGCGTGCAAGCGTGCATGCATGTGTGTGTGTGTGTGCGCATGCGTGTGTGCATGCATGCGTGTGTGTGCGCACATGCGTGCATGAATGTGTATGTGTACATGTGTGTTTGCATGTGCAGGCATGCGTGCATGTGGGTGTGTAATTGTGAACGACTGGTTCAAATACAGAATACGAATAACCATTCAATACAGGACATGCATAGACAATCAACGTTCATGTGGTCTAAGAGAGTGAGTGGTGCGTAATGGGTAGAACTACAAAGTTCATATCCTTGTTCAATGTATCATATGTGTAGTCAATGAGAGTTAGTAATGTGAAATGGATGAAACTACAAAGTTCATATCCTTGTTCAATGTATCATGTGTGTAGTCTATGAGAGTTAGTAATGTGACATGGAAGGAACAACAAAGTTCATATCCTTGTTCAATGTATCATATGCTGTGGTGGTCTGTTACAGTGAGAAATGCAGAATGGATGGAACTACAAAGTTCATATTTCTGTTCAATGTATTATGTGTGGTCTATTTTAGTTTCAGTTGAGTAATGCAGAATGGGTGGGACTTCAAAGTTCATATCTTTTTCCAATGTATTATATGTTGTGGTGATCTATGACTGAGTAGTGCAGAATGGGTGGAACTACAAAGTTCATATCTTTTTCCAATGTACTATATGTTGTGGTGATCTATGAGAGTGAGTAATGCAGAATGAATGGAACTACAAAGTTCATATCTTTATTCAATGTATTATATGTGGGCGAGTAATGCAGAGTGAATGGAACTACAAAGTTCATAGCCTTATTCAATGTATTATATGTGGTGGTCTATGAGAGTGAGTAATGCGGAATGGATGGAACTACAAAGTTCATATCTTTACTCAGTGTACTGTATGTGTGATCTACGTCAGTGAGAATGCAGAACGGGAGGAACTACAACGTTCATATCCCTATTCAATGTGTTATATGTGGTGATCTATGAGACTGAGTAACAGGGAATGGATGGAACTACAAAGTTCATATATTTATTCAATGTATTATATGTGGGCGAGTAATGCAAAATGAATGGTTCTACAAAGTACATGTCCTTATTCTATTCAATGTACTACATGTTGTGGTAATCTATGAGACTGAGTAATGCTGAATGGATGGAACTACAATGTTCATATCCTTATTCACTGTGTTATATGTGGTAGTCTATGAGAGTGAGAATTCAGAATGAATGGAACTACAAAGTTCATTTTCTTATTCAATGTATTATATGTGTGATCTATGAGATTGAGTAATGCAGAAAGGATGGAACTACAAAGTTCATATCTTTACTCAGAGTATTGTATGTGTGATCTACGACAGTGAGAATGCAGAATGGGTAGAACTACAAAGCTCATATCCCTATTCAATGTATTATATGTGCTGGTCTTTGAGGGGAAGAAATGCCGAATGGATGGAACTACAAAGCTCATATCCTTATTCAACACATTGTATGTGGTGTTAATGCGGAATGGACAGAACTACAACGTCCATCTTTTTCAATGTATTATGTGTGATCTATTGAGAGTGAGTAATGCGGAATGGATGGAACTACAACGTTTCTATCCTTGTTCAATGCTATCATATACATGCAGCCCTACCTGCAATGCTGCAATTCCACAGCCTGTTCCAATGAGGATGATACTGTGGTCCTTCACCCACTGCTCAAGTTCACCTTTGCAACCCTGTCAAAGAAACAGCAAGAAATAATATTATTGTTGTTTTTGTTTGAAGCCCAGCCGACTGCGTACAGCCATATCAGAGCTATAACAGTTTTAAACCATAAACAATACTTCAACAAGGGGAAAAACAGGAAACGAAAATGAATTATACATACCAATGCATTTGCGCACATCATCATCATCATCATCATCATCATCATCATCATGTGCCTTGCTGCATGGCGATGGCGATTATGGACTTCCATCTGTCTCTATCTCTTGTCGCCTCAAGCATCTCTTCCACCCTCCTTGTCTTCAGCCGCTCTGCAAGTCCGTGTAGTATCTTCTCCCTGGGTCTACCCGGTGCTCTCTTTCCCTCCAGCTTTTCCGTTGTGACCAGGTGTTTCAATTCCCCTTTCCTCATAAAATGGCCTATGAATGTTGCCTGCTTTTTCCTAATCTTCCTAATGAATGATCTACTTGTGTCTGCCTCCATCAAGACTGTCTCGTTTGTTTTCTTTCTGTCCATGGGAACTCTCAACATCCTTCTTAGAAACCACATCTCGGCTGCCTCAATCTTGTTCTGGCCTTTGCTTGTTGACTGCCTATGCCTCGCAACCGTACAACAGTATTGGTTCTATATAAAATGTGGCACATAAAAACAATAAACACTATTAGCACCCTTTTCTCAGTTTCGCCAAAGAAATGCAACACTGGCGTATTCTAAATTTCTTACCTAAAAGGCAAAAAAAAAAAAAAGCCTACTATAGGCATAATTCTATAATTCTAACCAACAAATGAAAACATTAGCATGACTTTATACTTTTAGCCAAAAAAAAACCCCATAATATTGGCATATGAAGGGAAACCATGAGCAAATTGAAATAAGGAAGCGGAACAGACCCATTTGCACATATTTCTATGATACTAATACAATTCTTTGTCAGTTTTTATATTCACACGACAGATCTTACCCAAAACCGACAAAAAGGTGTCAAAATGAAAATATGAATTGTAGGAGCCGGCCATCATCATCATCATCAGGTGCCCTGCCGCATGGCGTTGGCGACCATGGACTTCCAACCATCTCTATCTCTCGTTGCCCCCGCATCTCCCCCACCCTCCTCATCCCCAGCCACTCTGCAAGTCCGTCCAGCATTCTCTCCCTGGGTCTACCTAGTGCTCTCTTTCCCTCCAGCTTTCCCGTTGTGACCAGGTGCTCCAAATCCCCCTTCCTCATAAAATGGCCTATAAATGTTGCCTGTCTTGTCCTAATCTTCCTTGTGAGTGAAGGAGCCGAACATAACCTTAAAACCTCCAGTGATTAAATACTGTAAATTGTGTAATATCTACCGTTCTAACCTTCTGTCTCCCTCACCCTGTCTACCAGCTTTCTGCTTTATCAGCTGGGACAGAAAAACAAAAACTTAACCTTTTCAGCCTTTCACCTCTGTCTACCAGCTATCTGAAGAACAGGGTGCAGATATGATAGGGTTAAACTTTTGCAGCTGGTGGAAAGGAAAAGGGAGTCAAAAGTTTTTTTTAATGATCACTGCACTCAGGGAGGTTAACTTTGTGCTCACCGTTTTTTGTTTGTTTGTTTGTTTTGTTTTTGTCCCATTTTCTATGCCACCTTAATGGCCACAGAAAGTGAAACAGTTTCTACAATGCGATGATGATGATGTCGATGAGGATGATATTCATGATGCTATGGAGTTCCATTTAGGACTGAGACTGCGTGACTACCCTAGTACTCTAAGCTTACTATCAAAATATATCTGGCATCAACCAGGCCCGAGAGATACAGACGACACCTGCGGTGCTGGTCAGAAGATTTGAGCCACACCCTCAATGACGCATCCAAGAAGTGGATGAGACTCGACTGTGTGGTCCCAGTCTTCCCAATGAGCCCATAGCACGCCCAACTTTGGGTAGGAGCCGGTCAGAGCCGAAAAATCCCACAATGGTTTTTGAAGGGACTGACGGGGATTCGAAACCACAACCCTCCAGTCGGTAGTCCGTTGCGCTAACCACTACACCACGGCGACTAGTCGGGAGACAACGGGTTAAACTAGAGCTCCCCACTCTGAGGAACACTAAAAGGTTAAGTTTTTGCAGCTGGTGGAAAGGGAAAGGGAGACGAAGGGTTAAACTAGAGCTCCCCACTCTGACGAACACTAAAAGGTTAACTTTTTGCAGCTGGTGGAAAGGGAAAGGGAGGTAAAGGGTTAAACTAGAGCTCCCCACTCTGACGAACACTAAAAGGTTAACTTTTTGCAGCTGGTGGAAAGGGAAAGGGAGAGAAAGGGTTATAAACTAGAGCTCCCCCATTCGGAGGAACACTGACCGTGGTATGATAGTCTGACGTACGGCTCTGGCAGTTAGCCTGGTTCACTGGCTGGTCATTCTGCAGTTCACAGCAGGACAGAGGAATTTGGAGCTGCAACACATACACAAAAACGAAAGCTACAGAACACTACTACTACCTCCTTAACAGCCCCAACTCGTAGTAAAGTTTCTGGACTGTCATCATCGTCATCATGTGCCCCCCCCCCCCCCCCAATATGCATCTATCCCTGTGTCGCCACAAGCACATCGTCCACCATCCCTGTCCTCAGCCACCCTGCAAGTCCGTCCAATATTTTTCCCTGGGTCTACCTGGTTGCTCTCTTTCCCAAAACAAAGCACGCACACACACACATGCCTACACAACATGCCTTTCCCCCAAAACACACGTGCGCACGCATACGCACACACTTACACATGCATGCGCACACACACTTACACAGTATGTATACACACACGCATACACATACACACACACACACACAATATGTATGCACACACAAAGTATGCACACAAAACACACACACACACACACACACACACACACAGAGTAAGTATGCATACACAGACACATGCACACACACATTCACACACACACGCACACACACGCACACACACACAATATACACACACACATGCTCACACACACACACACACACACACACACATGCTCACACACACACACACAAACACACACACACACACACACACACACACACACACACACACACGCACACACACACACACACACACAAACTCCACACTCTTCAACATCCCAACTCACATTCTGGTTGGTCTGTGTGTTCTGCCAGGTACTGTTGTCATAATCATTAGAGCTGACACCACCACAACATTTGAGCTGAAACAGACACATAGTAAGATATGTAACAGTTCACTTTGGAGTCTGCGCAGTCACAGCTAGTTCGGTTTTCAGTTAAATGAAAAAACAAAACAAAACAAACTTCATTACAAGCAAGCAAACAAGAGAAATGACGGAAAGCAAAGGAACAAGACAAAAACAAAGACAGTGACAGAAAAGAGGAAACTTCTCGCACAGAATTTCCAGAAGGTGGGGATACTGTTTATACTGAACATCCCTACAGGGGGAACGTAAGAGAGGTCCTTTAGGACTTAATGCTAACTCTCCAGGAATAATGAAATGTTTTCAAGTTAAGACTGATCTTGTACTATAACTGATACAGCTGGATCTCTGTGGCGGAGCAGAATTGGTATAGTGATAGTAACAAGACAACAACAAGATAACAAGATTTTATTTTAGCCCAGTGCACAGACACAAGGAAAATGTTTTGGCAATGCTATACAATCACACTCACACCTCACAACAATAACAATATTCAACATCATAAAAGACATATTCGTCGGTCGTCCACAGAATCGAAGAAACACACGCACACAACACACGTACAGTGTGTACACACACGTAACACACACACACACACACAAACACACACACACAAACACACTCACGCCACGGCGCCCAAATCGGAGACACCTTAGCTGGCCATATCTTGGTTCTGCCCTGCCGGCTAATTATCAGCGCGCATCTTTCCCTCCCCTTCTTTTCAGAACCGATGAAAAGTATATATATATATATATGGATATATCCTCTGTCATGTTTCATCATCATCATGTGCCCTGCCGCATGGCGTTGGCGATCATGGCCATCCACATGTATCTATCCCTTGTTGCCGCAAGCACATCTTCTACCCTCTCTGTCTTCAGCCACCCTGCAAGTCCATCCAATATTTTCTTCCTAAGTCTACCTGGAACTCTCTTTCCCTCCAGTTTTCCTGTTGTGACCAGGTGCTCTAATTCCCCTTTCCTCATAAAATGGCCTATAAATGTTGCCTGTCTCTTTCTAATCTTCCTTATGAATGATCTTCTTGTGTCTGCCTCCATCAAGACTGTCTCGTTTGTTTTCTTTGCTGTTCATGGAACTCTCAACATTCTTCTTAGAAACTACATTCCAGTTGCCTCGATTTTGGTTCTGATTTTGCTTGTTGACAGTCCGCGCCTCACAACCGTACAACATTATCGGTTCTATATAACATTCAAGAACTCTCTTCCTGATGTTAACTGATAGGCATTTGTAGATAAGAATGCGTTTCATATTCTGGAATGCCGTTTTGGCTTGGTCGATTCTGCTGGCTATTTTTTATGTACATCTACCGTCTGGTGAGATGACCGTTCCAAGATATGTAAATTCATGAACCTGTCTCAAAGCTGTGTCGTTTGCTGTTATTTTGCATGAGGGGATTTCACTGATTACCATGACCCCTGTCTTCTTGCTATTTAAATTGTTTAATTATCCCAATACCTGAGGGTGTGATTGTTTGTTCTTCTGAGGGTGTGATTGCTTGTTCTTCTGAGGGTGTGGTTGTTTGTTCTTCTGAGGGTGTGGCTGTTTGTTCTTCTGAGGGTTTGGTTGTTTGTTCTTCTTGGGGTGTGGTTGTCTGTTCTTCTGGGGGTGTGGTTGTTTGTTCTTCTGAGGGTGTGGTTGTTTGTTCTTCTGAGGGTGTGGTTGTTTGTTCTTCTGAGGGTGTGGTTGTCTGTTCTTCTGAGAGTGTGGTTGTTTGTTCTTCTGAGGGTGTGGTTGTCTGTTCTTCTGGGGGTGTGGTTGTTTGTTCTTCTGAGGGTGTGGTTGTTTGTTCTTCTGAGGGTGTGGTTGTTTGTTCTTCTGAGGGTGTGGTTGTTTGTTCTTCTGAGGATGTAGTTGTTTGTTCTTCTGAGGTGTGTGACTGTTTGTCCTTCTGGAGGTGTAGTTGTTTCTTGTTCTGAGGGTGTAGTTGTCTGTTCTTCTGAGGGTGTAGTTGTTTGTTCTTCTAGGGTGTAGTTGTCTGTTCTTCTGAGGGTGTGGTTGTTTGTTCTTCTGAGGGTGTGGTTGTTTGTTCTTCTGGGGGTGTGGTTGTTTGTTCTTCTTGGGGTGTGGTTGTTTGTTCTTCTGGGGTGTGGTTGTTTGTTCTTCTGAGGGTGTGATTGTTTGTTCTTCTGAGGGTGTGGTTGTTTGTCTTCTGAGGGTGTGGTTGTTTGTTCTTCTAATGGTGTGGTTGTTTGTTCTTCTTGGGGTGTGGTTGTTTGTTCTTCTGAGGGTGTGGTTGTTTGTTCTTCTGAGGGTGTGGTTGTTTGTCCTTCTGAGGGTGTGGTTGTTTGTTCTTCTGAGGGTGTGGTTGTTTGTCCTTCTGAGGGTGTGGTTGTTTGTCCTTCTGAGGGTGTGGTTGTTTGTTCTTCTGAGGGTGTGGTTGTTTGTTCTTCTGAGGGTGTGGTTGTTTGTTCTTCTGAGGGTATGGTTGTTTGTCCTTCTGAGGGTGTGGTTGTTTGTCCCTCTGAGGGTGTGGTTGTTTGTCCTTCTGGGGGTGTGGTTGTTTGTTCTTCTGAGGGTGTGATTGTTTGTTCTTCTGAGGGTGTGGTTGTTTGTTCTTCTGAGGGTGTGATTGTTTGTTCTTCTGAGGGTATGGTTGTTTGTTCTTCTGAGGGTGTGGTTGTTTGTTCTTCTGAGGGTGTGGTTGTTTGTTCTTCTGAGGGTGTGATTGTTTGTTCTTCTGAGGGTGTGGTTGTTTGTTCTTCTGAGGGTGTGATTGTTTGTTCTTCTGAGGTGTGATTGTTTGTCCTTCTCAGGGTGTGATTGTTTGTTCTTCTGAGGGTGTGATTGTTTGTTCTTCTGAGGGTGTGATTGTTTGTTCTTCTGAGGGTGTGATTGTTTGTTCTTCTGAGGGTATGGTTGTTTGTTCTTCTGAGGGTGTGGTTGTTTGTTCTTCTGAGGGTGTGGTTGTTTGTTCTTCTGAGGGTGTGGTTGTTTGTTCTTCTGTGGGTGTGGTTGTTTGTTCTTCTGCGGGTGTGGTTGTTTGTTCTTCTGCGGGTGTGGTTGTTTGTCCTTCTGAGTGTGTGGTTGTTTGTCCTTCTGAGGGTGTGGTTGTTTGTCCTTCTGAGGGTGTGGTTGTTTGTCCTTCTGGGGTGTGGTTGTTTGTTCTTCTGGGGTGTGATTGTTTGTTCTTCTGGGGTGTGGTTGTTTGTTCTTCTTGGGGTGTGGTTGTTTGTTCTTCTGAGGGTGTGGTTGTTTGTTCTTCTAATGGTGTGGTTGTTTGTTCTTCTGAGGGTGTAGTTGTTTGTTCTTCTGAGGGTGTGGTTGTTTGTTCTTCTGAGGGTGTGGTTGTTTGTTCTTCTGAGGGTGTGGTTGTTTGTTCTTCTGAGGGTGTGGTTGTTTGTTCTTCTAATGGTGTGGTTGTTTGTTCTTCTGAGGGTATGGTTGTTTGTTCTTCTGAGGGTGTGGTTGTTTGTTCTTCTGAGGGTGTAGTTGTTTGTTCTTCTGAGGGTGTGGCTGTTTGTTCTTCTGAGGGT
>JAPXFY010000019.1:50969164-50979164 GCA_030674185.1 Monoplex corrugatus
CCTCACACAGACAATACATAAAAACCCTCACAAAAAACAGACAATACATAAAAACCCTCACAAAAAACAGACAATACATAAAAACCTCATACAGACAATACATAAAAACCCTCACAAAAACAGACAATACATAAAAACCTCATACAGACAATACACAAAAACCCTCACACACAAAAAATAGACAATACAAAAAACTCTCATACAAACAGACAATACATAAAAACCCTCACAAAAAAACAGACAATGCATACAAACACTCACAAAAAACAGGACAATACATACAAACCCTCACAGAAACAGACAATACATAAAAACCATCACAAAAACAGACAATACAAAAAAACTCACAAAAACAGACAATACATAAAAAAACTCATAAAAAACAGACAATACATAAAAAAAACTCATAAAAAACAGACAATACATAAAAACTCTCACAAAAAAATAGGCAATACATAAATACACTCACAGAAACAGACAATACATAAAAACCCTCACAAAAAAACAGACAATACATAAAAACTCTCATACAAACAGACAATACATAAAAACCCTCACAAAAAATAGAAAATACATAAAAACCGTCACAGAAACAGACAATACATAAAAACACTCACAAAAAATAGACAATACATAAAAACCCTCACAAAAAATAGACAATACATAAAAACCCTCACAGAAACAGACAATACATAAAAACCCTCACAAAAAACAGACATTACATAAAAACCCTCACAAAAAACAGACAATATATAAAAACCCTCACAAATAACAGTCAATATATAAAAACCCTCACAAAAAACAGACAATACATAAAAACCCTCACAAAAATAGACAATACATAAAAACCCTCACAAGAAACAGACAATATATAAAAACCCTCACAAATAACAGTCAATATATAAAAACCCTCACAAAAAACACACAATACATAAAACCCTCACAAAAATAGACAATACATAAAAACACTCACAAAAAAACAGACAATACATAAAAACACACAAAAAACAGACAATACATAAAAACCCTCACAAAACCAGACAATACATAAAACCCCTCACAAAAACAGACAATACATAAAACCCCTCACAAAAACAGACAGTACATAAAAACACTCACAAAAAAACAGACAATACATAAAAACACTCACAACAAAAAAACAGACAATACATAAAAACACTCACAAAAAAACAGACAATACATAAAAACACTCACAACAAAAAAACAGACAATACATAAAAACACTCACAACAAAAAAACAGATAATACATAAAAACCCTCATAAAAACAGACAATACATAAAAACCTCACAAAAAAAAACAGACAATACATAAAAACCCTCACAAAAAACAGACAATACATAAAAACACTCACAAAAAACAGACAATACATAAAAACCCTCACAAAAAAACAGACAAACATAAAAACCTCAGAAAAAACAACAGACAATACATACAAGCCCTCACAAAAAAAGACAAGACAAGTAACTGATCATGCACTTGTATACCCACATCATGTTGAACAGAAACAGAAACAGTGAAAAGGGACACAAGCAGCACTAAAAATACAACAACAAATGTTTATCAAAGGTCTCCATAAACTCCATGTGACTGAACAGACAAGGGGGAAAACCCCACAAAAATTCAATACAATCACAACACAATAAATTGTGCAACTTAAATACAAATGAAAAGAACTCCCCCTTTGGTTCTGGGTACGAAACAGAAACAGAAATACAATCCAAAACAAGAGGAGCCACCCGCTTCCAAGCAAACAGGAACCAGAAAAAACACAAAAACATAATTAGAATGCACACTCGATATAACAACACTAAACAAAGCGCAAACCTTCCGCCGTCTTAAACGTAATACTGACATGATTAACAACTCTTCCAAGCGCAGATTTTTTTCCTTCTGGTATCGAATTAGGTTCACAGAGGAAAAGCACTGATTTCACAGAAGAGATTTTACACATGACATTTCAGTTTACTGTCAGTGAAAAGAAACTGTAACTGTAGTGCTGTGAGTTTATTTTATAACTGATGATTCTTTCACATCTGTATCTACTAAAATGGCTGGAAAACACATTAAACTGAGAAGGAAATGAAACATACACATTCTCACCCACATATGTGTGTGTGTGTGTGTGTGTGTGTGTATGTGTGTCTGTGTGTATGTGTGTGTGTGTGTGTGTATATAATATATAATATATATATATATATATATATGTGTGTGTGTGTGTGTGTGTGTATGTGTTTGTGTGCATGTCTGTGTGTATGTCTGGTGTGTGTTTGTGTGTATGTCTGTGTATGTCTGTGTATGTCTGTGTGTATGTCTGTGTCTATGTCTGTATTTCGTTTGGTCTTTGATTTAACGTCTTCTCACTATAACTAGTATAAGTGATATCAGATGGATATGTCTGCATGTGCCTGTGTCTGTGTATGTATGCATGAGCACAAAATATATAAACAGCATTTAGACACATGTGTACAAAACGAAGAAAATGTTGATGTCACATCATGTCTTTACTGATGGCAGCCAGAAATCTTAATCTTGCACACACACACACACACACGCGCGCGCGCGCACACACACACACACACACACACACACACACACAAACACACAACACGCACACACACAACACACAAACACACACATACTCAAGACAGGCAAACCACACAATACTCGAAACACACACACAAACACACACCTCTCTCTCTCTCTCACTGCACACACACACACACACCCTCTCTCCTCTCCTCTTTCTCTCACCGACACACACATACACTCTCTCTCTTTCTCACACACACACACACACACCACAACACACATACACACACACCCTCTCTCTCTCTTCCTCCTCTCTCCTCTCTCTCTCTCCACACACACACACACAATATCTCTTTCACTCTCTGAAACACGACCCTGGGAGTTTGTAGTTTTTCCGTAAGTTGTCTACTCCTGACAACATAACCGTGAACTCAAGATCTGATACCTCAAATTCAGTCGCAGTCTGCAACATAAAACCTGGCCTGTTCACTGCCCATCTTAACGTACCATTTATCCTGGAGGTGTTAGCCTAGTTTTTCAAGTGTTCCCTCCTCATATGCCCTCTCCCTATGTCAAGATCTTGCCAACTCAGAAGGTTTTGCACAGGTTCACTGGAAAATAATGATATACGGTTGTGAGGTGTGGACAGTCAACAAGCAAAGCCAGAACAAGATTGAGGCAGCCGAGATGTGGTTTCGAAGAAGAATGTTGAGAGTTCCATGGACAACAAAGAAAACAAACGAGAAAGTCTTGACGGAGGCAGACACAAGAAGATCATCCATAAGGAAGATTAGGAAAAGACATGCAACATTTATAGGCCATTTTATGAAGAAATGGGAATTAGAGCACTTGGTCACAACGGGAAAGCTTAGGAGAAAGAAAGCACCAGGCAGACCCCGGGAAAAAATATTGGACGGACTTGCAGAGTGGCTGAGGACTGACAGGGTAGAAGATGTGCTTGCGGCAACAAGGTATAGATGCATATATGGAGGGCCATGATCGCCAGCGCCATATGGCAGGGCACTTGATGATGATGATGATGATCCCTGGAAGATATGGGAGGAGCACATATGTCACTGCCCATGATCCCTGGAAGATATGGGAGGAGAGCACATATGTCACTGCCCATGATCCCTGGAAGATATGGGAGGAGCACATATGTCACTGCCCATGATCCCTGGAAGATTTGAGGGGAGCACATATGTCACTGCCCATGATCCCTGGAAGATTTGGGGGAGCACATATGTCACTGCCCATGATCCCTGGAAGATTTGGGGGGAGCACATATGTCACTGCCCATGATCCCTAGAAGATTTGGGGGAGCACTTATGTCACTGCCTAGGATCCCTGGAAGATTTGGGGGAGCACATATGTCACTGCCCATGATCCCTGGAAGATTTGGGGGAGCACATATGTCACTGCCCATGATCCCTGGAAGATTTGGGGGGAGCACATATGTCACTGCCCATGAATAATGCATCCCTCTCCTCTTGAACCAAACGTGAACAAAAATAAATGAATAAATAAATAAACATGCATAGTACAAAGACATAACAAAATCACAAACCTCATCTTTGTAGATGGCAGCCAAAATACCAGCAGCCAGTTCCCCAGCGAATACTACCACCAGGAAGAAAATGTACTGCAAAATATCAGAACCATTGTTTAGGAGCGAAAATAACATCGACACATACTAACACATACGTCTAAGGCTACTATAAAAAAAAAAAAGAAGAAAAGAGGATGGCTAAACCCATTTCAACAACCTCAGAAGAAAGCTCGGCCATTTTAACAATCTTCCTTCTCATACAAAAAATATTGTAGAAAATCCAGATTTTGTACTTCTCAAGATCACTGTGACTTTGAAGAAATTTTGGCTGTGTAATAAAACCTGACTTGCATCAATGTAAGACTGTCACAACAGTGAAACATTTTGAACACTGTCAGAAAGTCACCCTTTTCTTTAAGAATGAAAAGAAGGTCATCATGTTACTCACGTTGGCAGATATGTTAAGTATATCAACCACAAACAGATACAAAAAGCACATGATCATTCTCTCCCTGTACTACATTTCAAAGTCCTGCTGAATGCATAAAATCATGCCGTTTAGACCACCCCTACTATTTTTAATGGTTTTTTCTTTTTGTTTTGTTTTCTGACATCTCCAAAGTCACAATAACAACAAAACTCTCCTTAGAGAATCTTTTGTTGAATGTTGACTACAAAAATTCACACAGTGACAAAACATATATCTTGTCACTTCAAAAGCATAAATTAGGGGCAAGGCTGGGAAGTAACCCTTATCATGACCTTTATAGCAGTTGAACAAAAGTTGTACAACTGTGCTCTGAAATTATTGCAAACTGTGTAAAAAAAAAAGTTTTCGCATAACCTGAACAGCTGTTGGGTGAGGTAATGTGTTCTCTCAATTTCTCTCCAACCCATCATTACGATGATAATATTTCTTGCCTCTTCTTTGCTGCCCTATCATTCTGGCGGTGTCAAGCGTTTCACGGGTCCTGTACCTTCTCCATTTCAAGATTTTGCCAATGCATAGGATTTTGTACAGGCTAAAATGTTTGCCAGGTATCGCTAACAGATCTGGCGTGTATGGTATCTGAGTGCAATGAAATCTTCCTGAATCCTTCTTGAACAATCTCCAAATTCCTCAAACGGACTCTGAATGGGTACACGTCCGTTTGAAGAATCTGGATCTTTCAAGAGGGGTTCAAGTTCTTATCAAGTTGAATCCCTGTTGAACAAACTCCAAATCCCTCTTCACTAATGGACATGCATCCATTCAGAGCCAGGTGGCCTGGCCAGTACAGGCAGGGTAAGGTACGAACCCATCACCTATCCATTTGGCAATCAGGCTCCATCATGCTCAAACTTGCTTTTAACCCTTTCAACCCCAGACATTCTGGAATGCAGAAATTCCCAGTGCCAGGTGTTTTCTGCAGCCGCAGCAATGACAACAGTCACTGCCTTTAAATGCTCATAACTTCCCTATTTTTAACCAATACTCTGGCTGAAATGTTGGGGAATCCCTGTGCAGTGTGCAAAATCAGACTTATTTTCTCTCCCAAATGAAAGAGTGATTGCCATAAGAGTAACATCACATGTACTTTTGGAACAATTGTGACATCGGTGGTGAGCCAGGTGGTCGCAAAAACGTGACATCAGCGCCGTAAGGGTTAAGGAACAGGCACCCTAATCACTATGTTAACCCACTCTCTCTCCTCTCCTCCCCCCCAAAAAAACATCTCTACTCCCCAAACGATGTACTCACAAATCCCAGCAGACATTTGCTGTTCCGGATGGCACCACAGCAGCCACAGAAGCCCACGAGGAAAACGAAAGCGCCAAAGGCCAGAAGGATGTAGGCTGCCTTCTTGAAGTAGTCCTCATCTGTGGTATGGATCACATCGATGTAATCCTGAATATTGGGGTCCACAAGGATCCAGATCCCTACCCCCAAGATGGCTGCACCTGACAACTGTTAACAGACAGGTAATTAAGAGTAAGGAAACATATCATCTTGTCATATGTTTATTAGACATCAAGACGAGAATATGAGATAATGGTGAGCCAAAACTATTCGTAAATCATGCCATAGACAAGCCGAAATTATATCAATCACCTGCACTCATCTACGGCAAATTCAGAGTAAAATTGTTATTTTTGTTTAAAGCCCAGCCGACTGCGTACAGCCATATCAGGGCTACAACCGTTTCAAAATATATACAATACTTCAACAGGAAAAAAAGGAAAAGAAAATCAAGTACACATATCAATGCTTTTACACACATAATCAAAGGAGATGCCCCTGGCGTTGACCACTCCGTCTGAATACAAATGGAAACATAAGCAAGGGCACTAGAACATATATAAAAACGGGCCTTAATTACCCAGGACGACTTCCGCATATCTCACTTCCCTAGAGCCAAAACTGCACTTAATACATGTACCCAATTATCAATCCGAAGAGAAAATACTTTACTGAACACATACAGGTGAATAGACTGGCAAAGCAGAATATGATAGGAAACTAAAAACTGAAATGAAAATGGTTTATTGCCATTGACATTTTTGTCCTTGTGGCAAGGAGCATAAAACAAAGTCATTAAAATTTTCGGCGACGTTTTCTCGAAACAAAGATTTATAAATATAGTCATGGCTGACATTCGAATATGATAGGAAGAAATGACAGAAAGCAAAGGAACAAGGATGAAAGAAATACAGTGACAGAAAAGAGGAAATTTATAGCACAGAATTCCCTGAAGGTGGGGATACTATTTATACTGAAAAAGCCCCGATATTCCCACGGGGGGAATTCCGAGTAAATGAAAAATAATCAAAAGATGAGTGTAATGAACGTCAACATATGTGTGCACTAATGATCACATTAATCCGTAAACTACAGTATATGACCCGCTAGTGTACTACAAGAGAGACCACCATTTTACTGTTAAAAACAACGAAATAATGATAATGTAACCCTACTTTGAAAATACATCTATATGCAATAATTTTGAATAAGTTATATTATGCCATAAAACAGACGTACTAACAAAACGATGATGATGATGATGATTATGATGATGATGATAATGCTGACGACGACGACGATCCCTTATCGTCATCATCATCATCATCACCATCATCGTCGTCGTCATCGTATTAATTATAATGTAATTATGTTAAAAAATAGCAAAATATGACAATGATGATAATGATAATGATGATGATGACAACAGCAGCAACAACAACAACAATAATAATAATGATGATAATAACAATGATAATAATAGCAAGAACAATCACAACGACAATAACAACAACAATACTGATAATAATAATAATAATAATAATAATAATAATATCAATAACAGCAATGTTATCATTGTTATCATTATTAACAGATAACAATAACAATAATAACAACAACAATGTATCCCTACTTTAAAAAAAACATAATAAACCATCGCAGCAGTTTCATGGATGAATCTATAAACATACTCGTCTTCATGCCTGGTGGGACAGAAGACCAATCCTCTGGGGAAAAAAAAACGTTTTTAACAGCATGTGATGATAAACGTATGGTCAACCAACAACAATAATACTAAACAAAACCAACAAAAAATGTATTCATAAACTCACCCAAAAGATGAAGTTGAAGGCGATCAACATCATCCTGGCACAACTTGTTCCGCAACTCATCTTGACTGGTGATATGGCTGGCTTCTGTCACACCTTGTATGTCACTTGATTTACGTCGAATGGCGGCCCTGCACCAAGTCACACTTGTATTCACCAGGATGTCAGTTGACTCTGAGGAAGGAAACAGACACTCCGTTTATGACATTTTCAAGCAATGCTAACACTGAATCCTAGATATTGTTATTTTGGTTCAAAGTCCAGCCAACAGCATAGAGCCATATCAGAGCTAAAAATGTTTCAAAACATGCGCAATATTTCAACATTGAAAAAAAAAAAGGAAAGAAAAATTTAAGTACACATATCAATGCATTTGCGCATGTAATCTAAAGCGAAGCCCCTGGCACTGACCACTCCGTCCAATCTATTAACAATGGAATTTAAAAACACAAACCTGAATACAAATTTCAACATAACCTGTGGGTTTATTGTAAAATACAAGCTGTGTAACTAATCAGTAGTATATCAGAAGAGGCAGAAATCTGATTTAACTGTGACAATGACTGCTATCTGAATTCTAGTCAGAAGAAGAAGAAGAAGAAGAAGAAAAGAAGAAGAAGAAGAAGAAGAAGAAGAAGAAGAAGAAGAAGAAGAAGAAGAAGAATGAAGAAGAAGAAGAAGAAGAAGAAGAAGAAGAATGAGAAGAAGAAGAAGAGATAGAATGAAGAAGAAGAGAAGAAAGAAGAAGAAGAAGAAGAAGAAGAAGAAGAAGAAGAAGAAGAAGAAGAAGAAGAAGAAGAAGAAGAAGAAGAAGAAGAAGAAGAAGAAGAAGAAGAAGAAGAAGAGAAGAAGAAGATGAAGATGATGAGAAGAGATGAAGAAGAAGAAGAAGAAGAAAAGATGAAGAAGAAGAAGAAGAAAAGAAGAAGAAGAATGCTTATTGTTATTGTGTTTAAAACCCAGCCGACTGCACAGAGCCATATCAGGGCTAAAGAAGAATGCTGCAATGACAACTACAATTATATAAAAAAAAAAAGAACAATAAGATTAATATATAATAATAATAATATTGATTATGATAATGTTTATGACTACACTATAAATTAAAATTCAAAATCATCTCAAATATCTGGAAACTTCGACAAAATAAATCTAATTCTAAAGATCGGTTACCAATTTCGTATACATACATACATAGCTAGCTATCAAATAGATTAAAATTCACACACAAACAGAGAGAGAGAGACACAACACACAGATAGATAGATAGATCAATTAACAGACAGATAGATAAATACATAGCTAGACAGATGAACGATACGAATTTTATATAAAAAAAAATAATGATACACCTATTATATATTAGGGGTAATTTGTGTCAAACTAAAGTCATGGCCAAAATTATTATGTTTTCAACATAAAACGTAACACACACACACACTCTCTGAAAGACATAGATAGATAGATAGATAGATAGATAGATAGATAGATACAGACAGACAGACAGATACATAGATATATAGATTGATAGAGATACAGAGATAGATACAGACACAGATATATATATCGAGAAAGATATGGATATAGATATGTCTTCTCTGTAGTTTCAACTGTTAACCCCCCCCCCCCCAAAAAAAAAATAAAAAGTGCTCAAATTGTCAAGCAAACTGATCCCAAAATTCCACGAAGCCATACTTGTTTATGCCTCAACTGTTGCACAGATGTTTTTATTTTTTCACTCTAGCCATTAGCAGCCACATAAGTGACACACACACACACACACACACAACCACTCCTCTCCCACCTCCTCTCTCTCTCCTCTCTCTCTCTCTCTCTCTCTCTCTCTCTCACGTCATGCAGACATTTCCTTTCAAAGGATAAACTGCCTCAAGTCGTCCTCCAAGCACCCCCTCCTATCCCAATTTTTTAAAACATCCAATTACGTAAAAGCACGTCCCTTCCCCATCTCCCCCTCATACTCTCAAAGAATTAATAAATTATGAAAGTGGTAAGACTACGGAAGTGTCATTACATTTCTGAACCCTCACATCCCCCCCCCCCCCCCACACACACACAACTTCCATTTTTCTTCGTCTCCACCACCCTTTCCGTTTATCTTTGTCTCTTCCTTTTCTTCCCCTTCAACACGACAAGGACAGAACTGAATGTTACACTTCACACAGTATTCCAACGAGTTTACAACACTGTACCATATGTATATGTACAGCTCAGCAGTTGTTTTAAACTGTTACTGTAATTTTTGTTTAAAGCCCAGCCAACTTCGTAGAGC
>JAPXFY010000019.1:50989164-50999164 GCA_030674185.1 Monoplex corrugatus
TGGTCTGTAAATCCCGAAAATATTGGTGACAAGAAAGCTAGGCAGGGACAGCTTCAGGTGAACAAGTTCAAGGTCCGGTGCTGAAAAGCAAAAGAAGAGTCAAAAGAGCAATAGGGCAGCAGCTTATCAGAGATGACGAAAGCGATTCCTCCTCCGCAGGTGGTGGTGGGGCGAGGGAAGGACTTGGATGTATAACCAGCCGGAGCCAGGTCTTGTAGCTTTGGTTCATTGCCACTTTCTTTGAACCACGTTTCCGTGGTTAATATTAATATCAGATGGTAAGACATCGGATTTCCAATCAGGAAGTCTGCAGTTCGATCGATCCTGTCAGAGGACCTCCCACCTGCTGGGTAAAGGGTGGAGACCTTTTTTTTTTTAATCTCCCTGGTCAACGTGTGTGTAGACCTGTTTGTGCCTTAACTCTTTGACTGCTACACCCTGCCCACCAGCATCCCGCATTGCCAACCATGCTAGCAAAACAAAAACTAAACCCTCTGATTCCCTCACACTGTCTACCAGCTACCTGCAGGAAACTGATGGATAGTGTGAAGGAGTCAAAGGGTTAAGTAGTTGCAGCTGGTGGACTGGCTGCAGGAGTCAAAGGGTTAACCTCCTTTATGTGTATAAGCACACAAAACACCAAATATGCACGTTAAAGAACCTGTGACGTAACTCATGTCACTGTACAGAGTGGCTTATAAAAACATTAAAACACCCAGCATGCATGACCACCGAAGATGGAGCATGTAGACTAAGCATCAACATACCACCTGTGCTGTGTTAGGAAAAAAAAACACATCTACACAACATAGAAAGATCAAATTACAAAAAAAGAAAAGAACTGAACTTAATGCTTTTCTGACTGTGAGGATTCCAATTTTGCCATATACATACACACACATATATATACATATGTATATATGTATGTGTATATATATCATATATTATTAAAAAATATATTATAAATATATAAAAATCAACCTCTCCTGAAATACTATACATGAACAAACCTGATGATGATTGATATCACCTACTCCCTGGCTCATCCTCACTAACATAAACATAAACCATACCCACAAAATTTCATTTATCACATGTTACCCAATTCCTTATACCTCTGGCATCTAACTTCTACGTTATCCAACATGAGACCTTTAGTATACTTAAGACAGATAGACGGACAGAAAGATCAGAATCATAGACAGGGTGAGACGGAGAGAGATGGAGACAGAGAAAGGAGAGATTTAATAATATTAATGATACTGAATCTTGAAAAAAAAATGTATACAAATCAAATCAAAGTGTAGGTCAATCTTTATCTAAGGGTAACAGATAAGCGCATGTGTTTTTTTTTCTCTCCCCCCCCCCTTCACCCCTTCAGCGCTTATCTCCCAGGGGATTACCAGTGAAAGAAAGACACTCAAGTGATTCAGAGAGAAACACTCAAAGAGACAAGGAGAGAGACAGAGATAGATAGAGATCGATAGAGAGAGAGAGAGAGATAGGGGGAGAGAGAGACAGAGACAGAGAAATAGAGAGAGAAGACAGAGTGAGAGGAGTGTGTGAGAAAAAGAGATAGAGAGGAAGGGACAGAGAGAGAGAAAGAGAGATAGAGACAGAGAGACAGACAGAGACACAGAGAGAGAGAGAAAGAGAGAGAGAGAGAAAGAGAAAGACAGACATACAGACAGAGAAAGACAGAGACAGAGAGAAGAGACACAGAAAAAGAGCATTAGCATGAGACAGACGCAGAACATACATGTACATAGGAAGATACAGTGGAAAAGAGACATGATGATAACGATGCTATATTTTCCAATAGTAGAAGTTGTTCATAGTTAAAAGTCATTTTTTTTTCAAACTTGTTATTTGCATGCATGCAGTTTTCATAAGCCAGCTACTGACCTGACTTACAGGATTTTTAACGTGCATATTTGATATTCTGCTTGCGTATATGTATACACACAAAGGGGGTTCTATGCACTGCAAAATATCCACCCTTCACCCACCAGGAAGAGGGGCCCAAGCAAATCAAACCCAGGACCGTCCGATTGGAAGTCTGTCGTTTATCCACTTTATATTTACCCACTTGATGTTTACCCATGTTTACCCACTTGATGTTTACCCACTTGTTGTTTACCCACTTGATGATTATTCACTTGGTGTTTACCCATGTTAACCCACTGATGTTTACCCACTGATGATTATTCACTTGGTGTTTACCCACTGGATGTGTTTACTCACTTGGTGTTTACCCACTTGGTGTTTACCTACTTTGTGTTTACCCACTTGATGTTTTTACCCATTTGATGATTACTCACTTGGTGTTTTTACCCACCTGATGTTTTTACCCACTTGATGTTTACCCACTTGGTGTTTACCCACTTGATGTTTTTACCCACTTGATGTTTTTACCCACTTGATGATTACCCACTTGGTGTTTTTACCCACCTGATGTTTTTACCCACTTGATTACCCACTTGATGATTACCCACTTGATGTTTACCCACTTGGTGTTTACCCACTTGATGTTTACCCACTTGGTGTTTACCCACTTGATGTGTTTACACACATGATGATTACCCACTTGATGTTTACCCACTCGACTACCATCAGACTGACACACATACGGAGTAAGTGTGAGAGATTAGAAAAAAACAAAAACAGACTGATACACTGACAGATGTAAACTAAACAAGGAAAACGAAAAAGAGACAGACGAACGTGGAACAAAAACTGAAACCTAATAACATTTAATACAACCAATTCTTCTTCCACTGTCAGCTCCGAGTCCGAGGGCATGCCAGGCGATTGACCCAACGCTTTTATGTCTTATACACAGCCACTTGACCAGAACAGCACTCGACTAAACACCACACACACACACACACACACACACACACACACACACACACACACACACACACCACACACACACACACACATTGTCTAAAATCACTTAAGTGAATAGACATTAAATGAAAGACCACCCACACACACACACACACACACACACACACACACACATACACACATACACACACACACACACACACACACACACACACAACACACACACACACAGCCAGTCATGGACGTCCAACAACAATGGCAAAGCACACCTACACTAATTTTACATAACCAACACGTTCAACCACTTTTTTTTTTAAATTCAACTTTTCACCCACCTGGATTCCAGTCCTAAGGGTTTTAACAGCTCTCTTTGCCTTAGATTAATTTAACAGCAGGTAAAACTCCACTGAAAAGGGGGAGAACTTGCCTAGATAACCGCTCGACTAGCTGCGTTATGTGTACACAGAGGTCCCATGGTCAAATCACAGTGATTTCACTCAAAGAATACCAAGGTATCTACGGAATTTAGGAAAAGATGAGGAAGGAAGGATGGTGGGGACTTGAGTGGGTTGGGAGTTGGGAGAGGTTTGGGCACTAAGTGTGCGGTGTGCGTGCGTGCGTTGTGTGTGTGTGTGTGTGTGTGTGTGTGTGTGTGTGTGTGTGTGTGTGGTGTGATGTGTGTGTTTCTGTGAGTGATAGAGTGGGAGAGAGAGAGGGCAGAGAGAAACAGAGAGCGAATGAGCGAGAGAGAGAAAGCGAGAGTGCAAGAAAGAGAGGGGGAGGGAGAGAGAGACAGAAGAAAGAGGAGAGAGAGAGAGAAGAGAGAAACAAGAGAAAGAGGGACAGAGAAGAGAGGACAGAGGGAGAGAGAGAAGAGAGAGAGGGAGAGAGAAAGAGAGAGGGAAAGAAAGAGGGAGAGAGAGAAGAGAGAGAGAGGAGAGGGGGAGAGAGAGAAGAGAGAAAAGAGAGGGAGAGAGAGAGGGAGAGAGGGAGAGAAGAGAGAGGGAGAGAGAGAGGGAGAGAGAGAGGAGAGAAGGATAAAAGAGAGGGAGAGAGAAAGAGAGGAGAGAGGGGGAGAGAGAGAAGAGAGAAGACAGGGGAGAGAGAGAAGAGAGAAAAGAGAGAGGGAGAGAGGGGGAGAGAGGGAGAGAGAGAGAAAGGAAAAAGAGAGGGAGAGAGAGAGAGAGAGAGAGAGAGAGAAGAGAGGGGGAGAGAGAGAAGAGAGAGACAGAGAAGAGAGGGGGAGAGAGAGAAGAGAGAAAAGAGAGGGAGAGAGAGAGAGAGGGAGAGAGGGAAGAGAGAGAGAGCAGAGAGAGGGAGAGAGAGAAGGGAGAGAGCATGCACAGGTAACACACTACACACACACAACACAACACAACACAACACAACACACACACACACACACTCTAATAAAAATAATTTTTTCTCTTTCACCCCACTCTCCCTTCTACATGCATGCTCTCTCCCTTCTCTCTCCCTCTCTCTTTCTCTTCTCTTTCTCTCCCATTCTCTCTTCTCTCTCTCTCCCTGTCTCTCATGCTCTCTCTCCTCTCAATCTCTCTTTCTCTCTCTTGCTCGCTCTCTCTTGCTCTCTCCCCTTTCTCTCTCTCCCACTGTATCACTCACAGAAACACACACACGCACACAACACTCACACAACAACACACACACAAACACACACACACACACACACACACACACACACACACACACACACAGAAAATCACAACACACACACACACACACCACTCACAATAACACAGAAAGGGAACTCGGGGTCACACACACAGAGCCACAGTGGAAGACTACTGGCGAGCGGAACAAGGACCCAAGAGACCCGCGGTGAATTAATATGACAGTATTGACAACAGTAGGTGAGGCAGCAGAGGGGTCCACTGGTTGATGGGAGACGGCTGAGACAGAGAGCATGGGAAAGGGGAAAGGGGAAAGGGGAAAAGGGAAAAGGGAAAGGAAAAGCAGCCTTCCGTTTCCTTTCAGGACCATTGGGCTCAGTGAGGTCCTTTTGTTCAAACACACACTCACACACATACACACACACATTTCTCTCTCTCTCTCTCTCTCTCTCTCTCTCCCTCCCCCCCTCTCTCTCTTTTCTTTCTTTCTCAGTGTGTGTGTGTGTGTGTGTGTGTGTTTGTGTGTGTGTGTGTGTGTGTGTGTGTTGTGTGTGTGATTTTATATATATATATATATATATATATGTGTGTGTGTGTGTGTGTGTGTGTGTATGTGTATGTGTGTGGCTGTGCGAGTGTGTGTGTGTGTGAGAGAGAGAGAGTCTGTGTGTGTATGTGTGTGTGTGTTGTGTGTGTGTGTGCGTGTGAGTGTGTGTGTGTGTGTGTGTGTGTGTGTGTGTGTGTGTGTGTGTGTGTGTGTGTGTGTGTGAGTGAGTGTGTGTGTGTTTTACTCTGTGTGTGTGTGTATGTGTATGTGTTGTGTATGTGTTGTGTTGTGTTGTGTTGTGTTGTGTTGTGTTGTGTTGTGTGTGTGTGTGTGTGTGTGTGTGTTGTGTGTTGTGTGTGTGTGTGTGTGTGTGTGTATGTGTGTGTGTGTGTGTGTGTGTGTGTGTGTGTGTGTGTGTGTGTGAGTGAGTGTGTTTTTTACTCTGTGTGTGTGTGTGTATGTGTTGTGTTTTGTGTGTGTGTGTGGTGTGTGTGTGTGTGCGTGTGCGTGTGTGGTGTGTGTGGTGTGTGTGTGTGTGTGTGTGGTATGTGTGTGTGTGTGTGTGGTGTGTGTGTGTGTGTGTGTGTGTGTGTGTGTGTGTGTGTGTGTGTGTGTGTGTGTGTAGTGCATGCAGATGGTGACCGAAAGAAGAAAGCCTTCCCATCTTAATGTTCCAATCATTCGGGTGGTGTCTGCCGGTGTCTGCTTGGAGTATATGAAGCCCTTCCTCCCCTCATCCCATCACACCCACACACACATACACCCACACATAACACACATACATACATATGGACATACACACACACACACACAGATATGTACATAATACATATATATATAATATATATATGTATACAGAGAGAGAGAGAGAGAGGGAGAGAGAGACAGACAGACAGACAGATACAGAGAGAGACAGAGAGATATAGACAGACAGGGAGAGAGACAGAGAGAGACAAAGCGAGCGAGCGAGAGAGACAGACAGACAGACAGACAGACAGCCAGACAGCCAGAGACAGAGACACAGAGACAGGGAGACAGAGAGACAAAGAGAGACAGACAGACAGACAGAGAGAGAGACAAAAAGACAGACAGACAGACAGAGACAGAAAGAGACAGAGAGACAGAGACAGGGAGACAGAGAGACAAAGAGAAAGAGACAGACAGAAAGAGAGAGAGAGACAAAAAGAGAGAGACAGACAGACAGCCAGAAAGAGACAGACAGAGACAGGGATACAGAGAGACAAAGAGAAAAAGACAGACAGAAAGAGAGAGAGAGAGAGACAAAGAGAGAGAGAGACAAAGAGAGAGACATATGTACAGAACACTGCAAGGAATAAATGCCAGACAGAACCCTACTGGATCAATACTACAGACATTCAGCAATGAAGTGTTTTCAGATTCGAGTCTGCACAGAATCAAGGAGTCTGCAAAATAATTACAAGCAGATTTGGGTGGAGCTCAAACGGAACTGTCCAAATAAAACTCCATAGTCAGTCTCTCTCTCTCTCTCTCTCTCTCTCTCTCTCTCTCTCTCTCTCTCTCTCTCTCTCTCTCTCTCTCTCTCTCTCTCTCTCTTGTACACAGACGCTTGTGACATACATACTTCTTAAAATTCCTGTAGAGCCTTCCAAGTTTTTAATCCACCCTCTTAACTGGGCTAATACGACGTACAAACCACACCCGTCCTGAACAGGCCTACAACTTGTAGGACTACTTACAGGCTGTACGGGGTGCGGTCATTCATTAAATGGCCCCCAATGCTGCCACCAACCCTGAGCAAGTCATGCTTGTCTAGCTAGCTACAGCTAGGTCTGTATCGATCATACAAGAGTTTGATGGGTTACCACACTACTAGTCAAGTGGGTAATTTTTGGACTTCCAAATCGGAATATCCTGAGCTCGATCCATGTAGACATTTCTGCTTTGTATGAGGTATACTTTTAAGGGGTGGACATTTTTTCTTATCTTTCCCAGTTCAACGTGTTTGCAGGTCTGCCAGTGCCTAAATTCTACTCTTGTGTGTGTTACACGCCTGTGGTTAACTTATGAAAACATGAAAATATCCAACATACACACCCACCGTGGGAAGACGGAGTGTGTAGACTGTGCAGCCAATATACAGCCTACGCAGTGTGACCAATATAATAGTGGCATCCAAGAATAGAATAGTCCTAACATAATGAAAAAAAAAAATATGAATAGCCTAAATTAATAACTGAATACTCTTAAGAAAAGGTTTACTGTATTTCCTGAAGAAGCAGCTTCTGTCACATAATGGTAGCCTATGCATTACCTAAAAAAAAAGAAAAAAAAAAGCTGATCGGTGTATAAATCACAAAATGAAGGCTTAACGAACTTACTTTGCAACATACACAAATGGGCTAAAATAAAATAAACCAAAAATCCACCAGCTTAAATCACACCGATTCTTGATCATTTTAAAGCTGTCACGTAGTGTCAGGTATCATTATCACTATCAATTAGTACCAGTATTATCAGACCCAAAATGACAACTTTGCAAATCCTTCTTCTTCAAGAAATCTGCTACACAGATTCTTTTTTTTCCCCTTTCATTCCATCAACCATGTGTGGTGTGTGTGTGTGTGTGTGTGTGTGTGTGTGTGTGTGTGTGTGTGTGTGTGTGTGTGTGTGTGTGTGTGTGTGTGTGTGTGTGTCTGCGTGTGCCAACAACCAAACCAGAAACTATAACGCGCTCAATTCTAGACCTAGGCCTATGCTATGCGGTCGGTACGACGTTAGGTATGCGAACGCGACGCACGCTTCTGCGACGAACGAAAAAAAAAATGTCCACAAGAACCTCGCTAGATCTACTTCAACTCGCTTCTAGGGAAGACCAGAATCTATAAGCCAACACGTTGTCGGTTTGATCATAAAGACTAATCGTCAAGTTTGTCGAGAAAGAAAAGGTATTCAACTCACTTAGTCAGGTAGCAAGCACCAGAAGGATCGGCCCGTCGATCACCTGTACGTTTGAAATGTCGAGATAAAAGTGGCAGGTGCTTCCTTCGCCAAAACAGTCCTGCTTCTCAAAATAGAACACGCCTTCGCTTGCCGCGACACCTGGCGACCGTGACCTGGTTGTGACCTCGCTGTCAACACACACATTCACACACACACACACACACACACACACACAGGTGAGAAAGGATAGGATAGAATGTGGGGGTTGGGGGAGGGGGAGAGAGGAGGTGTGGGGACTGTCATATGTTGTGGACCTCGACGTGTGTAGTCTGTAGGTTTGCTGGGTCAGTTGGTCACTCACGGAAGCACACTTATACATGTGTTGTTGTTGTTGTTGTTGTGGTTGCTGTCGTTGTTGTCGTTGCCATCATGCTGTGTGGATATGAGTGTGTATGCATGAATGTATGTAATATATATATATGTGTGTGTGTGTGTGTGAGTGTGTGTGTGTGTGTGTGTGCGTACGTGTGTGCATATGTGTGTATTTAAAGTTATTTGTTATTTCTCATGTCTTACTTGTTTATTTATCTAAGTAGGCCTACTCCTTTATTTATTTATCTCTTTATTCATTTATTTGTTTATTTACTTATTAAAAGATCATTCATAAGGAAGATTAGGAAAAGACAGGCAACATTTATAGGCCATGTTATGATGAAAGGGGAATCAGATCACCTGGTCACAACAGGAAAGCTTGGTTGATTGATTTGGTTCAGTTTTTACGTCGACACCCACCTCAGGTGATATGGCCGACGGGGATAACCATCCCAGGGAAGTGGGGGAAGGGGGACCTATCTAAAACCTATACTGACACCACCAGAACAACAATGATGTTAAGATGGAGCAGTGAAAAGGCCAGTTTTAAAATATAGCGCACCCCGGGATTCGAACCTACAACCATTAGCATGTGAATCCGACGCTCAAACCAACTGAGCTACTGGGGCTCGAGTAACCAGGAAAGCTGGATGATGATGATGATGATTTATTTGATTGATCTGTTCTTTTCTTTGAAGATAAGATACGTAGATACACGTGTCATTTTACATGTAAACCAAGACTGTACCAATGATAAACTGATACAATACTAATATGAAAAAAAAATGTAGACTAGGTAAAACATAGGCTAGGTACGACCTCACGACCTGACCAGCTTATGGGTTTATGTGCAGGCTTAATCAAGGCGTGTGCCACCATACACAGGGCACTTGTGACGTTAGTGCATATATGGAATTCGTTCCAACCGCGGAGACGTCATCTTGAGAAACTGAAACCGAAACTAAAACTGAAACTGGAACTTATGGGCGCGACAGTCTTTGTTGTGTTTAGTTTCGTTCAAACCTACTTTTGTCTCCTTCAAGTCCGCTCTCAAAACTCACCTTTTCTCCTCTGCATAAAATCCTGACCTCACTCAACCCCTCTGCAGCCTGTCTCCGCTCGGAGGGGAATCACATTGTAATATATAGTTGTATATAATATGCTCTCTATAATTTTCCATTGCTTTTATTCTTTCTCCCCCTTTATAGCCATGCGTGTGTGTGTGTGTGTGTGCGTGTGTGTGCGTGCGTGCGTGTGTGTCTGTTTCAGCGTTTAGATTTGATTTTATCAAGATTTTGCGCTATATAAATATTGTAATTATATTATTATTATTATTATTATTATTATAATTATAAACCCCAGCCAGCAACGTTCAGTCATATCAGGGCTATAATCATTTTAACACACACACACACACACACACACACACACACACACACACACACACACACACACACACCACACACACACACACACACACACACACACACACACACACACCACACACAACACACACAACACACACACACACACCACACACACACACACACACACACACACACACACACACACACACACACAACACACACACACACACACACACACAACACACACACACACACACACAACACACACACACACACACACAACAAACACACACACACACACACAC
>JAPXFY010000019.1:51009164-51014164 GCA_030674185.1 Monoplex corrugatus
CAGACAGGCAGGCAGACAGACAGAGGACAGAGACAGAGAGGCAGATAGACAAAGCGAGAGAGAGAGAGACAGACAGAGACAGACAGAGACTCAGACAGAGACAAGAGAGACAGAGAGACAGAGAGACAGTCAGACAGACAGACAGCCCAGACAGACAGACACAGGCACAGACACAGACAGAGAAGAGATAGGGGAGGGGGGAGAGATAGACAGAGAGACAGACAGACAGACAAACAGAGACAGACAGACCCCACCACACACACACACACATACACACACATCACACACACACACACACACACACACACACACACACACACACACACACACACACACACACACACACACACACATCAAGAAATAAAATAGAATAAGAATAAGAAAAATGGCCTGTTCACTGCCCATCTTAATCCTCCACCTGTTCTTATTCCAATCATTCTGGTGGTGCCAGCTTTGTATTTCATGGACCTCTCCTCACCCCTAACCCAGCCCCTTCTGTTTCAAGACCTTGAAGACTCCTAGGGCTTTTGGGCACCAGCAGCTCATTGGTTTGAGCGTCGGATTCACATGCTAATGGTTGTGGGATCGAATCCCGAGGTGTGCTACATTAAAACTGGCCTTCTCAATGCCCCATCTTAACATTATTGTTGTTCTGGTGGTGTCAGTATAGGATTAGATAAACCCCCCCTCCCCCCACTTCCCTGGGATGGTTATCCTTCGTCGGCCATATCACCTGAGGTGGGTGTCGACGTAAAAAACTGAACCACATCAATCGACAAGGGCTTTACCAGATGGCAAATAGGGTGAGGCATATACATGGACTGATCAGAGTGCAACGACACTCTTTTGACCCTTTTATCCACTGGACGAGGCGGGCAGGGAAGTTTTTTTAGTCCTCTTCTTATTATACGTTGTTTGGTGTTGTTTGTGGTCTGTTTGTGACCGTGCATTCGCGCTTGACAAAGGCCGGTTGGCCGAAAATTTGCGTTTGTCTTGTCTTGTTTTGTTGGATACGCGCTCATTTTTGGTTTACTTGTTGTTCTTCTGGTTCCTGTTTGCTTGGGCGTGGGCAGTCGCACTTGTTTTGGGTGTCTTTTTAACTCTGAACTCCAAACTGTATCGCAGGTCAAAAGCAGTAACTCCATGAATCCAGGATTGCGTAATGGCAAGGTCTGACCTACTGATAGAAATGGGTTACTCACACACACACATACACATACACACACACACACACACACTACACACACACACACACACACTTACACACACACACACACACACACACAACACACAGTACAGTAACACACACATACAGTACACACACACACACACACACACACACACGTACACACACACACACATACACACACACACAAACACCGTACAGTTCACAACACGTACATGTACGCCACAACAACACAGTAACTACACCAACATTACACACTACACATCACACACACACACACACGTTTCAGTCCTCACACGCACACACATACACACACACACACACACACACACACACACACACACCACACACACAACACACAGCACACACCACGCACACACACACACACACGCACACCACACACACACACACACACACACACACACACCACCAACAGAAGGTCCACTTTAACAGCGATTCACATTGCGCATGTACGGCACTTCACGTTTATTGTCTGCTGTAGTGACTTAACATACACTACACTCTTGTTTTTGTCTCTGTCTCTGTCACACGTACACCACACACACACTCTCTCTCTCTCTCTCTCTCTCCTCCCTCTTCTCTCTCTTTCTTTCTCTTCTATCTCTGTCTGTCTGCTCTGTTCTGTTCTGTCTCTTCGTCTGTCTGCCTGTCTATTGTCTCTGTCTCTGTTTCTGTATTGTCTCTGTCTGTCTTCTGTCATCTGCTCGTCTCTGTTCTATCTCTGTCTGTCTCTGTCTGTCTCTGTCTGTCGTCCTGCCTCTTTCTCTCATCTCTCCCCACCCACTTCTCTCTCTTCAAGCACACACACACACACACACACACACACACACACACACACATATATATGTATATATATACACATAGTATTAATTATATATATATTATGTATACATTTACATGTATGTTATATATATATGTATGTACATACATGCAACAGCACACGCGTGCAGGTACACACACACACACACACACACACACACACACACACACACACACACACAATCTCTCTCTCACTCTCTCTTCTCTTGTCTTTTTCTTGTTTTCACACACACACCACACCGCGCGCGCGCACATGCAACACACACACATATGCACATCAAACACACACACACACACACTCACACAAACACACACACAAGACACGCCACGCACACACACACACACACAGACACAGACACACACACACACACACACACAACATCACTTACAGCATACACACAGAGACCTCAGTTTTGAGGCTAGTGTTAGTTCAAGTTGGACTCACCACACTCGGACAACTCATGCACTTTGCATCCAAATCTGTCAGCAATTATCCTGCAAACTCTTTGATCCTGCGAAAAAACGAAACGAAACAAAAACAAAAACAAAACAAAACAAAAACAAAAACAAACAAAACAAAACAACAAACATTAACTCTGCGCTGGCAAGGCCTTGGAATCGTGGAGAGGGGAAGGGGCGTGTGTTACATACCAAACACTGACACCACCAGAATGAATGAAGCATGAAGATGAGCAGGCTGCGAAGAAGCCATTTTTTTATGTTGCAGACAACACAAGAAGATCATTGATAAGGAAGATTAGGAAAAAAACAAGCAACATTTGTAGGCCATTTTATGAGGAATGGGGAATTGGAGCACCTGGTCACAACGGGAAAGCTGGAGGGAAAGAGAGCACCAGGTAGACCCAGGGAGAAAAGATTGGACGGAACTTGCCGAGTGGCTGAGGACGAGAGGAGGAAGATGTGATTGCGGCAACAATGGATAGATGCATATGGAAGGCCTTGATCGCCAACGCCATGCAGCAGGGCACTTGATGATGATGAGATGATGATGATGAGATGACGATGATGATGATGATGATAATGAGAGAGGTTGGGATTGAACTCGAGACAGACGACCTTGAGTCCGTGGCTCTGTCAAAACAAGTCGACCAGCCTGTCTCATTCTTTTTATTTATTTATTTTTTTTTTTTACTGAAAGCCAGCATCCTAAGAGAGGAGATTACCTCGTGTCTCTCGCTGTTTTACCTTCCCTGAACAGCTGAACAGGAGACAGATACATCCATTTACGGCTGGGTGTATTCAGGAGGCTGCACACACACTGACAGACTTTTTAAACGAATTTTGGGGATTCGGACTTGTGCAGTTAGATTGAATTGTGGGAGCTCTACTTCCATGTAGACCAGATTTCGAAAAAAACAAAACAAACAAACAAACAACAAAGAAACAAAACCCTCAAAAAACAAAAAAACAACACAAACAAAAACAAAAACAAACAAAGAAAGGGGCGGGGGGAGGGGTGATGGGTGCGGCTTGAAGGTGGTGGTGGGTGATAGAGAGGGGGCGTGACCTGCGGTGCAGAGCTTAGAGATAAGTATTGCGCCATAAGCTCATGACTTGGGCGTTTATCATGAGGGCCAAACCTGTAACCTGAAGGGGCACAGATTTAAGAGTAGGCTTCTATCCATAAGTGTGTTATATGCTTAACCATTTATACTCCCACACCCTGTCCACCAGCTTCCTTCCTGCATTGTCAACCATGCTAACAAAGCAAAAACGTAAATCCTTTGATTCCCTCACCCTGTCCATCAACTTCCTGCAGGAAGCTGGTGGATAGGGTGAGGGAGTCAAAAAAGTTGTTTTTTGCAGTTGGTTGTAAGGGTGCAGGAGTCAAAGGGTTAAATTACTCACACCACGTTATCTCGTCGTTTTACCACAGACACGAAGGTGGGACCATATTGTGTGGCCAAGTGGTTAAGTGTGACCAGTCAGCACGAAATCAGTCTTAACTAGCATTTTGGGCATTTTGAGATATACATGTCAATGGAAAGTGTACATTCTGCTGATTATTTTGGTATTTGAATAAAGCTTTACTAAAAAAAAATGTAGAGGTTATGTATTTTAAAGTCATTAAGTTGTATGACGGCCATTTTGAGAAAACGGCCTCTACAGCTTTTGTGTGCTCTCCTACACATTTTCCTTAAATTTCTTTATTTGGTGGCTTTGACCCAGTTTGTTTCTAATTCTAGCTGTCATTATCTGAAAGGTGCACCTAAGAGCTTTCTGTAGAATATTACATGTAGGGATACTGTACAGGTTACGGTTCATAATAAAAGACAAAAATATGTACTTTTGATAGGAAATTGCGTTTTTTTTTCTGCTGCGATCAGTGCATTAAAATACCATTTTAAATTGATTAATAATATTTTTTGAAGAAAAAAAAATTCTGTGGGGGATAAATTGTAGTCTACAGAAATCAATTTAAAGAAAAAGTCAAAACACCCCAGACAGACCCTCAGTCACCTTTTCAGCTCCTAATGCTGTTCGACTGACTGATTTCGTGGTGGGAGGTCACAAATTGTCTTCCCTGGACACGAAAAACCAGGGTTGGAATTACGAGCCAAGACAGCAACTTTTCTCTTTTACCTGCCTTCTCCATCAGCACTTAATTGGTGATCTTGGTTCTTGCCTTTCGGAATACTCTCACACACACACACACGCACGCACGCATGCACGCACGCACGCACGCACGTACGCATGCACGCACGTACGCGCACACACACACACACACACACACACACACACAAACAAACACACACACATACATATACACACACACATACATACACACTCACATACACATACAAATTCACACACACACATACATACACATTCACACATACACATACATACACACTCACACTCACACTCACACACACACACACACACACACACACTCCACATACACACACACACACACACACACACACACACACACACACACACACACACACAC
>JAPXFY010000019.1:51026664-51034164 GCA_030674185.1 Monoplex corrugatus
CTCTTCCGCTTCCACTAAACTCAAATGGAACTTAATGACAGTGTGTACACACGCAAAAGTTACGGTGCTTTTTCCATCATTACGTCATGACGAGTTCACACACTGAGACACGATTTTCACAAACTAAAAAAAATCGTAATCTCAAGTTTAGCAAGTGTACAAGACTAAAAGAGCCAAGTTTTCAGACATAAATATCGAAACTAGCCTCCAAACGATGTGATTTACATATTGGATTATGTTTAACCCTTTGACTACCGCACCTTTCACCAATGCAAAAACGTAACTCTTTGACTCCCTCACCCTAACAATCAGCTTCCCGTAGGAAGCTGGTGGACTAGAGTGAGGGAGTCAAAGGGTTGAGTTTTTGTTGTTTTTAACTCTTTGACTCCCTCCCCTATTTACCAACTTCCTGTAGAAAGCTGGTGGATTGGATGAAGGCAGTCAAAGGTTAAGTTTTTCTTTCCTAGCATGATTGACAATGAGGATGCTGGTGGACAAGCTGCGGGAGTCAAGGAGTTAAAATGCTTCTGATTTGAAAACACAAGCAGCTTATAAATAAATGCATCGTTTTTGTTATATCATTCGATAACTTGAATCAGCAATCGTTTGAATTCTGCTGTGGAATGCGAGAATAAACTGAGTAAACTAACACCACCATCAGTTTTATTTTCTTTTACGTTTATCTTTTAGCAAAAAGAAAAAACAAAAAAAAAAAAAGACACAAGTTGAAAGAGGATAATTATTACGGCGACTCATTGTTTGGGCTATGTGCTCCGCGTGAGTATGTACACTGATGGAGTATTTTATAGTCATATTGTTGTCACTATGTGTGTACACACATGCCAAAATATTGAACCATAGAAAGATCTTGTCCACAAACAGTAAGCTATTAATCCCGTCTAGACTGACATTCAGATCTCCTGATTATCTCTCTCTCTCTTCTGAGTCCCCTGTATCTCACCCTCCCCACCCCCCCTGCCCACTACGTGCATGTGAAAAAGTGAACTTTGTAAATGTGTAGGCCAAAGTGAAAGGACGATAAGACTGTCGGTGTCAGGCATGCTTAACTCCCATGAATAAGCTCTCTTCTGAGGACCCTCTACTGTCCGGCTCTTCCTAGAGTTGTCTTACTGCTATTTACAGCTCTACAACGTTTATTCCTTTTACCAAATGTTACATTATTCGTGTTATCTTTCTCGTTATATAGCTGAGAGAAAAAAAAAGAAAAACGTTGTATATCATAAAACATCACAGTTTCAATTCTCTCTGTCCAGTCCAGCTTACAGTTTCTCTTTTCAAGTTGAGCATTCTTAACATAAAACTTTTAGACCCATACAGCTTTGCCAGCAGATTTCCAAAGGGTTGTTGTTTTTTTTTTTGTCTTTAAATAAAACAAAAAACGACCACACAGTCACAATTCGTCATCAAATTCACATAAATCTGGGAGCCACAATTTAACGCCTCTAAATAAAAATATGTATTAATTAAAACATGTGCACCGCTATAGAAATGAATGAAGCAGGGTGACAATTGTTTCATTCAGACAACGATCGAAAGTTTTCAAACAAACAAACAAAAATTTGCAGACTATCTCTATCTATTCGTTGTCTAGATGAAATTAACGAGAAACATCCTCATCCTCGTGGCGTTTTCTTGTAACTTCATTCAGACAACGAATGTTAAAAAAAAAATAAAAAAAAGAAACACTTGCAGACTCTGTCTATAAAATTAAATGAAGCGAATTCTCTCAGGCATGACGGCAGGTGTGCAGGTGTGCAGGCGTACAGATGCTGAAGAAGTCTTGTGTGTCTGGGGGTGTGGTGATGTCAAAACAGAGGCAGGACAGGCGTTCGGCGTGGTGTATACACACAGTAGCGGTGGTGGTGTCTGTTCCATTCCATGCACGTCAGTTTTGCTTCCAGGGAGAAAACTTCACCGGGCCTTTGGGTTTGATGTTGGAGAAGTCTGTAGACTGTCCCCTGTGTCAGTAAAAAAACCATGAATGAATGAATGAATGAATGAATTAATTGATGAAAGAAAGAAAGAAAGAATGAAAGAAAGAAAGAATGAATGAATGAATGAATGAATGATGAGTGAATTAATTAATTAATTGATGAAAGAAAGAAAGAAAGAATGAAAGAAAGAAAGAATGAATGAATGAATGAAAAATGAATAAATTGATGAAAGAAAGAAAAAAGAATGAAAGAAAGAAAATGAATGAATAATTATTTTATGAGAAGAAAGAAAGAATGAAAGAATGAATGAATGAATGAATAAATTGATGAAGAAAGAAAGAATGAAAGAAAGAATGAAAGAAAGAATGAATGAATGAATGAATGAATTGAATGAATGATGATGAAAGAAAGAAAGAATGAAAGAAAGAAGAATGAATGAATGAATAAATTGATGAAAGAAAGAAAGAAGAATGAAAGAAGAAAGAATGAATGAATGAATGAATAAAATTGATGAAAGAAAGAAAGAATGAAAGAATGAAGAAGAATAGAATGAATGAATGAATGAATGAGATGAAGAATTGAAAGAAAGAATGAAAGAAAGAATGAATGAATGAATGAATGAATAATTGATGAACGAACGAAACGAAAGAATGAATGAATGAATGAATGTGTATATGTAGAGTGTGCGTGATGTAATGTGCTGACGCGTGATGTGCGTGTGTGTGTCCGTGCAAGCGTTGCGTGGGTGTGCGTGCGTGTGTGGTTTTGTCTGTCTGTCTGTTGGTGTTGAACGGAATAGTGGTGGGGTGCATACGTACTTAATTTTAAAACCGCTTATTAAAACACTGATGAGTGTTCAACCCTTATTAACACACTCACCTGATGAGTGTCAACCCTTATTAACACACTCACCTGATGAGTGTCAACCCTTATTAACACACTCACCTGATGAGTGTCAACCCTTATTAACACACTCACCTGATGAGGCGTCAACTGCAGCTGGGTGCCGGCACTTTTGATCAGCTGGTGGGCCTGCATGTGTGTCAGTTGCTGTGCGTTTGTGCTGCCTATGCCCAGGATTGCGTCCCCTGGAGAGAGTGCACCTGCACTCGGCGTACCGGGTTGCACCTGTACACAGATCAAGCACTGATGATGTGTTGACGCTGAAATCATTGTAATCAGTAAAAACAAAAAACAAAAACAAACAAAAAATGAAATCCCCTCATGCAAAATAACAGCAAACGGCACAACCTTGAGACAGGTTGATGTTTAAATATCTGGGAACGATCATCTCACCAGACGGCAGATGCACATCAGAAATAGCTAGCAGAAACGGCCAAGCCAAAACAGCATTCAAGAAGATGAAAAGCATTCTTACCAACAAATACCTATCGATTAACATCAGGAAGAGAGTTCTTGAATGTTAAATGGAACCTATAGCGTTATATGGTTGTGAGACGTGGACAGTCAACAAGCAATGCCAGAACAAGATTGAGGCAGCCGAGATGTGGTTTCTAAGAAGAATGTTGAGAGTTCCATGGGCAGCAAAGAAAACAAACGAGACAGTCTTGATGGAGGCAGACACAAGAAGATCATTGATAAGGAAGATTAGGAAAAGACAGGCAACATTTATAGACCATTTTATGAGGAAAGGGGAATTAGAGCACCTGGTCACAACGCAAAGCTGGAGGGAAAGAGAGCACCAGGTAGACCCAGGAGAAGATATTGGACAGACTTGCAGAGTGGCTGAAGACAGACAGGGTGGAAGATGTGCTTGCGGCAACAAGGGAAAGAAACATATGGAGAGCCTTGATCGCCAAGGCCATGTGGCAGGGCACTTGATGATGATGATGACTGAAATAAAATTGATACATAAGAAAATTTTCTTTTTCTCATATGAAAAACGGTAGCCAAACAAATGCATAAGAGAATTTTTTTTTCTCATATGAAAATGGTAGCCAAACAATAGACAAACAAATACAGAAAAGAATTCCTTCTTTTTTCTCATATGAAAATGGTAGCCAAACAATAGACAAACCAGTACATAAGGAAATTCTTTTTTCTTATGAGAAATGGCAGCCAAACAATAGACTAACAAATACATAATGAATTCTTTTTTTCTCGTATAACAAAAGGTAGCCAAACAATAGACAAACAAATAGATATGAGAATTGTTTTTTTTTTATATAAAAATGGTAGCCACACAATAGACAAACAAATACATGAGATTATTTTCTCATAGAAAATGGTAGCCAAACAGTAGACAATCAAATAGATGTGATAATTTTTTTTTGTATAAAAATGGTAGCCAAACAATAGACAAACAAATACATAACAGAATTCTTCATTCCCCATATAAAAAGAATATGACCAAATGATAAACGAACAAATAAACATGTTCATTGCATTGTCAAGATTTGGCGCTGTCTGAATACTGTAATACTAATTATTAATATCGTCTTGAGAAACTGAAGCCGAGATGTAGTTTCTGAGAAGAATGTTGAGAGTTCCATGGACAGCAAAGAAAACATCATTCATAAGGAAGATTAGGAAAAGACAGGCAACATCTATAGGACATTTCATGAGGAAAGAGGAATTAGAGCACCTGGTCACAACGCAAAGCTGGAGGGAAAGAGAGCACCAGGTAGACCCAGGGAAAAAATATTGGACAGACTTGCAGAGTGGCTGAGGACAGAGAGGGTGGAAGATGTGCTTGCGGCGACAAGGGATAGAAACATATGGAGGGCCGTGATCGCCAACGCCATGAGGCAAGGCACTTGATGATGATGATGATGATGATGATGAAACTGAAACCGAAACCCATCACGACATTACCAGTGCGTAACATTTTGCGTAGGCTCAACGAGTCTATCAGTTGAGATACTTGGGCCTACTGATGTTAGATTTGGGTGGAGCACATATGGAATTGTCCGAGTGATATGAATCCCTTTAGAACAAACTCCAAACTTGAAATAAACTGTCGCTGAGGCGAAGGCTGGTTTTGTTTTGTTTCTGTCTTTACGTCGGCACCCACCTCTGGTGATATGACCGACAGGGATAACCATCCCAGGGAAGTGGGAGAAGGAGGACCTATCTAATCCTATACTGACTCCACCAGAACAACAATGATGTTAAGATGGGACAATGAAATGGCCAGTTTTAATGTAGCGCCACCCCGGGATTCGAACCCACAACCATTAGTATGTGAATCCGACGCTTAAAAATACTGAGCTACTGGTGCCCGCGAAACTGGTTTGAATGATTGATTTGGTTCGATTTTTACGTCGACACCCACCTCAGGTGATATGGCCGACGGGGATAACCATCCCAGGGAAGTGGAGGAAGTTGGACTTATCTAATTCTATACTGACGCCACCAGAACAACAATGATGTTAAGATGGGACAGTGAGAAGGCCAGCTTTAATGTAGTGCACCTAGGGATTCGAACTCACGACCATTAGCATGTGAATCCGACGCTTAAACCAGTTTCTCAAGATGACGTCTCCGCGCTCGGAATGAATTCCATATCTGCACTAACGTCACAGGTGCCACGTGTATGGTGACCGTGGCACATGCCTTAAGCCTGCACATAAACCCATGAGCTGGTCAGGTCCCAAGGCCCTACCTAGACAATGCTTTTACTGGGGCCCGCAAAGGCTGGTTTGATTGATTGATCTGGTTCAGTTTTTACGTCGACACCCACCTCAGGCGATATGGCCGACGGGGATAACCATCCCAGGGAAGTTGGGGAAGGGGGATCTATCTAATCCTATACTGACACCACCAGAACAACAATAATGTTAAATTAAGATAGTACAGTGAGAAGGCCAGTTTTTGCTGTGCAAGCACGGTTGGCAATTCAGGATGCTGGTGGACGGGTTGCGGGAGTCAGAGCGTTAATTTAGCGCACCCCGGGATTCGAACCCACAACCATCAGCATGTGAATCCGACGCTCAAACCAACTGAGCTACTGCGGCCCGCGAAGTCTGGCTGTGTATCAGGTCTATTTATATCGGCTGTGGGTGGGCTACAGCTATCTTTTACACATTTCCCTGTATCGTTGGCTCTGAAAGGTGGGATCGCTCAACCAGACTCTGAATGTAGCCTGCACACCTTATCTGTATCAACTGTGAGTGGGAGGTATTTTTCACATTTGTATGATATGGGAGAAGAGTGGCAGAATGGTTCAGACGTTCGCCTGCCAAGAACTAAAAACTCGAGGTTCTAGGGTCCGCTCATCAATGAGGCTACGATTTTTTTCTTCTCAGTTTACCAGAAAATCGAACTGAACGTCTAGCCTTTTAGAAAGGGACGAAAAATGAATCGGAACCATGTGCCTTCTGGCCAGTGCATGCTAAAGATCCCACGGCAGCTGAAAATCATGAGCAGCAGGGCAGTGCCGGCTATCCTTGTATCGCTTGGCTTTTAGAGATCCTTGTATCGCTTGGCCACAGAAGTATCCTTGTATCACTTGGCACAGGAAGTATCCTTGTATCACTTGGCCACAGGAGTATCCTTGTATCACTTGGCCACAGGAGTATCCTTGTATTGCTTGGCCTTTGGATATCCTTGTATCGCTTGGCCTTTGGAGTATCCTTGTATCGCTCAGCCACCAGAGTATCCTTGTATCACTTGACCTTCAGAGTATCCTTGTATCGCTTGGCCTTCGGAGTATCCTTGTAATCGCTTCCTTTGGATATCCTTGTATCGCTTGGCCTTTGGAGTATCCTTGTATCGCTTGGTCTTGGAGTATCCTTGTATCGCTCGGTCTTCGGAGTATCCTTGTATCACTTGGCCTTCAGAGTATCCTTGTATCGTTGGTCTTTGGAGTATCCTTGTATCGCTTGGTCTTGGAGTATCCTTGTATCGCTTAGTCTTTGGGGTATCCTTGTATCGCTTGGTCTTCAGAGTATTCTTGTATCGCTTGGTCTTTGGAGTATCCTTGTATCGCTTGGCCTTCGGAGTATCCTTGTATCGCTTGGTCTTTGGAGCATCCTTGTATCGCTGTCTTCAGAGTATCCTTGTATCGCTTGGTCTTTGGAGTATCCTTGTATCGTTTGGTCTTCGGAGTATCCTTGTATCGCTTGGCCTTCGGAGTATCCTTGTATAGCTGTCTTCAGAGTATCCTTGTATCGCTTGGCTCTTCGGAGTATCCTTGTATCGCTTGGTCTTCAGAGTATCCTTGTATCACTTGGCCTTCGAAGTATCCTTGTATTGCTTGGTCTTCGGAGTATCCTTGTATCGCTTGGTCTTCGAGTATCCTTGTATTGCTTGGTCTTCGGAGTACCCTTGTATTGCTTGGTCTTTACAGTATCCTTTATCGCTTGTCTTTGAGTATCCTTGTATTGCTTGGTCTTCGGAGTATCCTTGTATCGCTTGGTCTTTGGAGTTATCCTTGTATTGCTTGGTCTTCAAGTATCCTTGTATTGCTTGATCTTCGGAGTATCCTTGTATCGCTTGGCCTTTGGAGTATTCTCGTATAGCTTGGCCTTTGGGGTATCCTTGTATCGCTTGGATTTTGAAGTATACTTGTATCATTTCGCTT
>JAPXFY010000019.1:51036664-51044164 GCA_030674185.1 Monoplex corrugatus
TGGATTCTAAAAGTCTGCAACCTTTGGCTGTGAGATTGGGATTCTAAAAGCCTGCACCATTTTAGCTGTTAGTTGTTGATTCTAAAAGTCTGCAACCTTTAGCTGTGAGTTGTGGATTCTAAAAGTCTGCAACCTTTAGCTGTGAGTGTGGATTCTAAAAGTCTGCAACCTTTAGCTGTGAAATTGGGATTCTAAAAGCCTGCAACCTTTGGCTGTGAGTTTGGGATTCTAAACGCCTGCAACCTTTGGCTGTGAGTTGTGGATTCTAAAAGTCTGCAACTTTGGCTGTGAGTTGTGGATTCTAAAGTCCTGCAACCTTTAGCTGTGAGTTGTGGATTCTAAATCTGTAACCTTTAGCTGTGAGTTGTGGATTCTAAAAGTCTGCAACCTTTGGCTGTGAGTTGTGGATTATAAAAGTCTGCAACCTTTAGCTGTGAGTTGTGGATTCTAAAAGTCTGCAGCATTTTGGCTGTAAGGTGTGGATTCTAAAAGCCTGCAGCCTTTTGGCTGTGAGTTCGGGATTCTAAAAGCCTGAAACCTTTGGATGTGAGTTTGGGATTCTAAAAGCCTGAAACCTCTGGTTGTTAAGTTGTGGATTCTAAAAGCAGTGGATGTGCTCACAAACATCATGACATAAGTTGTGAGCGTGCTCAGAATTATCATGACATTTGCCGGAACGCTGCTCAGAATTATCAGGGCATTCACATCCCGTACAACAACAGTAATGGGGATGGGGGGGGGGGGAGGGGGAGGGGGGCGATAACTGTTATACATTCCGTGTGCCTCTATCAGACCGAAGAGAGTAAGGCAATCCGTATGTACCATTCTCTTTGATCAGATTGTTGCAATTTGCTGTCTGTTCGGTATAAAGACAGAACCACAGCTATTGCTGTGTATGCATATATATATAATATATATATATATATATATATATATATATATCAGAGCCGATCACCAGAACAAAACATCCTTTAGCCCAGGCAACACGTGCACCTGATAACAACAAGCATGACACTTGACCTACTTCTCTGTGTCTGTATTGTGTGCAGGCAACAACACCAGACTCCGTATGGAGTCTGCACTGTGTTGTTAAGACAGCAGAGAAAAGGTTAACACAGCTCTGTGTCTTGACGGGTATACTATTACGAGAGAAGGGACTGCCAGCTTTGTGACTTAACAAATAAACCACGGCAACACACACACACACCACGCGCGCACGCAGCGCGCGCAACCACACACCACACACACACACACAATAAACACATACACAACATACACACATGCACTCACGAACACAACTCACGCGCGCGCACAACACACACAAATCTCTCTCTCTCTCTCTCTCTCTCTTTCTCACACACACACACACACACACACACACACACACATACACGCACACACACACACACACACACATAAACACAAACACACGCACAAACACACATGCACATACAAACACAGATGGGCAGACACACGCACACACATAAACAAAAACAAACAAACAAACTAAACAACTAACTAAATAACAAACAAACTAATTAATTAACTAACTAACAAACAAACACAGAAACAACCAAAACAACCAACCAAACCAAACAAACAAACAAAAAAAAAACAAAAAACAAACAAACAAAAACAAAACAAACAAACAAACAAACAAAAACAAAAACAAACAAACAAGCCAAAACAATGAAACAGACCAATAAGCGCGACAACAAACGTTTCCAACTGATGATGACGTCATGGCAAACTTCGCGCGGTCTAAATGTCTTCACAGATGTTTTCTCCCACACTAAGTGACGTCAGTAATTTTCGTATTCGAAATTACTTCCGGATTTTAAATAGCCCAAACCTTTGACAGTTTGAGTGCATAATGGATAGCATAAGATGACATACTGAAGTTCGGAGTTTGTTCAAAAGAAATTCATCGCTCTCAGACACCTCCATACGCGCTCCGACCAAATTTTCCATCAATCACATGGCAAAATTCCCAGAGCCTGCGCAGAGCCATATTCGCTGGCAAGGTCTTGAAACAGGGAACAGTTGGGGGTGGGGGTGGGGGAAGAGGAGAAAGAACCTATGAAATGTTAAAACTGACACCACAAGAGTGACGGAAACATTAAGATGGGCAGCGAAAAGGCCAGCTTTTAATTTTGCGAGCTAGGGGTTCAATTCGACATATCAGATCTGGAGTGGACGTCTCAGTGAAAAGAACCAGAAGCAATCAGCCACGCGGAAATAATTAAGCGTGGTTCACAACATCTTTCTTCTGATTGACAGCACGCAAGCTCAGTAATCCAGTGTTGAGGAAGCTAATCCATATAGCCTAGTGACACCAGTACCAGAGAGAAAGAGAGAGAGAGAGAGAGAAGAGAGAGAGAGAATGTGTGTGTGTGTTTGTGCGAAAGACAGAGGGAGAGAAAGAGAGAGAGATAGATAGATAGATAGAGAGAGAGAGAGAGAGAGAGATACAAACAGACAGACACGGACAGCCAGCCAGCCAGACAAACAGGCAGACAGATAGAGACAGAGACAGAGACAGACAGACAGATACACAGACAGAGAAGGAGATAGATAGATGGGTAGATAGATAGAGCGAGAGAGAGAGAGAGAGAGAGAGAGAAAGAGAGACAGACAGACAGACAGAAAGAGAGAGATTGAGAGACAGACAGACAGACAGACAAAGAGTGAAGAGAGAGAAAGAGACAGAGACAGAGAGACAGCGAGACAGAGAGACAGAGAGAGACAGATGCACAGAGACAGAGTGAGAGAGAGAGAGCCTACAATTCCAGGTCATGTTACAAATTTTTTTCTTCTCACAAACTCGTAGCGTTCTGCACACCGTTATTAAAAAAAAAAAGTCTGCTAGATCATCTGCTGGCAGATCTGGGCACAGCGCATATGACCTTACCCGACTACGGAAACCCTTCTTGCTCAGGAACAAGCTGCAAGTGTATGGCATACGCGAATTGCACGCTAGCTAAAACAACGTAGCCTACATAACGACTATTATCGGCAGCACACTATGGGCTATGGGCTATGGGCTTTAGTACACACACAACTGATGCCTTGGCTGAAGGTAAGGTAAGATATATTCCCATCGACCTCACAGTAACACGAGGTTTGCACTAATAAACACCATGTGGCATGTATTAGACGCTTGGTAGTCATATACATGTAGTCTATCTGTTGCCATCTTCATCTGCCACAGGCAGACTGAGAGAGAGGGGGGGGGCAGAGAGAGAGAGAGGAGAGAGAATGAAAAGAGAGAGAAGAGAGAGACTGAGACAGACACAGAGAGAGAGAGACTAACACAGAGACAGAGACAGAGAGAGAGATGGATAGAGAGACAGAGAGAGAGACAGCCAGCCAGCCAGCCAGCCAGACAGACACACAGAGACAAAGAGAGAGAGACAGACAGAGAGAGAGGAGAGAGAGAGAAACAGACAGACAGACAGACAGACAGAGACAAAGAAAGACAGAGAGAGACAGAGAGACAGAGACAGAGAGACGGGGAGACAGAGAGAGACAGTAACAGACAGAGACAGAGACAAAAACACACAGACCGAAGCATACGTGTATAGTAACAGAGAGAGATGAAAAGAATCTTTTGTTTTCGAATGGTATCGATATTAATATATAGGCCAGAGAGACTTCAGAATTTATTCAAGAAAGGCCATAGCCCCTACTGAAGGGGTGCTTATAAACATAATGAGATAATCAGATATTATATCATATAGGATTAACAATCAACAACAAAATATATTGTGTATTACGATAAAGCAATTTCCCTGATTTTAACTGCTTTAAGCAGGAACAAACCAAAATTCTTAATATAATCAAAACGAGTTGAACACATTAACAAACACAGTTTAAACATATTTGGGCATCTGAAATACTTTTGAGGGATAAACCTTGAGCGGATTTCATCTAAAGCTGGACAACACAGGACAAAATGTATTTCGTCTTCTTCCGCTTGCATACATAAGGGACAGAGCAAATCAGACTCTCTGTGTTGCTTGTATCTCAACTGATGGGTTTTTAAATTTGATAAACCAAGTCTGAATTTTGCTATTATTTTTTTCAATTAATATCCAGGTCAAGGCTTATGTACGGTTTAACACTGTGAGAATCTATGACAGTTCTATAAAAATCATATCTTCCACTTGTCTGTATATGGTCATTCCAGTTTTGCCATCTACAATCAATAAGTCTTTGTCGAAAATCACGAATAAACTGTCTCTCATCGCCAGCTCCTTGGAAAAACCAAACATTACCAAACCCGTATTCATTCAGACACATACGTATACTAGTTACCCAATTCTTCTTACCTTTACAATCTAAATCAAACAGCATCTTATAGGATTTTTTCGGCAGTCTATTGTCTTCCATGTGCAATAGTTTTAACCAGAATTGAATACATCGTACAACTGAATGAACAAATAATGGGTATCTGTTTGTTTCTCCATATACCAAATCATTAGATGTGCGCTTATCCAGTCCTAAAAATCCTTTCAAAGCAAATAAGTGTACAGCTTCACAATGCATAACTGCCTTATCTAATCCCCAAATTTCTGCTCCATACAGCAAAATTGGCTGTATTTGTGAATCAAATATTTTGACAAGTAAATCAAATGAATTATTATTTAACATATTCAATCTTTTCATCACACATAGCAATGCATTTTTTGCCCTGCTAGCAATATCTTTACAAGCCAGAGTAAAACTCAAACGTGTAGAAAAATAAATTCCCAGGTATTTATATGCATTTACAACAGGCATAATTGTATCATTGTACACCCATCTCTCTCTAGCAGCTAAGTGTCCTCCTTTTCTAAATACGACAACGTTACTTTTGTTCAAATTTACTTTAAGATGCAAAGAAGTTGCTGCTCTGTAAAGAGAAGTTAACTGCCTCTGTAAACCTACAACCGTTTCAGATAACAACAGCACATCATCTGCCAACAAAAGAATAAACAATTCTGATAAATCTTGTGGAAATTTGGCCCATGACGCCCATTGCTGATAACCTCCAGAGCAAGCTCGTTAATAAACATAGAAAATAACACAGGGCTACAAACATCTCCTTGTTTAACTCCAGTTGTACACTTAATATAATCTGTAAAATGAAGCCCACAGCGGATTCGACAATTAACTTTTTGATACATTGCCTTTATACATTGAAACAATTTACCATTTACACCGTTCTTCAACAAAATTGGCCAAAGTAAATTTCTATCAATAGAATCAAATGCTTTTTCAAAATCAATAAAAGCAACATACAGTTTTCTATTACAAGAAAACTGTTTCTGAATAAATGAGAGGAGAGTAAACATATGATCTATTGTAGAATATCCCTTCTTAAAGCCAGCTTGGTGATCTCCTGTAATATCATTAATTGTAACCCATTCCTGTAACCTCTTATTGATAATGGTGCTATATAATTTACTGCTTATATTACAGAGAGAAATTCCTCTGTAATTATTTGGATTACTGGCGTCCCCTTTCTTAAATAATGGTAAAATTATTGATTCTGACCAACTTTCTGGAAATATGCCATCATCAAAAAGTTTATTGAATAGTTTCAGGAAAAACTGAATTGTATCTTCTGTTCCATTTTTAAAGAATTCACCAATAATAAGATCAGGCCTGCAGCTTTATCATTCTTTAGTTTACGCATGGCGGACACAACTTCATCCACTGAAATAGGACGATTAAGATGGTCATCTGTTTCCTCATTGACTTGCATAGTATACTCAACCTCTTGCACAACATCTTTATCTAACAGAGAACGAAAATGTTCAAACCACGTGTTAACAGTAATGCAACGTTTTGAGTGACTTCTTTTAAATGATGCCTTTTTAACGGATTTCCAAAATGCCTGTTGGTCATTCAATGTGGACACCAAGCTGTTCAATAATGCTAGATTAAAGAATCTTCTCTTTCTTTTCAGAAGATTTTTATATTCTCTTCTAGCAATAGTATACATACATCTGACCTCATCGCTTAAAGTTTTTCTAAATCTTTTTAACAATCTTCGGACATTCCGTTTGGCTGTTAAACATTCAAAGTCGAACCAATCACTATTTGTGTTTGTCTTGTTACTATGCAAGTATCTTTTCATATTTTCAGCATTATCTTTAATACAGTCATTGAACACGTTCAAAGCATCATCTACATCTACATCAATCAAATTCATAGCAGATTGAAATTTCAAACGCGTCTCCTCTTTCTGTAAATTTGATCTATAAACATGACCATTTTCATCACTCCACACAAATTTTTCAGTCACTGTGTCACTGTCACAAACATCCGTTCCAAATGTATTTTCATTTGGGAAAGTAATATGTAACTGAACAGGAAAATGGTCCGAATCAATGCGATCAGATATATATAAGGTACAATCATTACAAACAGAAGAAAAAAGATCTTTAGAAATAAGAAAATAATCGTTCACGCTGCACCCATTCTCAGATATGTAAGTATAGCGACCCTGATGGTCGCCATTACAAACTCCATTCAAAATATACAAACCAAATGCAGCACACAAATTCAACAACATTTTACCGTAATTATTTAAAACTGAATCTTCAGATCTGCGATCTGTACATGACGGTTGACTATTCGTCAACGAGTCAATACCAAAACAGTCGTAAATTTCTGGAGAAAAATTTGACGTTCTGCTGTTCAGATCTCCACAAAGTAATATTTCCGCATCACCTAACGACAGCAAACAATCAACGAGACATTCTTCCAAAACAGAGATTCCGTTATCAATATCGAAATGTGTATAGTAAGGTGAACCTTCTGGCTGAACATAAGCACAAACAAACAAAACATTTTTTGAAGTACCAAAAATATGTTTATCGATAACAAATGCACATATATTAGTTTGTTTAATATCAATCCATGTTATGAAAGGAACCAACTGGTTTTTTACCAAACAAACCAATCCCCCAGATCGTCTCCCTTGGGACGAAAGCTTTACCGCTGGCTTGCAAAATACAGTATAGCCAACAAAAACATCTGTGTGACACTTTTCCAAAAATGTTTCTCCAAAGCTTATGAAGTCAAACTCCCACACATACGAAACAAAATCTTTTTCAGTAACTTTGGAAAATAAACCGTTAACGTTCCATGAGAGAAAAGAGATCGTTTTACTCAAGCACGGGTACACATCTGAGTCCTTATTATGCACATGGTTATTATCATACATATGAAAACTTTCAGTTATTTTCGATTTTGATTCTACATCCGATTTATATCTGTCGCGCACATCATTCAAAGAACACGTCTGCCAACCATGAAGGTCGGGAGTAACGCTTTCAATCAACTCTTCTCCACGTGAATTAAGCCCTTCACATGAGAGACAGTCGCCAATAGGCCTATGTCCGTCGTGCGTGGAGATGTGCACCGGTGTTAGTTTTTGTTCGTTCCCTTTGGAAAAGGACGCATACATTTTATCATGAACGGGCCGGCCAATGACCTATCTTAGTTCCA
>JAPXFY010000019.1:51071664-51074164 GCA_030674185.1 Monoplex corrugatus
GAACCTATTCGAGCAACCCAAATCCGGGACATTCACGGTGGGCAAAGGAGTACTCCAACAGTACCTTAGAAAAACATATTCCGACCCTCAGAGCTAGCCATCACTTGAAATCCAGGCTCTTGAATGTGTGGTCTGTAGGTTGTCCGGGTCTGGCAGTGGTACAGCATTACGCTCAGGACAACTATTAACGTCTACTTAAAGTACGGCTAAGGCCGACGACTGAAAGTGTCTAATATCAGCACGGTACTATAGGGCAAATATCACGTCTAAGTACAGATACAACTACGACTTAATCAACGAAAGTGCTTAATATTTATTTTGCACGGTTTGGCATACCCCCAGTTATAAGTACAGCAAGTATGGATACGATGTACAATTGAAAATGTCTAATATTAACTTGGCTATAAGACTAACAATTGAAGCTGTCTTATGTTCATTCGGCGTAGTTTGGCGAAACCTTCCACTTTCATTTGGTCCCTTTTTATCCACTGGACGAGGCGGCAGGGAAGTTTTTAGTCCTCTTCTTATATTATCCGTTGTTTGGTGTTGTTTGTGGTCTGTTTGTGACCGTACATTCGCGCTTGACAAAGACCGGTTGGCCGAAAATTTGCGCTTGTCTTGTCTTGTTGTATTGAATACGGTTCACTTTGGTTTACTTGTTCTTCTGGTTCCTTCCACTTAAAACTAAGTTCACAACGAAAATACGTGATACTTTTTGTGCCAGTTCAGGTTAAACACCCAGTTATATCAACAAGAAACACAGAATGATACGACTTTCATGTGAAACTGTCTGAGAATAACGAAATGGTATGACTAATATGCTAAAATGTCTAAGAAATACCAGTCTGGCATGGTTAGGCAAACCTCCAAGTAATATCATAACTAAAAGACAACGATTTGCATCTGAAAAGTGCTTCTCGGGTTTTGGAAAAATAAAGAGGCAGTGAATCACGGCATGCAGAAAGGGAAACGAATTCGGATACAACTGAAACTGAACGTGTTTAAAACATATAAGTTTGGCACTGTTGAGCAAACCTCCAATTACAATTACAGACTCCCGCTACGAACACGAAGATACCCAGAGAAAGCACAGCTTGAAACGGACGTGGCCACAGGAAGTTACCTTGGCGTCACCCCATGGCGTCCACCCTAAACATTGATTGCGAGCTATTTGCCCAGAATGCGGCCACCTGTTTTTTCTTTTCATAAAACATGCACTTTTCGTGTCTGTTTTGGTAGATAAAAAAAATTAAACTAACAAGATTTGTGGGACGATGAGAGTTCTTCTTACGTTAGTGTTCTCTGTGAACCTTGATTGTACGGTTTCGGTGATACGAGGGTAAATCAGTACTTGAATTATGAAAATGAAAACTTGGCAAAGGCTGTGTGTGTGTTTGTGTGTGTGTGTGTATGTGTGTGTGTGTGTGTGTGTGTGTGTGTGTGTGTGTTTGTGTGTGTGTGTGTGTATGAGTGTGTGTATGTGTTTATAATGTGTGTGCACATGTGTGTGAGCGTGCATTTGTACGCCTGCGTGCGTGCATGTGTGCATGTGTTTGTGTATGTGTGTGCATACATACATACATACATATATATATACATATACATATATACATATATATATATATGTGTATATATATATATGTGTGTGTGTGTGTCTGTGTCTGTGTGTCTGTGTGTGTATGTATGTGTATATATATGTATGTGTGTGTGTGACTATTTGTGTATGTATGAGTGTGTTAGTCTGAAGCCAGCTCATGCACGCTTACGTTGAATATGCATGTCTGTGTGTTGTGTTGTGTTGTGTTGTTGTGTTGTGTGTGTGTGTGTGTGTGTTGTGTGTGTTGTGTGTGTGTGTTGTGTGTGTGTGTGTGTGTGTTGTGTGTGTGTGTGTGTGTGTTGTGTGTGTTGTGTGTGTTTGTGTGTGTGTTGTGTGTGTTGTGTGTGTTGTGTGTGTTGTGTGTGTGTTGTGTGTGTTGTGTGTGTTGTGTTGTGATGTGTTGTGTATGTGTGTGTGTGTTGTGTGTGTTGTGTGTGTTGTGTATGTGTTGTGTGTGTTGTGTGTGTTGTGTGTGTTGTGTGTGTTGTGTTGTGTGTGTGTGTTGTGTGTGTGTGTGTGTGTTGGTGTTTTGTGTGTGTGTTGTGTGTGTGTTGTGTGTGTGTTGTGTGTGTTGTGTGTGTTGTGTGTGTTGTGTGTGTTGTGTGTGTTGTGTGTGTTGTGTGTGTTGTGTGTGTTGTGTGTGTTGTGTGTGTTGTGTGTGTTGTGCATGTCTGTGGCTATAGGAGACAACTGAAAAACTGAACAAAACTTCATGTATACCTATTACAAGTACAGCTATGACTGACGACTTAAAGTGCCCAATATAATTTTGGAAAGTTAAGCAACACTCCAGAAACACAATACTATACTCACCTGTCTCACCTGTCGGCGTCACCGGGAACAGTGTTGGCCGCTGCACATGATGTCCTCACAAGTTGCCTCCAGCACTCTCGATCTTGGCTA
>JAPXFY010000019.1:51091664-51094164 GCA_030674185.1 Monoplex corrugatus
CTCTCTTTTTCTTTCTCTCTTTCTCTCTCTCTCTCTCTTTCTCTCTCTCTTTGTCTCTCTCTTTCTTTCTCTGTCTCTTTCTCTCATTCACACACACACACACACACACACTCACTCACTCATTCACAGACACAGACACCACAGACACACACACACACGCGCGCGCACACACACACACAAACACACACACACACACACACACACAGATGCACACTAAAACAGTTTTGTTCGCAGTTTATTCCACAAGGAATCATCGCACTCAGCCAACTCCATATGCGCTCCACCCAAATCTGATAACAATGATCCGGCATAATATTCTGTGAGCCTGCTTAGGCGCCGGACAAGATCTTAAAATGGAAAGAGGGGAAAGACGAAGCTCTTGGAAACGCTAAGCTGACATTACCAGAACCACATGATGGGAACATTAAGACGGGCAGCGAACAGGACTGGGGTTTTTTTTTTTCTTTTTTCTTTTTTTTTGGTTCACTTTGCGGGTTAGAAACTGACATCGAAATATCAGATTCTGGGTCTACGGATCTGTCAAAACAATCAACCAGGCCGAATATATTCCATAATGCTACCAATTTTGAAGAACAAGGTCTCCCAACAGTGTAAAAATCGCTACTCACAGTTCCGTAGCTTTCGATGGCGTTCTCGCCATCTTCGTCAGCGCTCTAATGCTGTCTGCGTGAATCTCTACTCAGATCTCGCGAACATGGGATGAACCCAGTTCACGAGATCGAATCAGAGAATGGTACACCAGTTTCAGTTTCAATTTCTCAAGATGATATTTCCGCGTTCGGAATGAATTCCGTATGCACAAACGTCACAGGTGCCATGTGATGGAGAAGATCCAGAACGATCACGGCACAAGCCTTAAGCCTGTACATGTACAAAAAAACCCACGAGCTGGCCAGGTTCTGAGACCCTACCTAGATTGTTCTATAACTCTGGGGTCGTAGACGAGTGAGGTGACAGAGACCTCAACTTTTTCCCGGGGCCAGCACCACAAAGGTGGCGCCCATCCCCTCTTCCTCGCTTCAAATTTAAATTCACATTCACATTTTTTTAAAACCCTCTAGAGCCATACGTAGCAAATCTGCTACACTTCAAAAATAGTCTTGAGTAGAGCAAACTAAAGGCAGCATCAACAATTGAAACAACTACAGTCTGGCACAAGAGGCTGAACCTTGCCAGAGTTATATTCCTTTCTCCTGCAGCCGGTGCCAGGAAGTTTGATATCACTTCCTCTTTGATGGTTCCACGTGGTTGCCAGCTGCTGAAACTGCTCCAGACAAAATCCATCCTGATCTGATTGAAAGTAAGTCCATCATCCTTTCTAAATAAGTTATTTCATTAAGAAACAAAGGCAACTAACATATAATATAGTCATAGTTTCATATTCTTTCATAGTTTTGTAAGACTGGAATGCTAAAGATTGGTGTAGCACATATACTACAGCGGGCACTGGTTGTTTTGCCATGTAGCATATGTGATACACTGGGCTTTAGTGTCATTGGACTTTATCACATACATAATTGTTGGTGTTGTTTAGCATTTTATTATACAAAATTTGTACATTTTTTTAATTAAATAATAGTTTGTTTCTGTAGAGATGGACATGTTTTTTAATTGTATTGATAATTATGAGAGTTCTCAATGCTCAAAAAGTATGTTTTTATGTCTACAGATGTCAACCAATGCTCCTATAAAAGACATATTTGATGCTGTTGGCATCGATGACAGTGAGTTTGAGCCATCCTCTGAAGATGAATATGTTCCCTCCAGAGAAGAACTCAGAGAACTGGAAGAAGAAACAGATGATGAAGAGCCCTTTACACCTTACAGAAAGAGGAACAGGATGCGGAAAAGGAAAACAGCTGACTGGGATGATGAGGATGATATTCCTTTGGCAGCTATGCGCCAGGAAGAAAACAACCATGGCAATTGGGAAGATGAAGACGACATGCCCCTTGCTTCTTTCCTGCTAGAAGAGGCGAATGGAGGAGATTCAGATTTGGAAGATGCTCTTCAAAAACCCATCTGGACTGACATGTCTTTCCAGGAACCCGACTGTACATTCACAGGTGATCTTGAACAGCCTCCTGATGATGGAATTCTGAAGACACCATATGCATACTTCAGAGAACTCATCACTGATGAGATGTTGGAGAATGCTGAGATACAGACAAACATTTACTCCATCCAAAAAGAAGGGATCACGATCAAGACGACCAAGAAAGAAATTGAAGTCTTCATTGGGATGTATCTCCGCATGGGTCTTATTCAGGCTTATTCTGTGCGGGCATACTGGGAACCAGCAACACGCTATGCTCCTGTCGCTGATGCAATGGCCAGAGAAAAGTTCAAAAGACTTGCCAGCCCCTTACACTTTGCAGACAACCTGCAGGTAAGAGAAGAAGAGAAAATGGGTGACAAGCTCTGGAAGATCCGCCTTGGATGGATGGCTTACAAAGAGCTTTGGACAAGATCCCACCCG
>JAPXFY010000019.1:51121664-51126664 GCA_030674185.1 Monoplex corrugatus
CCAAAACTCCAAAACTCCTGACCAACATCGCAGGGGGGGGGGGGGGGGGGATCTGTATCTCTCGGGCCTGGATTGGCCTCCAGTAATACATACATTACAAAGAGAAGGAACCTTGTCAGTCCTAGGATAGGCTGTCAAGCACCAGGAGAAGTCAAACGCTCCAACCCAGCGAGTCCCCTGGTGGCGGATAAGGAATGCCCTGTTATGGGGTAGCTGTGAATATTCAATAAGCAGTCCCGGACCAAATCATGGGAGGCCCTTTGGCAAGGTCGAGCACCCATCAGCCACCCTTGCTGGGGTTACAAGGAAACCCTGGAGAGCAGCATGGCGGATGTGCACATCAGCGGAGGAACTTTGTCTAGTCAACGGTGAAGTACACAAGACGCTGGACAGAGACGCCCAGGGTCACCTAGTTCAGTCAGAGAACTACTGCTCACACTTGTATGGAGTGGCGACCGCAAGTGATTGTCTAGCTAAAGAAAGCAATATAGCCGAGCAAACTCGACATGATGATTACAAAGGGAAGACTTTGAGTGCAACCTTGTCACACAGTCTTAATCCTAAACTCCACAACTTCATCACTGTTCTTCTCCATTCTCTTGTATCGCTTCAGCCTTCCGAAAAGTTGTTCCACGTTTTTATTTTGTATTTATTTATTCACCTACTTACTTACTTTTATACTACTTCATTACTTACTTATTGTACTATTCTTGTCTTCTTACTTGCTTCTTACTTGCTTGCTTACTTACTTACTTACTAACGTACTTACATATTTACTTACTTGCTTGCTTGCTTACTTGTTTGCTTACTTACTTACTTACTTACTTACCTATCTATGATTAAGAAAATATTGTATGTATTCACCTAGTTGATAGACGGCTGAGCATTTCGGCATTGACTAGGTGGGAGGGGGGGGGAAGTTCTGTCATGTGAGACGAGTTTATGCAGAATAGCTAGTTGTGTTGTAAGTCAGACCTTTAATTATTTATTTATTTACTTTACACATATGTTCCTTTTTTGAAGGTAAGATAGACAGATACACATGTCATTTACATGTAACCAAGATTATTCCAATGGTAGGCTGATAAAATACCAGTACAAAATATAGACTAGGTAAAACATAGTCTGGGTAGGGCCTCAGGACCTGGCCAGCTCAAGGGGGTACGTGCAGGCTTAAAGCTTGTGCCACGATCATCATACACGTGGCACCTGTGACGTTAGTGCATACGGAATTCGCTCCGAGCACGGAGATGTCATCTTGAGAAACTGAAACTGAAACTGAAACTGAAACTGTTTCACCCTTCATACCCAACTCTTGTGGTGACGTGACCCTGACCTTTGTTTTGGGTGGCTTTAGAGATGTGTATTGGAGAACTGGAATGAGCGGCGTGAAGACAATGACACAGATGTGTTGCAGAAAATGGGATCAGTTTTAAAAGAAAGAAAAAAACGTTATGCATACTGTCATGTCCTTGCCCGTGCAGAGTGTTTGCATGTCTATTCATGCCACCAAAGAAACCAACCAACCAACCAACCAACCAACCAACCAGCCAACCACCAACCAACCAACCAACCAACAAACCAACCAACCAGCCAGCCAGCCAACCAACCAACCAGCCAGCCAACCAACCAACCAACCAACCAACCACCAACCAACCAACAAACAAACAAACAAAAATAACACAACACACACACACACACACACACACACACACACACACACACACACACACACACACACACACACACACAACACACACACAACCAAACAAACAAACAACTAAACAAAGTTCAAGGCGAACATGTCTTTTATTCATTCATTCATTCATTCATTCATTCATTTATTCCTTTATTCATTCATTTATTCCTTTATTCATTCATCATTCATTCATTTTCTGTCTTTCATTTAATAAGTAAGATACCGATTTTTTGTTTGTTTGTTTGTTTGTTTTATTCATGCACTTTAACTCACTCTTCTTTGTCTTTCTGTTCTATTTACTTCCGCCCCCCACCCCCCACCCTAAGCCAGTCCCGTCTCTTTTTATCGTTCGTTCCTTTTTTCTTTTCGTTTTGTGTCTTTCATTCTGAGTTTCTTTCGGGTTCCAGATGATTGATTGATTGATTGATTGATTGATTGATTGATTGATCTATTTATTTATTTATTTGCTTGTTTGTTTGTTTATTTATTTTCTTGTTTATTTTCTTATATATGTATTTACTTATGTATTTATTTATTTATGTACTTATTTATTCATGTACTTATTTATTTGTTTGTTTGTTTATTCATTTATTTATTTCATTTCATTTTACTTTATTTCATTTTATTTTATTTTATTTTATTTTATTTTATTTTATTTTATTTTATTTTATTTTATTTTATTTTCCAAAACAAGTGTGACTGCCCGCGTTCAAGCAAACAGGAACCAGAAAAAAACACGAAAGAAGAATGCGAACGCGTATTTAATACAAGACAAGACAGGCTAAAATTTTCTCATAATTTTTGTATCTGGTGTTTGTTTGTTTGTAATCTTACGCTTGACAAAGGCCAGTTGGTCGAAAATTTGCGCCTGTCTTGTCTTGTATTAAATACGCGTTCGTATTCTTCTTTCGTGTTTTTTCTAGTTCTTATTTTGTTTTGTTTTATTTCATTTCATTTTATTTTATTCTATTTTATCTTATTCTATTTCATTTTTATTTTACTTTATTTTGTTTTACTTTATTCCTATTCTCAGCGTCTGATAGTGAGGCGGACTCGAAAACTTTTTCTGTCTGATTGTTGGTCTGTCTGTACATATGTACGTGTGTCCTCCTCCTCCGCTCTCTCTCTCTCTCTCTCTCTCTTTCTCCTCTCTCTCTCTCTCTTTCTCTCCTCTCTCTCTCTCTCTCTCTCTCTCTCTCTCTCTCTCCCTCTCTCTCTTTCTCAAATAGAACCTTTACTTACATGTGCAGCTGAAGTATGGGGTCTTACTGTAAATCCACATATGGAAAAAGTGCATACATATGCTATAAAACGTTTTTTGGCTGTACCAATTCACTCTTCTAACACTGTTTTATATGGAGAAACTGGAAGATATCCTTTATACATTAGAATCTTTGTGAAGAGTATTAAATACTGGTTGAAATTGTTAAGGCTTCCACAATCTCGGTTATGTAAACAGGCATATGAAATGATGGTTACTCAAATGGAAATAGGAAAACAGAACTGGGCCTATCAGGTAAAAAAGGCTTTATCAGAACTTGGGTTTGGAATCGTGTGGTTGTCCCAGGGAGTAGGAAATGAGTGTCAGTTTATTAATGAATTTAAAGACAGGCTTATTTGTTCGTTTAAACAAAATTGGCACTCAGATATGGAAAACAAAGAAAAATATAGTTGGTTCTTCTCATTTAAAGATGTTTTTAAATATCTCAGTGTTGTTACGGATAAATAGCAAAGAACTAATTACGCAAGATTAGGATTAAGAACACTTGGTTTCAATGCAAATAAAAATTGGTTTCAACCTGGGACGTCCACAGTATATCCTTGCTCCTTATGTGGAAACAATGTCGATAATGAAAAACACTTTTTATTCCAATGCCAAATTTTTGACACAATACGTGGAAAATGCAAAGTTTTTGAATCCGACATGGCCAAAAGACAAGATGTTGTTTCTATTTTGTCGTCTGATGACGAAGTCATAATCAAATCAGTGGCACTATACATTGCGGAAGCACAAAAAATAAGACATAAATACTTACAAGCCCGACAATAGTGCTAGACAATATCATACTGGGATTAATTTAATCTCCTTTGACTGATATGGGCTATATCACGTTAACTCCAAAAGAAGCCGCTTTATTATAGACTGTTTTGTAAAGAGCTGTTTTCATTTGCTTTATTTTGCTTTGTTTGCCGATAATTTAAGAGTAGCTAATAATATGAAAATAATGGTATATTTGTAGAATATGTTAGAAGTGGATATTGAAAGGGTATATAGACACTTAAGGGTCTACTATACATGTTAACAGAAGAACAAAAAAACAAAAAAACAAAACAAAAAACAAATAAATAAAAGGCATAGTGATGTCCCTTGTTAACAGAGTATTATGGGGCAGTTATGTGAAGATTATATTATTATCACTAAATGTAAGGTTTGGGTGGTCTAGCCCAGATGTTTCATCATATTACAGTTTTGATGTTGTGTGTGCGTGCGCACGAGCGCGCGCCCGCGCGTGAGTGTATATGGGTGCGTGTGTGTGTGTGTGGGTGTGTGAAAAAGATTTTGGTTTGCCTAAACCTAGACAAATTATTGGCCTGAATGTAGGAACACTGTTCTGATATTTTTTTGTTTGTTTGCATTATGTAGTACTGATAAAATGGATGATTGTTCATTATATATGATTTGAATATGTTCGACTATTCAAGGAATGGATTTTCGATATTTTTTTTGATTATGCGTGAAGAATTTGCGCACATACAAAGAGTGGATTATATGTCGCACTACAGGAAAATTGTTATCCCCCTTGTCAAAAGACCTTTTCGGGTAATGACAATAAACAGTTTCAGTTTCAGTTTCAGTTTCTCTCTTTCTCAACGGACGCAAGGCTCGAATATGAACAGAATGTTTGTATCTTATGTTCTTTTTGCTTATTTGTTATTCACATAAACAAAATATTTCAAATTAGAAATATGGTTATTGCCTAGTTAATGTTTATATGCTTGTGAGAATGCATAATTATGTGCATCCCCCTTCTAAGGGGCTGTGGCCTATATGAATAAACCATCTGAAGTCTGAAGTCTGAAGTCTGAAGTCTGAAGTCTGAAGTCTGAACACACACACACACACACTCTCTCTCTCTCTCTCTCTCTCTCTCTATCTCTCTCTCTCTCTCTCTCTCTCTCTCTCGCTCTCTCTGTCTCTGTCTCTCTGTCTCTGTCTCTCTCTCTTTCTCTCTTTCTCTCTCTCTCTCTCTCCGTCGGTCGGTCCGTCCCTCCCTCCCTCCATCTCTCTCTCTGTCTCTGT
>JAPXFY010000019.1:51131664-51144164 GCA_030674185.1 Monoplex corrugatus
ATTGAGGATGTTGCTCAAATCTTCTGATTAGCACTGCAGGTGTCTGTTTCTCTCGGGCCTGGTTGACGCCAGGATATGTTATGATAGTAGTCGTAGAGTATCACCCTGTCACGCCGTCTCAATCCCAGATGGAACCCCACAGCATCATGATTACCATCCTCATCGACATTATCATGTAAACAGAGAGAGAGAGAGAGGGGGGGAGAGAGAGAGGGAGAGAGAGAGAGGGGGAGGGAGAGAGAGAGAACAACTAAAGACAAAAAAAAGTATATGAAAAATAAATGAGCGCAGCATACTTGCTAACTAGAAAACCGTGAGTATGAACGCCGACTAGTCCAAAAATTATTCTTTTTTTTTTGTTTCTTTTTTTTTTCCTTTCTTTAATTTTTCGGCCCTGACACAGAGTTTAGCATTGGGAAGATTGGAACATCACCGTCGAGTTTTATCCAATTTTACGGACGCTTTTTTGGGAATATTCTTCAACCTTTCTAACGAATATTGCAGGTGCTTGTATCTCTCGGGTCTTATCGACACCAGGATGTGTCATAAAAAGTAAAGTATTGTCACGCGGCCTCATTGCTAGATGGAACTCCATAGCATCAAAATCATCATCCCCAATTATCATGAAATCGTCAGTAAGTCATCCTGGCATTGTTAGAATAATACCAGATTCTGTGGCCTTTCGTGCCTTCATTTCATGATGACCTCAGTTTCGGTTTCTTCTTCTGTTCTGATAACTTCGTGTCGGGGTCTTTGGTGTCAGTGGTTGATCAGGTTTGTTGTTGGAAGGCTTCGCGGTGATGGTCTCCTCTCTGGGGGTCTCTCTTTTTCTATGGTCTGCATGAAATTAGAACAACGAAGGTCGCTTTTGGTCAGGTGATCACAGGCAACATTTATTGGCCATTTTATGAGGAAATGGGATTTGGAACACCTGGTCACAACGGGAAAGCTGGAGGGAAAGAGAGCTCCAGGTAGACCCAGGGAGAAAATACTAGACGGACTTGTTGAGTGGCTGGGGACAGGGAAGGCGGAGGAGATGCTTGAGGCAACAAGAGATAGAGACAGATGGAAGTCCATGATCGCCAACGCCATGCAGCAAAGCACCTGATGATAATGATGATGATGATGATGATGATGATGATGATGATGATGATCACACAATTGTTTAATGCGAAAATCACAAAGGCTCAAATGGTGTCATCTATTCTTCTGGACAAGTGTCATGCGGCCACTCTTAAAAGCTTCAACAACTGTTGGTGATTGCATTGTTACAGTAAAGCTTAACAGCAAGCCTGCCACCTTAAACATCATCCAGGTATTTGCCCCATACATGTGCCAGCTCAGAAGAAGTAATAGAAGAAGATTACAATGACCTAGAAACAGTGAAAGATAAAAAATACAAAACAGAAAAATGTATATAATCATGAGGCAGACACAAAAAAAATCATTGATAAGAAAGATCAGGAAAAGACACGCGACATTTATAGGCCATTTTATGAGGAAAGGGGAATTGGAGCACCTGGTCACAACAGGAAAGCTGGAGGGAAAGAGAGCACCAGGTAGACCCAGGGAAAAAATACCGGATGGACTTGCAGAGTGGCTGAAGACAGAGAGGGTGGAAGACATGCTTGCGGCAACAAGGGACAGAAACATATGGAGGACCATGATCGCCAACGCCATGTGTCAAGGCACTTGATGATGATGATATAATCATGGGCGATATCAATACAAAAGGTCAATACAATAGCTCACTTGGGCTGAGCGTCGGATTCATATACTAATGATTGTGGGTTCGAATCTCGCAGTGCGCTATACATTAAAACTGGCCTTCTCACTATCCCATCTTAACATCATTGTTGTTCTGGTGGTGTCACTATAGGATTAGATAAGTCTCCCTTACCCCCACTTCTCTGGGATGGTTATCCCCGTCGGACATACCAAACCTAAGGTAGGTGCCGACGTAAAAACCAAACCAAACCAACACAAAGGTCGGAGAATATGAAGATAGGAAGTATGCAATAAGGCCTTATGGGCCGGGCGAACATAACGAACATGGACACAAGGGCGTATTTTACAAATAATTTCATAACAAATCGTCTTGTCAACCAGGCCCGAGAGATACAGACACCTGCGCTGTGTAGTCAGGAAAGTTAAACAACACTCTCCTCAAATTGGCCATCCGTAAAGTAGATAAGACACGGCTGTGTTGTCCCAGTCTTCCTAACGAACCAGTAGCACTCTCAACTCCGGGTAATATTCAGACGGGGCAAAAAAAAATCTCACAATGATATTTTTTAACATATGGGGGTTCGAACCCGCGCATTCCCATCAGTAGTTTGTAAGGTTAACACAAAAGAAGGATGAACCAGAAAAAAATACGAGGAAAAAAAAAAAGAATAAGAACGCTTATTCAATACAACAAGACAAGACAGGCGCACATTTTTGGCCAACTGGCCTTTCTCAAGCGTAAGATCACAAACAAACACCAGATACAAAAATTAGGAGAAAAAGACTGAAAATTCCCTGCTGCTTTCATCCAGTAGGAGTCCCTTTTAGTCCTTTTGTCTCAATGGACAGAGCAGCAGGGAAGTTTCAGTCTTTTTCTGCTAATTTTTGTATCTGGTGTTTGTTTGTTTGTTTGTTTGTGATCTTACGTTTACGCTTCACAAAGGCCAGTTGCCCGAAAATTTGCGCCTGTCTTGTCTTGTTGTATTAAATACGTGTTCTTATTCTGTTTTCGTGTGTGTGTGTGTGTGTGTGTGTGTGTGTGTGTGTGTGTGTGTGTGTGTGTGTGTGTGTGTGTGTGTGTGTGTGTGTGTGTGTGTGTGTGTGTGTGTGTGTGTGTGTGTTTCTGGTTCCTGTTTGCTTGAACGTGGGCAGTCACACTTGTTTTGGATCACAAAAAAAGGATACTTACCTCTAGCCGACGTGCACATCAGCAGAGAGAGGCAGACGATGATTACTGTAGTCACTGTCTTGCTCTCCATGGTGTTGAGGTTTTCTATGGAACAGGTCAATGTAAAGATTAACCCTTTGATTCCCACGCCCTGTCCGCCATCATCCTGCATTGTCAGCCATGACAGCAAAGCAAAAACTTAACCCTTTGACTCCCTCACCCAATCCACCGGCTTCCTGCAGGTGTATAGGGTGGAGGAGTCAAAGGGTTAAGTTTTTGTAGCCGGTGGATAGGGTGCGGGAGCCAAAGGGTTAAGGCTTATCGACTCCTGTTGAAAGACAGTTTACCAAATTACAATTTTTTAACTCTTTGACTCCTTCTCTCTATCCATCAACTGCAAAATAAAAATTTACCCTTCGACTCCCTCACCCTATCCACCAGCAACAGTAACAACTACTTATTGATTGATTGATTGATAGATGGATGGATGGATGGATGGATGGATGGATGGGATGGATGGATGGATGGATGGACGGACAGACGGATGGATGGATGGATGAATGGATGGATGGATAGGGTGAGGGAGTCAAAGGGTTAAGTGTTTACTTCGCTAGCATGGTTGACAATGCAAGATGCTGGTAGACAGGGTGCGTCAGTCAAAGGGTTAAGATTAATAAACAGACTGGCTGGTTCGATTGATAGACCAGTAGACTCAAAATTTGAAGTCTCGAGTTCAGTCCTAGTGCTCAACAACAACAACAACAAAACCCTCCGTTTGTTGCCGATTTTAATGCCATGATAAATCTGGTGGTGTCAGCTGAGTGTTCCATATATCCTAGATGCACATCAGAAATAGCCGGCAGAATCGGCCAAGCCAAAACAGTATTCAAGAAGATGACAAGCATTCTTACCAACAAATGCCTATCAATTAACATCAGGACGAGAGTTCTTGAATGTTATATAGAACCAATACTTTTGTACGGATGTGAGGCGTGGACAGTCAACAAGCAAAGCCAGAACAAGATTGAGGCAGCCGAGATGTGGTTTCTAAGAAGAATGTTGTGAGTTCCATGGACAGCAAAGAAAACAAATGAGACAGTCTTGATGGAGGCAGACACAAGTAGATCACTCTTAAGGAAGATTAGGAAAAGACAGGCAACATTTATAGGCCATTTTATGAGGAAGGGGGATTTGGAGCACCTGGTCACAACGGGAAAGCTGGAGAGAAAGAGAGCACAAGGTAGACCCAGAGAGAAAATGCTGGACGGGCTTGCAGAGTGGCTGGGGACGAGGAGGGTGGGGGAGAGCTAGGGGCAACGAGAGATAGGGACAAATGGAAGTCCATGATCGCCAACGCCATGCGGCAGGGCACCTGATGATGATGATGATGATAAAGATAGACCCGTAGACTCAAGATTTGAAAACTCGAGTTCAGTTTTAGTCCTTAACATAAACATCTTTTTTTTTTCCTTTGCTGCCGATCTTAACGCTATGATAACTCTGGTTGTGTCAGCTAAGTGTTTCAATATCCTATAAAGATAGACCCCCTAGACTCAAGATTTGAAGTCTCGAGTACTGTTCTAGTCATTAACATAAAAAAAATAGAAAAAAATAAATTCTTTTCTCCCGATCTTAACGTTATGATAACTCTGTTTGTGTCAGCTGAATGTTTCATGTAATTAATAATTAATAATTAATAATAATAATAACAATAATAATCACAGTATTTATATAGCGCAAAATCTTGATAAAAATCAAACCTAAGCGCTGAACAGACACATACACACGCACGCACCCACACACACACCACACACACACACACACACACACACACACACACACACACACACACACACACACACACACACACACACACACACACAACACACACACATGGCTATAAATGGGGAAAAAGAAGAAAAGCCATGGACAATTATAGAGAGCATCCTATAAAGATAGACCCGGAGACTCGACATTTGAAGTCTCGAGTACAGTATCTAGTCCTTTAACATAAAAAAAATAGAAAGCATAATTTCTTTGCTCCCGATCTTAACGTTATGATAACTCTAGTGGTGTCAACTGAGTGTTTCATATAATCCTATTCTCTTGATCCCCAACCCTTTCCCCGTTTCAAGATCCTGCCAACGTGTAGGGTTTCGCGCAGGCCTGAGGAGTCTGCCAGGTAAACTCCAAATAGAAACGGAATGAGTATTGTTAAATTAAGGATGCCAACTTTTTTTCTAGCATGTGTGTATGCAGCTTGTTTTTGTCCACGCTATGTAGGCAATACGACGCTGCGTAGTCTGCGTACTCCTGTCTCCGGTGGTGTGCATGCTTCGTTTTCCTTATTTCCCTAAGCAGCCACTGACATGACTTACAGTAACTTGCATATTTGATACTCTGCTTAATGTCTACAATGTGATAGCTTGAGTTTGTACATATGTCTACAATCTGATAGCTTTAGTTTGTACATATGTCTACAATCTGATAGCTTTAGTTTGTACATATGTCTACAATCTGATAGCTTTAGTTTGTACATATGTCTACAATCTGATAGCTTTAGTTTGTACATATGTCTACAATCTGATAGCTTTAGTTTGTACATATGTCTACAATCTGATAGCTTTAGTTTGTACATATGTCTACAATCTGATAGCTTTAGTTTGTACATATGTCTACAATCTGATAGCTTGGGTTTGTACATATGTCTACAATCTGATAGCTTGGGTTTGTACATATGTCTACAATCTGATAGCTTTAGTTTGTACATATGTCTACAATCTGATAGCTTTAGTTTGTACATATGTCTACAATCTGATAACTTTAGTTTGTACATATGTCTACAATCTGATAGCTTGGGTTTGTACATATGTCCACAATCTGATAGCTTTAGTTTGTACATATGTCTACAATCTGATAGCTTGAGTTTGTACATATGTCTACAATCTGATAGCTTGGGTTTGTACATATGTCTACAATCTGATAGCTTTAGTTTGTACATATGTCTACAATCTGATAGCTTTAGTTTGTACATATGTCTACAATCTGATAGCTTTAGTTTGTACATATGTCTACAATCTGATAGCTTTAGTTTGTACATATGTCTACAATCTGATAGCTTGGGTTTGTACATATGTCTACAATCTGATAGCTTGGGTTTGTACATATGTCCACAATCTGATAGCTTTAGTTTGTACATATGTCTACAATCTGATAGCTTTAGTTTGTACATATGTCTACAATCTGATAGCTTTAGTTTGTACATATGTCCACAATCTGATAGCTTGGGTTTGTACATATGTCCACAATCTGATAGCTAGGGTTTGTACATATGTCTACAATCTGATAGCTTTAGTTTGTACATATGTCTACAATCTGATAGCTTTAGTTTGTACATATGTCTACAATCTGATAGCTTTAGTTTGTACATATGTCCACAATCTGATAGCTTTAGTTTGTACATATGTCTACAATCTGATAGCTTTAGTTTGTACATATGTCTACAATCTGATAGCTTTGGTTTGTACATATGTCTACAATGTGATAGCTTTAGTTTGTACATATGTCTACAATCTGATAGCTTTAGTTTGTACATATGTCTACAATCTGATAGCTTGAGTTTGTACAAATGTCACAATCTGATAGCTTTAGTTTGTACATATGTCTACAATCTGATAGCTTTAGTTTGTACATATGTCTACAATCTGATAGCTTTAGTTTGTACATATGTCTACAATCTGATAGCTTTAGTTTGTACATATGTCTACAATCTGATAGCTTTAGTTTGTACATATGTCTACAATCTGATAGCTTGAGTTTGTACATATGTCCACAATCTGATAGCTTTAGTTTGTACATATGTCTACAATCTGATAGCTTTAGTTTGTACATATGTCTACAATCTGATAGCTTTAGTTTGTACATATGTCTACAATTGATAGCTTAGTTTGTACATATGTCTACAATCTGATAGCTTAGTTTGTACATATGTCTACAATTGATAGCTTTAGTTTGTACATATGTCTACAATCTGATAGCTTTAGTTTGTACATATGTCTACAATCTGATAGCTTTAGTTTGTACATATGTCTACAATTGATAGCTTTAGTTTGTACATATGTCTACAATCTGATAGCTTAGTTTTGTACATATGTCTACAATCTGATAGTTTTAGTTTGTACATATGTCTACAATCTGATAGCTTTAGTTTGTACATATGTCTACAATCTGATAGCTTGGGTTTGTACATATGTCACAATCTGATAGCTTTAGTTTGTACATATGTCTACAATCTGATAGCTTTAGTTTGTACATATGTCTACAATCTGATAGCTTTAGTTTGTACATATGTCTACAATCTGATAGCTTTAGTTTGTACTATGTCACAATCTGATAGCTTTGGTTTGTACATATGTCTACAATCTGATAGCTTGAGGTTTGTACATATGTCTACAATCTGATAGCTTTAGTTTGTACATATGTCTACAATCTGATAGCTTAGTTTGTACATATGTCTACAATCTGATAGCTTGGTTTGTACATATGTTCTACAATCTGATAGCTTTAGTTTGTACATATGTCTACAATCTGATAGCTTTAGTTTGTACATATGTCTACAATCTGATAGCTTTGTTTGTACATATGTCTACAATCTGATAGCTTTAGTTTGTACATATGTCTACAATCTGATAGCTTGTTTGTACATATGTCTACAATCTGATAGCTTGTAGTTTTGTACATATGTCTACAATCTGATAGCTTTAGTTTGTACATATGTCTACAATCTGATAGCTTTAGTTTGTACATATGTCTACAATTGATAGCTTTAGTTTGTACATATGTCACAATCTGATAGCTTGGGTTTGTACATATGTCACAATCTGATAGCTTGGGTTTGTACATATGTCTACAATCTGATAGCATTAGTTTGTACATATGTCTACAATCTGATAGCTTTAGTTTGTACATATGTCTACAATCTGATAGCTTTGTTTGTTTGTCATATGTTCTACAATCTGATAGCTTTAGTTTGTACATATGTCTACAATCTGATAGCTTTGGTTTGTACATATGTCTACAATTGATAGCTTTAGTTTGTACATATGTCTACAATCTGATAGCTTTAGTTTGTACATATGTCTACAATCTGATAGCTTTATTGTACATATGTCTACAATCTGATAGCTTTAGTTTGTACATATGTCTACAATCTGATAGCTTTAGTTTGTACATATGTCTACAATTGATAGCTTAGTTTTTTTCAATCTGATAGCTTTAGTTTGTACATATGTCTACAATCTGATAGCTTTAGTTTGTACATATGTCTACAATCTGATAGCTTGGGTTTGTACATTGTCTACAATTGATAGCTTTAGTTTGTACATATGCTACAATCTGATAGCTTTAGTTTGTACATATGTCTACAATCTGATAGCTTTAGTTTGTACATATGTCTACAATCTGATAGCTTTGTTTGTACATATGTCTACAATCTGATAGCTTTAGTTTGTACATATGTCTACAATCTGATAGCTTGGTTTGTACATATGTCTACAATCTGATGCTTTAGTTTGTACATATGTCTACAATCTGATAGCTTAGTTTGTACATATGTCTACAATCTGATAGCTTTAGTTTGTACATATGTCTACAATCTGATAGCTTAGTTTGTACATATGTCTACAATCTGATAGCTTGGGTTTGTACATATGTCTCACAATTGATAGCTTTAGTTTGTACATATGTCTACAATCTGATAGCTTGGTTGTACATATGTCTACAATCTGATAGCTTTAGTTTGTACATATGTCTACAATCTGATAGCTTTAGTTTGTACATATGTCTACAATCTGATAGCTTAGTTTGTACATATGTCTACAATCTGATAGCTTTAGTTTGTACATATGTCTACAATCTGATAGCTTTGTTTGTACATATGTCTACAATTGATAGCTTTAGTTTGTCAATTGATGTGTTTGTACTATGTCAATTGATGCTGTTTGTATTACATCTGATAGCTGTTTGTACATAGTCACAATTGATAGCTTTGTTTGTAATATGTCTAAATTGATAGCTTAGTTTGTACATATGTCTCATGATAGCTTTAGTTTGTACATATGTCACAATCTGTAGCTTGGTTTGTAATTCAAATCTGATAGTTGGTTGTACATATGTCTACAATCTGATAGCTGTTTTACTATGTCTCAATTGATAGCTTTTTGTACTATGTCAAATTGTGTTATTTGTACATTGTCACAATTGATAGCTTTAGTTTACATAGTCTCAATTGATAGCTAGTTGTACATATGTACAATCTGATAGCTGGTTTGTACATATGTCACATTGAGCTAGTTTGTACTATGTACAATCTGATGCTTAGTTTGTACATTGCACAATCTGATAGCTTAGTTTGTACATTTCTACAATCTGATGCTTTAGTTTGTACATATGTCACAATCTGATAGCTTTGTTTGTAATATGTCTACAATCTGATAGCTTTAGTTTGTAATATGTCTACAATCTGATGCTTTGTTGTACATATGTTACAATTGATGCTTTAGTTTGTACTAGTCTCAATTGATAGCTGGTTTGTACATATGTCTACAACTATAGCTTTTGTACATTGTCTCAATTGATAGCTTTAGTTGTACATATGTCTACAATTGATAGCTTTGTTTGTAATTGTCTACAATCTGATAGCTTGGGTTGTACATATGTCACAATCTGATAGCTTTAGTTTGTACATATGTCTACAATCTGATAGCTTTAGTTTGTATATGTCTACATTGATAGCTTGTTTGTACATTGTCACAATCTGATAGCTTTAGTTTGTACATATGTCTACAATCTGATAGCTTAGTTTGTACATATGTCTACAATCTGATAGCTTGGGTTTGTACATATGTCTACAATCTGATAGCTTTAGTTTGTACATATGTCTACAATCTGATAGCTTTAGTTTGTACATATGTCTACAATCTGATAGCTTTGTTTGTACATATGTCTACAATCTGATAGCTTTAGTTTGTACATATGTCTACAATCTGATAGCTTGGGTTTGTACATATGTCTACAATCTGATAGCTTGGGTTTGTACATATGTCACAATCTGATAGCTTTAGTTTGTACATATGTCTACAATCTGATAGCTTTAGTTGTACATATGTCTACAATCTGATAGCTTTAGTTTGTACATATGTCACAATCTGATAGCTTTGGTTTTGTACATATGTCCTACAATCATGATCATGCTTGGGTTTGTACATATGTCACAATCTGATAGCTTGGGTTTGTACATATGTCTACAATCTGATAGCTTGAGTTTGTACATATGTCTACAATCTGATAGCTTTAGTTTGTACATATGTCTACAATCTGATAGCTTGAGTTTGTACATATGTCCACAATCTGATAGCTTTAGTTTGTACATATGTCTACAATCTGATAGCTTTAGTTTGTACATATGTCTACAATCTGATAGCTTGGGTTTGTACATATGTCTACAATGTGATAGCTTTAGTTTGTACATATGTCTACAATCTGATAGCTTGAGTTTGTACATATGTCCACAATCTGATAGCTTTAGTTTGTACATATGTCTACAATCTGATAGCTTTAGTTTGTACATATGTCTACAATCTGATAGCTTTAGTTTGTACATATGTCTACAATCTGATAGCTTTAGTTTGTACATATGTCTACAATCTGATAGCTTTAGTTTGTACATATGTCTACAATCTGATAGCTTGGGTTTGTACATATGTCCACAATCTGATAGCTTTAGTTTGTACATATGTCTACAATCTGATAGCTTGAGTTTGTACATATGTCTACAATCTGATAGCTTGGGTTTGTACATATGTCTACAATCTGATAGCTTTAGTTTGTACATATGTCTACAATCTGATAGCTTTAGTTTGTACATATGTCTACAATCTGATAGCTTTAGTTTGTACATATGTCTACAATCTGATAGCTTTAGTTTGTACATATGTCTACAATCTGATAGCTTGGGTTTGTACATATGTCTACAATCTGATAGCTTGGGTTTGTACATATGTCCACAATCTGATAGCTTTAGTTTGTACATATGTCTACAATCTGATAGCTTTAGTTTGTACATATGTCTACAATCTGATAGCTTTACTTTGTACATATGTCCACAATCTGATAGCTTGGGTTTGTACATATGTCCACAATCTGATAGCTAGGGTTTGTACATATGTCTACAATCTGATAGCATTAGTTTGTACATATGTCTACAATCTGATAGCTTTAGTTTGTACATATGTCTACAATCTGATAGCTTTAGTTTGTACATATGTCCACAATCTGATAGCTTTAGTTTGTACATATGTCTACAATCTGATAGCTTTAGTTTGTACATATGTCTACAATCTGATAGCTTTCGTTTGTACATATGTCTACAATGTGATAGCTTTAGTTTGTACATATGTCTACAATCTGATAGCTTTAGTTTGTACATATGTCTACAATCTGATAGCTTTAGTTTGTACATATGTCTACAATCTGATAGCTTTAGTTTGTACATATGTCTACAATCTGATAGCTTTAGTTTGTACATATGTCTACAATCTGATAGCTTGAGTTTGTACATATGTCCACAATCTGATAGCTTTAGTTTGTACATATGTCTACAATCTGATAGCTTTAGTTTGTACATATGTCTACAATATGATAGCTTTAGTTTGTACATATGTCTACAATCTGATAGCTTTAGTTTGTACATATGTCTACAATCTGATAGCTTTAGTTTGTACATATGTCTACAATCTGATAGCTTGAGTTTGTACATATGTCTACAATCTGATAGCTTGGGTTTGTACATATGTCTACAATCTGATAGCTTGGGTTTGTACATATGTCTACAATCTGATAGCTTGGGTTTGTACATATGTCTACAATCTGATAGCTTTAGTTTGTACATATGTCTACAATCTGATAGCTTTAGTTGTACATATGTCTACAATCTGATAGCTTTAGTTTGTACATATGTCTACAATCTGATAGCTTGGGTTTGTACATATGTCCACAATCTGATAGCTTTAGTTTGTACATATGTCTACAATGTGATAGCTTTAGTTTGTACATAAAATTATGTCTACAATGTGATAGCTTTAGTTTGTACATATGTCTACAATCTGATAGCTTGAGTTTGTACATATGTCTACAATGTGATAGCTTTAGTTTGTACATATGTCCACAATCTGATAGCTTTAGTTTGTACATATGTCTACAATGTGATAGCTTTAGTTTGTACATATGTCTACAATGTGATAGCTTTAGTTTGTACATATGTCTACAATCTGATAGCTTTAATTTGTACATATGTCTACAATCTGATAGCTTTAGTTTGTACATATGTCTACAATCTGATAGCTTTAGTTTGTACATATGTCTACAATCTGATAGCTTTAGTTCTCCGTGCACCAAAAAAAAAAGTCTTATCATGTATAATGCAAAATAAGTCTAACTGAGATGGAAGCATAGCACTTAACAAGAACGATTCTAACGAATTGTTTTAATGTTATTTTTGTTTAAAAGCCCAGCCGACTGCGTAGAGCCATATCAGGGTTATAATCTG
>JAPXFY010000019.1:51164164-51174164 GCA_030674185.1 Monoplex corrugatus
TGAAGATAAAAACAGAAAAATTCTAATTCATATACAGGAAAAACACTATAACTTCAGTATTACAGCATTAACACCTTGACAATCAAAATTAGGCCTACCTCACAACTTATAAACTATTCGCATATCATACATCACAATTTACATACAAACAAAATTTTTTAAAAGTTTCTTAAAGTATTTCAGTCTCTTTCCTACTCAATTTCTCCCCTATCCCCCTCCTCAGCTGTACACATACAGTGATACACACACACGCACACACACACACACACACACACACACACACACACACACACACACACACACACACACGCACAAATATACAAACACACAAACACACACACACGCAACTTTTCACCACCTGCCACCATCATCACCACCACCACCATCACCACCATCACTACCACCACGGCTGCCTGTTTCCTCATCTACACCACACACAGAATTGACAAATGATGCAGGAAAACCAGTTTCTGCCTCCAGGCCAATGATGTGACTTCTCTGTCACACCTGGTGATGTGCTCGGTGTTCTCATGAGGACTTTTTTTTTTATACTTATGTGTTAACTTTTTTGTGTCAGTTTATTTACTTGTTTGTATATCGATTTATTTATTTATTTGTTTGTTTTTTTTTTTGCTTATTCATTTATTTATTTATCTATTTATTTATTTACTTACTTATTTCATTATTCATTTATTCACTTATTTTATTTTATTTTATTTATTTATTTATTCATTTACTTATTTATCCATTTATGCATTTATTTATTTATTTATCTATTTATTTATATATCTATTTATTTATTTATTCATTAATTCATTCATTTGTTCATTCATTCGTTCGCTCTTTCATTCAATCATTCATTCATTAATCCATTAATCATTTATTCGTTTATCTATTTATTTGTTATTCATTCATTCATTCATTCATTCATTCATTCAACCATCCCTTAATTCACTCATTCATTCATTCGCTTATTCATTCATTCATTCATTCATTCATGCATTCATTGATTTATTCGTTCATCCATTCATTCATTCTTTTATGTATTCATTCATGCATTTATGTATTCATTCATTCATTTATTGTTTGTTTGTTGGTTGGTTGGTTTGTATGTGTGTGTGTGTGTGTGTATGTGCGTGCGTGCGTGTGTGTGTGTGTGTGTGTGTGTGTGTGAGTGTGTGTGTGTGTGTGTGTGTGTGTGTATGTGTGTGTATCTGTGTGTGTGTAAGTGTATATTGCGTATGTTTTCAAACGGTAATATAGCTCTGATATCGCTTTACACAAGGGCTTTAAACAAAATAATAATCTTTTTTTCATTTATTTGTTTTCAGGGTTATCATTTTCTCAGATGCCCGAATACACGTTGTTTTGCTCACACTGCGCAGGTGGGGTACGTTGCTGCGCAGTCTGCATACTCTGACCTGTCTTTGTAAGATGGGCGTGCGATCAGGATGGTTTCATTGCTTTCATTGGCATGACTTACAGGATCTTTAACATGCGTAGGCCTACTTGATGTTGTCAGTGTTCTGCGTGCTTATACGCACGAACGGGGCTTAGGCAGGAGCAGGTCTGCATGCACATGGTGACATGGGAGATGGGGAAAATCTCTCCTTCCTTTGGGGAAAATCTCTCCTTCCTTTGGGGAAAATCTCTCCTTCCTTTAGGGAAAAATCTCTCCTTCCTTTGGGGAAAATCTCTCCTTCCTTGGGGAAAATCTCTCCTTCCTTTGTCCACCAGGCGAGAGGTACCGTACCATGGCATGGCAGGATTGAACTCAGACTTCCCCGAATGGATGACTGATGTCTTGTCCACTTTGTCTATTGCGTCCGTCCATCCACGCAACTGCTTGATCTGCTGTCTTTATACTTCCTTATGTTTGTTGGATGTGTGTATATATGTATATATATATATATATATATATATATATATATACTTATATATATATATGTATATGTGTGTATGTATGTACATGTATGTATGTATAGATAGGTAGTCAGATAGATAGATAGATAAATAGATAGATATATGAATACAAAGGTAGGTAGGTAGATAGGTAGGTAGATGAATATAGATATAGATACACAAATATAAACATAAATATCTAGATATAGATAAAGATATGCATACATATAGAATTAGACAGATATTGATATAGACGTATAGATATAAATGTACAAATATAGATACATAGATTTAGATACAGACATGCATACAGATATAGATATAGATATTAATATAACTATAGATATACATAAATATAGATATATTGATACAGATATAGATACACACCTATAGATACAGATGTGAATATAGAATTAGATATCAATATACATGTAGATGCAGATATACGTTTTGTCATGCAGGAGTACTTCGATTTATTGGAATCGGAATATTCTATATTTGCTTCGCCGTAATCAACAAATGATGAGCAGGCAGATTCCTTAAACCAATACACGCAAAACGCTGCGCACTAGCAAAGTCTTGAAATGGAAGTGGAGACTGGGGCGGGGGAGGGGGGGGGGGGGGGGGAGGAATCAATGAAACACTAAACTGACACTCGCCAGAATGACTGCAGCATTAAAAATGAGAGCATACAGGCCAGCCTTTGTGTTGTAGGCTAGGATTAAACTCGAGACGTCAAATTTTGCATGATTTGTATTATATCTGGATCGGCGGCTTTGGTGAATGTGGAGAGGGGATGGGCGTCGCCCTCGTGGTGCTGGCCCCGAGAGAAGTAGAGGTCTCTGCCACCTCACTCCCCTGTGCGACGCCAAGGTTATGGAACTATCTAGGGAGGTAGGACCTCAGGACCTAGCCAGCACACGGGTTTAGGTGCAGGCTTTAAGCTCGTGCCGGGTTAATTCTGGATCTTCTCCATCACGTGCCGCCTGTGACGTTACGTTAGTGCATATGGAATTCAATGAGAAATTGAAATTGAAAAATTGAAATTGTTGAATGCGATCTTTGCCAAGAGCCCTGGCGTGTACTGCTGAGTGCATTAGTGACTGTTTGGCGGCTAAAAGTTTCTTGTCTGGGTTGTCTGGATTTTCCTAGTGAGTTTCTGAAACCATCAGCAGTCTTTCTTAGGTTATGTTCTCTCTGTCTCTCTGTCTTTCTGTCTCTGTGTCTCTGCCTCTCTGTCTCTGTCTGTCTCTGTCTCTCTGTCTCTCTGTCTCTGTCTGTCTCTGTATCTCTGTCTCTGTCTGTCTCCGTCTCTCTGTCTCTGTTTGTCTCTGCCTCTCTGTCTCTGTCTGTCAAAGGGTTAAGTTTTTGCAGCTGATGAATAGGGTGAGGGAGTCAAAGGGTTAACTGTGCCAGGGAGCGATTTTTTATTTTTTTTATTTTTTTTTTATTTTGCTTTTGCGGATGCTTAAAATGAAAATGTCTTTGACATCTTGTCGCTTTCGCTGACATTTTCAGTATGGCACGAGTGTCAAAACTGAGTTGGTGAGAAACTGAAAAATACTTACAACAGAGTTTGTCAAAAACAAGCCTGGTCTGTACGACCAAAGACTCAACAGAGTATCGCGATGCCAGACTGCAAACAAATGTTTGGGCAAGCATTGTTTTTTTGTTTTTTTCCAGGGGACGTTCGGATTTTGATGACAAGTTTGTTTTTTTTTCAAAGCCCACAATTCTGACAAACTAGGCGCCATCTTATCACACACTGGTTTTCAAGCCCGCGTGGTGTTTACAAATCGGAATTTATCGGATGTACGTTTTTACGCATGAATGTGTTCATTTTGAGCAATAATAACTGTTTTAATTAAGCGTTTCCGGATTACCTTTGTGTTTGCGTTTGCTTTTGCACAGTAATGTGTACGTGGCTTTACTATCAACCTTCTATTTCTTGTGTTCATTTTGAGGAATAACTGCTATGCATTTCCGGGTTGTGTTTGTGTTTCCTTTTGCGTTTGCGTTTGCACACTAATATGTACGTGGCTTAACTATCACCCTTCTGTTTCTTGTGTTTATATTTTGAGGAATAATTGTTGTGTATTTCCAGATTACGTTTGCGTTTTTTGCGTTTGCGTTTGCACACTAATACGCACGCGGCTTTACTATCATCCTATTATTTCTTACATTCATTTTGAGCATTAACTGCTATGTTTCCGGATTACGTTTTCGTTTTTGCGTTTGTATTTGTTCACTAATGTTATCACCCTTCTATTTCTTGTGTTCATTTGGAGGAATAACTGTTTGCATTTTCGGATTACTTTTGCGTTTTTGCGTTTGTGTTTGCACACTATGTACGCGGTTTTAATATCACCCTCCTATTTTTTGTGTTCATTTTGAGGAATAACTTATGCATTTCCGTATTACATTGGCGTTTTTGCGTTTGCGTTTGCGTTTGCGTTTGTGCATTAATATGTACGCGGTTTTACTATCATCCTTCTGTTTCTTGTGTTCATTTTGAGGAATAACTGTTAAGCGTTTCCGGATTGCGTTTGTGTTTGCGTTTACGTTTGCGCATTAATATGTACGCGGTTTTACTATCATCCTTCTGTTTCTTGTGTTCATTGTGAGCAATAATAACTGAAGCATTTCTGGATTACTTTTGCGTATTCGTTTACGTCTGCGTTTGCACACTAGTGTTATCACCCTTACATTTCTTGTGTTCATTTTGAGGAATAACTGTTATGCATTTCCGGATCACGTTTTGCGTTTTTGCGTTTGCGTTTGCGTTTGCATACAAATGTGTACGTGGCTTGACTGTTACCCTTCTTATTTCTTGTGTTCATTCTGAGCAATAATAACTGATGCATTTCCGGTTTATGTTTACGTTTGCGTTTGCGTTTGTACATTAATTTGTATGCGGCTTTACTATCACCCTTCTATTTCTTGTGTTCATTTTGACCAATAACTGTTATGCATTTCCGGATTGCGCTTGCGTTTTTGCGTTTGCGTTTGTGTTTGTACACTAATGTGTACGTGGCTTAACTATCACCCTTCTTATTTCTTGTGTTTATTTTGAGGAATTGAGGCATTTCGGGTTCCGTTCGCGTTTGCGTTTGCGTTTGTATACTAATATGTACGTGGCTTCACTGTCACCCGTCTGTTTTTTACGTTAATTTGAAAAATGTTATGCATTTCTGGATTGCTTTTGCGTTTGTACACTAATGTTATCACCTTTCTTTTTCTTGTGTTCATTTTGAGGAATAATGTAAAGCATTTCCATATCACGTTGGCGTTTTTGCGTTTGCGTTCGTACACTAATTTGTACGCGGGTTTATTATCACCCTTCTTATTTCTTGAGTTCATTTTGAGTAATTGAGGCATTTCCGGGTTACGTTAGCGTTTGGGTTTGCGTATGCACACCAATGTGTACGTGGCTTCATTATCACCTGTCTATTTCTTGTGTTTATTATGAACAATAATAACTGATGTGTTTCCGGATTACGTTCGCGTTTTTGCGTTTGCGTTTGCGTTTGCGTTTGCGTTTGTACACTAATATATATGTACGTGGCTTTACTTAACACCTTTCTACTTCTTGTGCACGTTGACCGGGCTCTTCGAACGAACGAACGAACGCTGAACGAACACCCAGGTTACATCGTTCGTGTACGACTTCTGAGGGCCATGAGGTATGTTGACAGGAGTGGCTGTGTTCCTTTCCCCGTGCAGTGAACCTCAATCAAACGGTTGACAGGCAGCACAGACAGTGACAGATCAGGCCGCTCTATCGCCACCATCCATCCATCTTCCTGCGAAGGTTACACACCCTTAGGCAACTAGCATCGACTTTTAGAAGAGTGAGTCCTGAGGTGGGTGGTTGTCCTTAAAATGTGAATTTAAAAATCGATTTTTTTTTTTTTGCACGCGATTTCCCGTGGTCGTACAGGTGGAGAGCTTGGGGGAAACGTTTAAAAGGAAGTAAGAATATGTCCACAAATATAGTCATTCTAAGAATGACTGCCACAACGTAGAACAATGATTGCACAAATACAACTCATTATCTACAATATAAGGAGATGCAGTACAATACAGTACTGTCCAATAAGTACAATGAACAGTGCAATACAATACAATGCAATCTCTTTCCCTGTCCCTGTCCCTGTCTCTGTCTGTCTGTTTGTCTGTCTGTCTCACTGACTGACTGTCTGTCCGTCTGTCTGTCTCTGTCTGTCTGTCTGCTTGTCTGTCTGCCTGTCTGTCTGTCTGTCTCTGTATGTGTGTGTGTGTATGTATGTGTGTGTGTGTGTGTGTGTGTGTATGTGTGTGTGTGTGTGTGTGTGTGTGCTATTGTTTGCTTTTGTATGTTTAATATGTTAATACATTACTGTAAAGTTTAACAAGCGTCTCTGTGGCATGGACTGTCTGCTTGTCTCTCTGTCTGTCTGTCTGTCTGTCTGTCTGACTGTCTGTCTCTGTCTGTCTGTTTGTCTGTCTGTCTGCCTGTCTGTCTGTCTGTCTGTCTGTCTGTCTCTCTGTATGTGTGTGTGCATGTGTGTGTGTGTGTGTGTGTGTGTGTGTGTGTGTGTGTGTGTGTTATTGTTTGTTTTTGTATGTTTAATATGTTACTGTAAATTTAACAAGCGTCTTTGTGGCATGGGCTATTCTAACTATGCATATGAAATTATTATTGACAGTAGTGTTAGTAGTGATAGTCGCATTAGTAGTGGTGGTGGTGGTGGTGGAGGAGGAAATAGTAGTAGTACTAATAGTTCTTGTTCTTGTTCTTCTTTTTGTTTTGTGTAATCACTGAAAAAATGCTTCCAAACTCAAATTCTGCATTTCAATAATAATAATTTTTAAAAAAACTACGTACGCACACAAACACCCACACACCCACACACCCACAAATGAAAGAGATTTAGCCAATGGCTTTCTGCATACATGTTGACCTATGAGATCCAAAGAAATCGCCACGCTTTAACTCTTTGGCTCCAACTCTTTGGCTCCTGCACCCTATCCACCAACTGCGAAAAAAAATTAACCCTTTGACTGCCTCACCCTATCCACCAGCTTCCTGACTCCCGCACCTTCTCCACCAGATCCCTGCAGGAAGCTGGTGGATAGGGTGAGGGAGTCAAAGGGTTCAGTTTTTGCTTTGCTAGCATGGTTGACAAATGCAGGATGCTGGTGGACAGGGTGAGGGAGTCAGCATGGTTGACAAATGCAGGATGCTGGTGGACAGAGTGAGGGAGTCAGCATGGTTGACAAATGCAAGATGCTGGTGGACAGGGTGAGGGAGTCAGCATGGTTGACAAATGCAGGATGCTGGTGGACAGAGTGAGGGAGTCAGCATGGTTGACAAATGCAAGATGCTGGTGGACAGGGTGCAAGAGTCAAAGGTTTAAATGAAACATCAGTTATATCTGGGCGGATCGAACCCTGGCCTTCAGAATGGAAAGTCTGACCTTTGCCCACTTGACTGCCTCGCCTGGCAGGGGAAGAGAGCATCCACTACTAACCCTGAAAATGTTGCTGCTTAAGGACAGGATTACGCGTTAGGGACCTCACAGTCTTCCTACCAACTATAAGCACAAGCGAGAGATGTGGTATAATCCTCCCCCTCTCTCACATAAGAGCACGATCTGGTCAGCTAAAGTAGCCCTGTGTTTCACGACTTCCACGATTGATGGCTCCAAGATGACAGTGCTTCAAGTGTCCCGTGGAATCTTTATGGAGTCCTCAAACGTACGTTCCCCAGGCTGTTTCATGACGACCGACCTTCGTGGTTGACGCTGTGTTAGCAACAACCGCTCATTCACTTACTACTACTACTACTGCTGCTACTGCTGGTGGTAGTAGTGGTGGTGGTGGTGGTGATCTCTTTGGAACGGTGACGAGGTAACATTTTGACTTCCTCCTCCCCCCCCCCCCCCATCCACCACGTGTTCTGTACTAATTGAACCATATGCGTGATTCATACCTTACTTTCGTTACAGTGATAACAGTCTTTAATTAACTCGTGGGTGAAAATTAGTGGTTTTAGGTTGTCTATGCATTGTGTGTCTTTTGTGAATTAGGAACATCAAAAAACACATAAAAATAGAACTAGAGTGTGTATATATTGTGTGTCTTATATGAATTAGGAACACCAAAAACACATAAAAATAGAACTAGAATGTGTATATATTGTGTGTCTTATATGAATTAGGAACATCAAAAACATAAAAATAGAACTAGAATGTGTATATATTGTGTGTCTTATATGAATTAGGAACACCAAAAACATAAAAATAGAACTAGAATGTGTATATATTGTGTGTCTTATATGAATTAGGAACACCAAAAACACATAAAAATAGAACTAGAATGTGTATATATTGTGTGTCTTATATGAATTAGGAACACCAAAAACATAAAAATAGAACTAGAGTGTGTATATATTATGCGTCATATGAATTAGGAACATCAAAAACATAAAAATAGAACTAGAATGTGTATATATTATGTGTTTCATATGAATTAGGAACATCAAAAACACATAAAAATAGAACTAGAATGTGTATATATTATGCGTCATATGAATTAGGAACATCAAAAACACATAAAAATAGAACTAGAGTGTGTATATATTATGCGTCATATGAATTAGGAACACCAAAAAACACATAAAAATAGAACTAGAATGTGTATATACTGTGTGTCTTATATGAATTAGGAACACCAAAAACACATAAAAATAGAACTAGAATGTGTATATATTGTGTGTCTTATATGAATTAGGAACATCAAAAAACATAAAAATAGAACTAGAATGTGTATATATTGTGTGTCTTATATGAATTAGGAACACCAAAAACACATAAAAATAGAACTAGAATGTGTATATATTGTGTGTCTTATATGAATTAGGAACATCAAAAACACATAAAAATAGAACTAGAATGTGTATATATTGTGTGTCTTATATGAATTAGGAACATCAACAACACATTAAACATAAAACCATAATGTGTATTTGATGTATAAGAAGAGGAGAAAATCGGCTGTCTTGGATTATTTCTGTTGCGTGTCGTATGAATTAGGAACATCAAAAACACATAAAAACAATAGAACCATAATGTGTATTTGATATATACGAAGACGAAAAAATTGGCTGTCTTAGATTGTTTCTGTATTGTGTGTCTTTTATAAAGTAGGAACATCAAAAACATAAAAATATAGAACCAGAATGTGTATTTGGTATACAAGAAGACAAGAAAATACAGGTGCAAATTTTTGGGGCAACTGGTCTTTGTTAAACGTATACGTATACAAAAGACAAATAGATAACTAACTAACTAACTAACTAACTAACTAACTAACTAACTAACTTAATATGTTTTTTGCAGTTGGTGGATAGGGTGCAGGAGCCAAAGGGTTAAAGCGTGGGTATTTCATTGGATCTCATAGGTCAACATATATGCAGAAAGCCATTGGCTAAATCTCATTCATTTGTGGGTGTGTGGGTGTGTGGGTGTGTGGGTGTGTGCGTACGTAGGCTTTTTTTTTATTATTATTATTATTATCGAAATGCAGAATTTGAGTTTGGAAGCATTTTTTTTTTTGTGATTACACAAAACAAGAACAAGAACAAGAACTACTACTACTACTACTATTTCCACCACCACCACCACCACTACTAATGCGACTATCACTACAAACACTACTGTCAATAACGATTTAAAATGCATAGCTAGAACGGTCCATGCCACAAAAACGCTTGTTAAACTTTACATAACATATCAATAAATAAATAAATAGATGAATAAATAGATAAATAAATGAATAAATAAATGAATAAATAAACAAAAAATAGATAGATAGATAGATAGATAGATAGATAAATGAATAAATCAGTAAATAAATAAATAAATAAATAAATAATAAATGAATGAATAAATAATAAATAAATAAATAAATAAATAAATAAATAATAAATAAATAAATAAATAAATAAATAAATAAATAAATAAATGAATTGATAAATTAATAAATAAATTAATTAATAAATACATTCACAAAAGAACTGGGAGTTAAAGGGAGTTGGGGGCGGGGGAAACAGCAG
>JAPXFY010000019.1:51186664-51194164 GCA_030674185.1 Monoplex corrugatus
CACTTGCTAGACGGGGGTTTCTCCTCTGAGGGCCTTCTGCTGTCCGGATTTCCCCAGATTTTCTTACTACTTTCTGTATGTCTCTGTTCTCCAAACTTACTTGCACTCAGTACATTGCCGTTAGATACCTACAAGACAGCATACTTTAGTAATACACCCAAAATAACTACAAAGATTGTAATCCTCTTGTATTAATGCTGTTTGAAGCGTGTGCAGTCTGTAGTAGTTATCATTCACGAATCTTTGAAACATCGACGTTTTCAAACTTACAACTTCAAGCTTCAAAACACTTTCTTACACAAGGATAGTAGCAGCACAATCTCCCCATTGGACCTTCCTTACAGCTAGTTTTTGATAGTCTACACAAATAACATTACGTCGTAAAAATAACACTTTTACCATTTGAGTCCAGCACTTGTCTGTCAGCATCCTGCATGGTCAACTATGCTAACAAAGCAAAAACTTAAACTTTTGATTCCCGAACCCTATCCATCAACTTCCTGCAGGAAGCTGGTGGATAGACCGAGGGAATCGAAAAGGTTAAGTTTTTGCAGTTGGCACATAGGGTTATGGAGTCAAAGGGTTAAAACTAGACTATTAAAAAAAAACGACTCGTTAAGACATAAGTTACAACCAGACAAAGGCTAGGATCCATGGAGTAGGAAAGGTCATCTAGAGAAAGTAAAAACGACCCAGAATTTTTCAACAGTAGAAGTTATTATTAGCTGAAAGATATGTTTCAAGCATGCTGTTGCTAATCTGTGAATGCGCGTAGCCTTCATCAAATCTGTGATCCTCTAAAACTATAAGTTCTGTTTTAAACCTTCAAAATCGAAACGAGCAAACGGAGGTATAATTATTATAGGTAAAGCAGAGGAATTGGGCAGGTGACCAAGTGGTTACATCACCTGCTTAGGATGCGAGAAATCCCGGTTCGGGTCACGGGTCGGACAGACCATTTTTTTCATACCCTCACCCCCCCCCCCCCCCCCACCCACGTTTTTTTTTTTTTTGTTTGTTTTGTTTGTTTGTTGTTTTTTCGACATTTAAGTGGTGATCTGTGTGCCAGTCTTTCAGGTAAAACATAAACTGACGCACTCTGTGCTCGTGCAAGGTCCCACTGCAGCAAAGGAGTTATTGTCCGTGGCAAAATTCTGTGTCAGACCACTTTCGTATGTGAAAGAGAAACACACACATACAGAATAAAGAGAAACAATATGAGTGGTGCTGGACTGCGGCGACACGTTTCTCCCTGCAACCCGAATTTCAAATGGCTATAAATTTTTGCAAATAAAAACAAACAACAAACAAATGAATGAATACATGTTTTAACGTTTAAAACTGGTTGAATATTTATCATCCGTGCGAAGGGACGTAATTGGGCTTTGAAATAGGAGTGTATGTTGTATGCAGGCTATTGCCAGTACTAGCTTCAGTACAAATAAAATGTGAGAAAAATTATTAAATTTCCTAATTAAAAGGCATTATAACATATTCATAACTTCGATCGATGAGTCAAACTAACCAATTTTCAAAATCACGATCAAGCTAAACGCAGGAACAAGGGCCGTAAATCTATTAACGTTAAGATAACGTTAAGCGTAGCTCTCAATACAAGTATTCCAGTTCTCTGGTTGTGTCCCATGCTGACATAAAACAGAAGATTGCGTGTATTGCTTCCTCCAACAAATAAGAATATGAAAAAAGAGCGCTTGAAAGATTTCATCATCTTTTGTTGTGCTTCTCTGGCTAGACCCTTGATTTCTGAACGCTCTGTGTAGTAAAATACTGATCTGAACAATGTGTTGATCATCCCTAACTTCACGTCATAGTTACAGACTTATTGTGTTCATCCTTTCATTGTTCTTATCTATTGTTATTCCTCCACCAGTGGGCCTATTGTGTGTGTGTGTGTGTGTGTGTGTGTGTGTGTGTGTGTTGTGTGTGTGTGTGTGTGTGTGTGTGTGTGTGTGTGAGTGTTTTGTGTGTGCAGATAGATTATACATATAGATACAGTACATAGATAGACAGACAGATGGAATAGATAGATAAGTAGATAGATAGAAGATAGATAGATAGACAGACAACAGAAGATAGATAGACAGATAGATAGACATAAGATAGATAGATAGATAGACAGATAGAGATAAAGACAGATAGATGAAGATAGATAGATAAAGATAGATAGATAGATAGAAGATAGATAATAGATAGATAGACAGACAGATAGATAGATGATAGATAGAAGATAGATAGACAGATAGATAGATAGCAGATAGATAGAAACAGAGATAGATAGATAGAATAGATAGATAGATAGTATAGATAGATAGATAGATAGAGATAGATAGATAGATAGTAGATAGATAGATAGATATGATAGAAAGATAGATAGATAGTAGATAGATAGATAGATAGATAGATAGATAGGTAGTAGATAGATAGATAGATAGGTAGATAGATAGATAGGTAGATAGACAGATAGATAGATAATAGATAGATAGATAGATAGATAGATAGATAGATAGATAGATAGATGACCAGGGTTATGTGTTATGTATTTTCAGACAATGTGAGTGTGTATTCATTTGTGTACATGTGTGTGTGTGTGTGTGTCTGTGTGGTTGTGTATGTTGTTTTGTGTGTGTGTGTGTGTGTGTGCACGAATGTGTGCGTGCGCGTGAGCGCGCGTGCGTGTGTATATGTGTGTGCGTGTGTCTGTATGTGTGTACATGTAAGTGTAACTTACCAGTGCCTCTGTACGTATAACTACACTCTGTATCTTGTAAATTATATAACGCAGCAGTTTATTATTCCAAATTAGCTCGAAAACTAGCGCTACACATAAAAACATGTTATCTACAAACGAAATCAGACTTTTTGACAGCTACAACGAACGAACAGCCTTCCATAGTTTACCGTGTGCTCGTATGAATAATCTACGTCAGCAAAGTAAGGCTGGCTATGTGTGCCTGAAGGGGGAAAAAGGCATAAAATGTTCATGTCAACATGTAGATGCGTGTCGTGACTGTAAATTGTCTTTATAGTTTTTTTTATCCCTTAAGTCGTGAGGTGTTTACATATTCAGAGATGAAAAATTTTGTTTTGCTGATTTTTTTTTCTTTTTCATATTGTTGTTGTTGTTGCTGCTGTTTGTGTTGTTACTGTTATTATTGTTACTATTATTATTATCATTATCATTATTATTATCATTATCATTATCATCATTATCATCATCACAATTTTGTTGTTGTTGTTGTTGCTGTTTTGTTCATCATGATGTTTTTAGTGGTATTATCATCAGTATATTATTATCATCGTCGTCGTCGTCGTCGTCATCATCATCATCATTTTTCTTATTTTTATTGTTATTGTTATCAGTAGTGGCAGTAGTAATAATGATAATAGTAGTAATAGTAGTAGTAGTAGTGGCAGTAGTAATAATGATAATAGTAGTAATAGTAGTAGTAGTAGTGGCAGTAGTAATAATGATAATAGTAGTAATAGTAGTAGTAGTAGTGGCAGTAGTAATAATGATAATAGTAGTAATAGTAGTAGTAGTAGTGGCAGTAGTAATAATGATAATAGTAGTATAGTAGTAGTAGTATGCAGTAGTAATAATGATAATAGTAGTAATAGTATAGTAGTATGGGAGTAGTAATAATGATAATAGTAGTAATAGTAGTAGTAGTAGTAGTAGTATAGTAATGATAATAGTAGTAATAGTAGTAGTAGTAGTAGTAGTAGTAGCAGCAGCAACAGCAGCATCGTCATCGTCATCATTATTATTATTATATTATTATTTTATCATTATTATTATCATCATTAATAAACTCCAGCTTAATGACGACAAGACGGAAGCTATCCTCATTGGCACCCGTCAGAAACTTTCTCAGCTGCCCCCTCTTTCTCTCTCATTATGTAATACATCAGTCCCAATTTCTGACTCAGCTAAAAACCTTGGTGTCTGCCTTGACTCTACCCTCTCCATGAACAACTTTGTTTCTCAAACTGCCAGATCTTGCTACTATCACCTCCATCGTATAAGCCTGATCAGGAAGTATCTCTCTGTTGAAACAACTGCAAAACTCGTTCTCTCCTTCATAATGTCTCGCATTGACTATTGCAATTCACTCCTGTCTGGTCTTCCTGCCTCCACCATCCACATCCTACAGCGCATTCAAAACAATGCTGCACGCCTTGTACTCAAAAAGAAAAAGCTGACCACATTTCTCCTCTCCTGGCACAACTTCACTGGCTCCCTGTATCAAAGCGCATACAGTACAAACTTGGCACCATGTGCTACAAAAGCCTCAATAACGCATCCCCCGATTACCTGTCAAGCCTACTTGAGATCTATCTTCCCTCACGTACCCTCTGCTCTGCCTCCGATCCTCTGACTTTTCGCTTTCCACGCACTAAGCTCAATACCTATGGTCCACGAGCCTTCTTTGTTTCTGGTCCACTCTCCTGGAACAAACTTCCTCTCTCAGTCCGTCAGCAACCTACTCTTGTCTCCTTCAAGTCCGCTCTCAAAACTCACCTTTTCTCCTCTGCATGAAATCCTGACCTCACTCATCCCCTCTGTAGCCTGTCTCCGCTCGGAGTGGAATCACATTGTAATATATATTTGTATATAATATGCTCTCTATAATTTTCCATTGCTTTTATTCTTTTTCCCCATTTATAGCCATGTGTGAGTGTGTGTGTGTGTGTGTGTGTGTGGTGTGTGGGCGCGCGTGCGTATGTGTATGTTCGGCGCTTAGATTTGATTTCTATCAAGATTTTGCGCTATATAAATATTGTAATTATTAATTATTATAATAATATTGCTGTTGTCATCATCATCATCGTCGTCGTCGTCATCATCATTATCATTATTGTTATCATCATTGTCGTCGTCGTCGTCGTCATCATCATCGTCATCATCATCATTATCTTTACATCAATTTATTCATCTATTCATTTCATTTTATCTTCATTGATCCATCTTTTGTGTCGCCTCAGTGTCAGTTACCCCGCGCGCTCATTTCGACTCTACAAGTACATACAACACACTCTCAGACCTACCAAAACTTAGTGCTGCCATGAGAGCAAGAAATGAAGCACTAACAGAATGTGAGACTTTCTATTTATTTGATTAACAACTTCTTCGTGTTCTTCGTAAACTTCTGCACTAAAATGTTGATAGTCGATACGTATAGAGCTGTATACCTCACAGATAGCGATGAGATCTGGTTAAAGTCTATGGTGTGGTGTGGTGTGTTTTACCCACAAGCTAAACGAGCGATGGGTGTTTGTGTTTGTGTTTGTGTGTGTGTGGTGTGTGTGTGTGTGTGTGTGTGTGTGTGTGTGTGTGTGTGTGTGTGTGTGTGTGTGTGTGTGTGTGTGTTTGTGTTTGTGTTCGTGTGTGTGTTTTGTATATGTGTGTTTGTGTGTGCTTGAATGTGCATGTGTTCGTTCGTTCTTTGATTTAACGTCTTTTCACTATGAGTGATATTAGACGGGGGGGGGGGGGGGGGGGGGGGGGAGGTGAGAGATGAGAGATGGGCGGGTTGGATTTGGGGCAGAGAGGAGACAGAGTTATAGACATAAGTAGGTGGGAAAATAGAAAAATGGAACAAAAACTTAACACTAACAATTAACATGAACAATGTGAATGGGAAATTTAACTCTAAAGTACAAACTTCATAAACTTTACTGTGCGTGCGTGTGTGTGTGTGTGTGTGTGTGTGTGTGTGTGTGTGTGTGTGTGTGTGTGTGTGTGTGTGTGTGTGTGTGATATGTGTGTGTGTTTAATTGTATTTGTGTTTGTGTGTGTGTGTGTTTTTTTGTGTGTGTGTGTGTGTGTGTTTGTGTGTGCTTGTGTTTGCGTTTGTGTTTGTGTGTGTGTTTGTGTTTTTTGTGTTTGTGTGCGTGAGTTTGTGTTTGTATGCATGTGCTTGTGTTTGTGTTTGTGTTTTGTAGTGTGTGTGTGTGTGAGTGTTGTGTGTGTGTGTGGTGTGTGTGTGTGTGTGTGTGAGTGTGTGTTTGTGTCCGTGAGAGTGTGTGTGAAGTGTGTGTATGTGTGTGTGTGTGTATGTAAATGTGAATGTGAATGTGCATATGTATGCATGTATATGTGTGTGTGCGTGTGTCAATGCGTATGTGTGTGTGTTTGTGTTTGCGTGCTCGAGTGCGCGTGCGCTTGCATGTGTGTGTATGAAGCAAGCCATACACTTCACAGCCAGCAATGAGGTCTGTTGGAAGTCCACGGTACCTTGTTTGCCCAGAAGTCAAAAGCGCCATGAGAGAGAAGATGAAAAGACATCGTGTGACATGTAAAACATACTGTGATGTATTGCCCCACTTGGTCCGTCTCTTCCCTTAGCCTGCTTTGGTTTTGTTTCATACATTCTCTCTGTCTCTCTCTTTCTGTCTCTGTCTCTGTCTCTCTGTCTCTCTCTGTCTGTCTGTCTGTCTGTCTTGTCTGTCTGTCTCTCTCTCTATCTCTGTCTTTCTGTCTCTGTCATTCTCTCTGTCTCTCTCTGTCTCTCTTTCTCTCTCTCTCTCTTTCTGCCTCTGTCTTTCTGTGTCTATCTGTCTTTGTCTCTCTCTGTCTCTCTTTCTCTCTCTCTTTTTGCCCCTGTCTTTCTCTCTCTCTCTCTTTTTTTGTTTGTTTGTTTTTGTTTCTGTCTCTGTCTTTCTGTCTCTGACTCTCTCTGTCTGTCTCTGTCTCTGTCTCTATCTTTGTCTCTCTCTATGTATATAATTCTCTCTCTGTTTCTGTCTCTGTCCTTCTGTCTCTGTCTGTCTGTCTCTCCCTCCCCCCCCCCCCTCTCTCTCTCTCTCTCTGTCTCTGTCGTTCTCTCTGTCTCTCTCTGTCTCTCTTTCTCTCTGTCTTTCTGCCTCTGTCTTTCTGTGTCTGTCTCTCTGTCTCTGTGTCTGTGTCTGTGTCTGTGTTTGTGTCTCTGTCTCTGTCTCTCTCTATCTGTCTATCTCTCTCTCTGTCTCTGTCTCTCTCTCCCCCCCCCTGCCCCCCATTCTCCTCTATCTACCTTTACCTGGTCTTCTCTGGTCTTGTCTTGTCATGTCATGTTATAATAGTAGTAGTAGTAGTAGGAGGAGGAGGAGGAGGAGGAGGAGTAGCGGTAGTAATAGTATCATTATCATCATCTTCTTCTTCTTCATTATCTGTACTATTATAGTAGTACTTGTTGTTATATCATAGTTGTCGTTTCATAGTTACTCTCTCTCTCTCTCTCTGTCTGGTTGTTGTGATGTCCGCTTTTGTATATACATGAAAAAAAAATGCAATAACAACAAAAAAACTCTGACCCGGCAGGGATGCGGTATATATAATGCATGCATGCGTGTCTGTTCTGCGTGCGCGCCTTTCCATCAAGCGTGTAATAAATTTTGGCTGCTCTCAAAATGTGTGTCACTGACTATGGCGCTCCTTTCTATGGCACGATGAATTCCATGAAGCTGAGTGGACCTGGACCTGTTTTTTTTTAAATG
>JAPXFY010000019.1:51214164-51221664 GCA_030674185.1 Monoplex corrugatus
AAACAAACAACAACATGAAAACAGAACCAATGAAAACATGTTGAATTAATTTAACGATTCAAGACAAGCCCAAATTTCAGCACAACCCGCCTTTAGCTTTGTCAAGCATTTAGTTGGGGCATTGATCGATTGACTTGGTTCAGTTTTACGTCAGCACCCACACCTCAAGTGACATAATAGCCTACGAGGATGACCATCCCAGGTGAAGTGAGCGAAAGGGGTTGGGGTAGTTTATCTTAATCATGTACAGACACCACCAGAACAATAATTACGTTAAAACGGGCAGTGATTAGGCAGGATTTAATACAGCACAGCCTTTGGTTAGAATCCACGAAACTGCAGTTATCAGACTTATTTCAAGAGGGAATTCACCGCGCTCGGACAGCTCCATATGCGCTCCACCCAAATCTGCCAGCAATTATCTGACAGATTTCATGAGCCTGCACAAAACCCTACGCACTGGCAAGGTCTTCGAACGAGGAAAAGCGAGAAGGGACCCATCAAAACACTAAGCTGACACCACCAGAATGATGGAAACATTGAGACGGGCAGCGAACAGGTTAGTTTTTAATGTTGCGGGCTGAGATTGGTAACGAACAGACCAGAAGTTTCATGTTGCAGGCAAGGAGTGAACTCAAGACACTGAAGAAATAAGAGGGAAGCAGGGAGAATTTTTATAATATTGATCAAAGAACATAACTCCTGAGAGTCACGTAGGAATTATCTCCCATGTTGTAGAACTTCTCAAATCAGCGCTACCCATTCAGCTAGCATAGAAGCAGATCTACAAAGCACAAAAACCGTAAGAGGAGTTTTCTGAGCCGACGGTTTTTGTGCTTTGTATCTGCTTCTATACTAGCTGAATGGGTAGCGCAAACTGTGTTAGATTTGAGAAGTTCTACAACATGGGAGATAATTTCTACGTGACTCTCAAGAGTCACGACACTGAATCTCGTGTCCACGGCTCTGCCAACACAGGCCAACCAGCCTGCTGGGTTGATCTTAAGGGGAGGGTGGGAGAAGGGAGAAAATGAGAAATGAGGGAAGAGGGGATGAATAATAAGCGTCGGGAAAGACGTAGAGAGGGAAGGGGAGAGACGGGGGCACAGGAGGCAGGGCGGGGGCGGGGGAGGGGGGAGCTTAGGGAAGGTATTGTGTATGTAACCTGACAGAGGAGAATGCTTATGTGTTACCGTTTGTCAAAACGTGAATTACAGCGTTTCCGTGAACGGGATCACGTCACCCAATGAGAGCAGAGAGCTGGGGGAAAGAAGCAGCCAATCGCTGAAGCCACTGCCTTTCGAAAGGTTCATGAAGGAATTTGGCTTACCCGACAAGTTTCCGTCCCAAGGAAAGTGCTTGACATTGTCGTGGTGACTTTCCTTCATCTAAGGTAGGGGTTTGTTCTTCTGTGTGTGTGTGTGTGTGTGTGTGTGTGTGTGTGTGTGTGTGTGTGTGTGTGTGTGTGTGTGTGTGTGTGTGTTTTCCTTTGGCTGTTACGTTTTTTTTTACATAAATTACCCCTTTTATTTCCCTTACCCTATCTACCAGTTTCCCGCACGTTTTCAAAAGTTTTTTTTCCTCTAGGCGGCGTCTCGGTGTTTGGAAAGTTCCATATACAACAAGACTGTATATGTCCCGAGATGGAAAAGGACACACACACACGCGCGCACGCACATGCATACATAAACACACACGGACACGCACGCACAGAAACACACACACACACACACACACACACACACACACACACACACATAGATAATCATACACACACACACATATAAATACACACATACACACACTCACGTACACATATATACACTCTCTCACACACACATACACACGCATATACATACACACACTCGCCCACATACACAGAAAAACACACACACATACCGTGGATAGGGTGAGGGGCAAAAGGGATAAAATAAAGGTTGGGCTTTAGTTATGCAGGGAAGTGGTGACACGAAATCTGGAGAAACGTGGACACGAAAGAGAGAGAGAGAGAGAGAGAGAGAGAGACAGACAGACAGACAGACAGACAGAGAGAGACAGACAGACAGACAGACAGAGAGAGACAGAGACAGAGACAAAGAGAAACAGAGACAGAGAGACAGAGAGAGAGAGAGACAAAGAGAGACAGAGACAGACAGAGAGAGAGAGACAGAGACACAGAGAGACAGAGACAGACATGTTGGTGCAGGATGGGTGGTGGGAGCAGGCAAGAGTTCGGGAGAGAGTGGAAGAGTTGGAGGAGACAGGTGAGAGTTGGATGTGTGTGTGGGGGGGGGAGGGGGGCAGGGAGAAGAAGGAAAACAGAAGGTGCAGGGGTTGAGGTTGGGGTTGGGGGATTGGGTGGTGGTGGAGGATCGTTTATGTCTTCAGGTAGAAATGGATGGAGACAGAGCGGACAGGCACAGAGGGGGTTGGGGTGGGGGTTGGGGTTGGGTGGGGGCTTAGAGAAGAGAGATAAACGGTCAGGTCGTCAGATTTGGGAAGAACAGGGAGCCTTTCTTCTCTTTCTCCTTGTTCGTGGTCAGAATAAGAGCGGAGACCCGAACGCCCTACATGTCAGAAGAACGTTAAGACTCGATACATCACTGCCCGCCTTAGACCTGCCAGGAGGGTTTTTTTTTTGGGGGGGGGGATCGGGGGGCAGGGGGAGCTCCCTGAAAGGAGGAGGAATCATTGGGGGTGGGGGCTGCTCCCTAAAAGGAGGGCCAAAGTCATTCCCTACCTACCTACCTGCCAAGATCTTTCCACTTCTCTCTCCCCCCTTTAAGGGGCGGGGTCTTCACACACCACAAGTGTGCCTCGCTGGTTGGACGGCTGAGGACCTGAGAGACAGGGGCTGCCCGTGGAGTAAGTTGATGGGGTCCCAGGCGTGCCTCCGACCTCCCCGGGACTACATCAACATACTGACACGTGCAGTCTCGCTACGTCATGACCACGTGCTCCGCTGTGTGGCTACGGGTTGGTTTCTTTGAATGTCAACGCCTCGCTCAAGACGATCTGCGCTTCTCCAGTTCCGGCAGTCTTCTTCTGATGCTGGTTCTGGCCTGGTGCCACCTCCTGGTCGGTGCCTGACTGATGACTTCAACTTTGTTGCTTCTGTCTTCTTTGGCATCTGTCAGTTCCGGATTGCAGTTCTCGGCTTCTTTTGAAGGTTAGCTCCTTTGAAGGTCTGACAAGGACTTTAGGACGTTTTTTTTTTGTTGGTGTCAGGTTATGTCTTCTTTCAACTTTGATCTTTTTAAAAAGAACACAGAAATTGTTTGTTTTAAATCTCTTGGGAAGTTGTCTGTTTTCTGAACTTCAAAAAAGTGGTGTGAGATTTCGTTTAAGCAGTTTTCGTTATACGTTACAATGAGCGAAGGAAATGTTGGCTGTCGGTTTTTTTGTTTGTTTGTTTGTTTTTTGGGTTTTTTTTTCACGAATCTATTAATGGAATTCAAGTGTGATAGTGGTATTAGCTGGGATTGCTGAAGTAAAATAGATAAAAGTTTGACGTTCTGCTTCGGAAAACAACGACATCAAATTTAATTTAGTGATCATGATGATGGAACAGTTTACGATAAAACAATTTCTTTATTTTCACCCTGATTCATAACTGTCCAGGAATCAGATCTTCCTTGCTTAGTATCTGGAATTAAACAAATTCTGATAAACCAGTGTCTGAAAAAGGGGAAAGTAGTCAAAGTCAAATTTCGGCACTGATGATTGTTTATTGACCATATGGCTTTGTATAGCGAGAAATGATGGGTCGTGTTGAAGGGCACCTTGAGCTGGAGAGAGACTGCTGGAAATGGAGGGATGAGGTCTTCAACTTAGTTCATTCAAGCAACTGAGATGTGCCTTTTCACTTTGCCTTTTCTTTTATTATGAAAATGATGACGGCGAAAATGAAAATGAACAAAAAGAAAAAAAAGAGAAAAGAAAAGAAAAAAAGAAATAGAATGAGAAGGACTGGGCATGATAGATTCTTCGCGTCATTGGAACTTTGCAATATCGTAATAAGCCATTAGTAAAAATGCCCTTCATTCATGTTCGTATACTTAAAAAAAAACGATATACAGATTTTTTTTTCCATACTGTTGTCGATTTCTCTCACTGGCCATACTGTGCTTTGAAAAGACAAATTATCTCAGAATTTCTCCGTGCCATATTTTTCCACACTTTCCGATCTTAGATGAACGAGACTTATTTGGAAATCTAAACCTGCGCGGGTTTTTTGCTCTGTTTAAAATTAAAAAAAAGGACATAAAACATTGTTATATCAACAAAGAAATAGAACTTTCTGGAGCATTGTGAAAGTTATGATTGTCTCATAAGGCTGTTTTGAGTAGATTAAGATGAATTTGCCAGAGAATGGAACGTATTGGTGTCTAAGGTACCTCTACGAAATTATGAAAAAAATGAAATAAATGAGAACAGCTAACTGAATAACAAAATATTTTACACGTAAATACGTTATTTAAAGGTATCTGTAAATGGCATTACAGATGAACAAAATTGGCACTGAACACTGTTTTCCTTGGTTATGAAAAGGCGCAATCTGTGTTCGCGATCAAGCATGTTTACGGTATGACAAATTAATACCTGTGATACACATCTCTGGAATAGTTCGTCCTTTTCCGATATGAAAAGAAGTGGAAAGAGGAACAAATTATTACTGATTGGAACAACGTTTTCTTCTGATAAAAGAGGACAGGAACTTCATTGAACAAAATCTTTTTTGAAGGAAAATCATTTCCGTAAAAAAAAAAGCAGTAAATCATTGCAAATATTAATCTCAGTCGATTCCCATATCCCATGTTTGTTCAGTTGTTTGCTGTTATTGTTAAAACAATGTTAAGATAAGGTGTTCTAGAATACTTTCCAAGAGGCAACAGAGAGCGCGAGAAAAGTTTTATTTTCGTTCTCTGTCTTTACCCTTTTTTTTCCCCTTTCTTTTTCTTCTTTTGTTTGTCTGTTTGTTTTTAGTTTTTGTTTCTGTTAGTTGTTTTCTCAAACGAGGCTTTGATCCTTCGAGGCAGTTCAACGACCGTCAGTTGTCAGATATATTCACTTGTACATCACTGACTAACAGAGGGACGTGACCAAAGAGATGATGATCACTGGAACCAGATGTTGGCTTCAAGACATGACAGGAAGTTGTCCACATCAGCCCTGACAATGGCATGACTCCTGTGGGCACACAGCTGTGTCCAGGGACATGTCCACATACACGTTGTGGATGACTTCATGAACATCATTGTCTTTCTCCGCATCTTCTGCTGCTCATCGGCGATGTCCTCAACTTTTATCCCACGGCCGTCGTCAATCGATTCAACTGCGTTTTGGTTATTTCTGTCTCTGCTGCTGTACTGTTCCTTCATTGCTGCTTGGTTATTTCTCTGCTGCTGTAGTGTTCCATCTTTGCTGCTTCATTGACCTTCGCTCGGCTAACTTGAAGTTTTCTTTGATTTGAGTGCTTCTGATGAAATGTTGTTTTTGCAGGGTGGGTACGTTTTGAGTTTATTGACGGGGGGGGGGGGGGGGGGGGGGGACGGTGACTGAGTCCATTGAATATTTACTGACTACCGTTGAGAAAACACGCTGTTTGCAAAGAGATTTAGCTGACTTTTGCTCGTGAAACGAGCCTACATTGTTTTTTTGATTGATTGATGTGGTTCAGTTTATACCCCAGGTGATATGGCCGACGGGGATAACTACCCAGGGAAGTGGGGGAAGGGGGACTTATCTAATCCTACACTGACACAACCAGAACAACAATGATGTTAAGATGGAACCGTGAGAAGGCCAGTTTTAATATAGCGTACCCCGGATGCGAACCCACAACCATTAGCACATGAATCCAACGCCCAAGAACTGAGCTACTGAGGCCCGCTGCCTACATTGTTTGCGAATGGATCTATTAAATAATTACAGTTTTTCGTTCGGTAAATACGTTGTTTGCCGAAAATCTGTTAGATAATTATAGGCTTTTGTTCGGTAATTGCGTTGTTTGCAAACTGATCTATGAAATGGTTACTGACTTTAATTTGGGAAATGTGTTGTTTGCAAATGGATCTATTAGATATTTACTAATTTACGTTCGGGAAACATGTCTGCAAAGATATTTATTAAATAGTTACAGACTTTCGTTCGGAAAATACGTTGTTTACAGAGATGTATTAGATAATTACTGTTTTTTGTTTGGGAAATACGTTGTTTACAAATATTTATTAAATAGTTATTGCATTTCGTTCGAAAAATCTGTTGTTTACAAAGAGACTTATTAACTAGTTACTGACATTCGTTTGGGAAATATGTTGTTTGGAAAGGAATCTATTAGCTATTTACTCACTTACACTTATTCACTTTCGCTCAAAAAATACGTTGTTTACAAAGATATTTATTAAATGATTACTGACGTTCATTCGTTGTAGATAAAATGTATTAAGCAGTTACTGACTTTCGTTCGGAAAATACGTCGTTTACAAAGATATTTATTAACTAGTTACTAACTCTCGTTTGAAAAATACGTTGCTTACAAAGATATTTATTAAATAGTTACCGAATTTCATTCAGGTAACACATTATTGTCAAAGGGTTTATTGACTTGCGGTCTGGAAGTTATTGTTTGCGTACGGACCTTTTGCCTTAGTATTGACTTTCGTTCAAGAAATACGTTGTTTGCGAACGGATCTATTTAAGAATCACTGACTTTCATTCGAGAAAATGATCCATCAGATGTTAATCCGACGTTCGTTTGGGAAATTAGTTACTTTTAAAAGGAGTCTCCTATGTTTATTGGTCATTGTTTAGGTGCATTAAGGTTTGACTTATTCATTTGAAGATGATCCTTTAAGGTTTTGTCTGCTTTGTTTTGGCGGCATTAAGGTTTGACTTATTCATTTGAAGGTGTTGCTTTCAATTTTTGTCGGTTTTGTTTTGGAGCATTAAGGTTTGACTTATTCATTTGAAGGTGATGTTTCCAGTGTTTGTCGGTTCGTCATTACATTTTTAGGTTCTGGTTGGCTTTTGTTTTATAATTATTTTTTTAGAGAAATGTTGGGTTTGGTTGTTTAAATCTTGGGGTTGATTGATTTAACTTATTTGGTGTTTGTTTGTTTGTTTCTTTCTTTCTTTCTTTCTTTCTTTCTTTCTTTCTTTTCTTCTTTCTTTGTTTATTTGGGGTTTTTTTTATTGTTAATTCATTTGGTGTTTTTTGCTTGTTTGTTTGTTTGTTCATTTGTTTGTTTGTTTGTTTCTTTCTTTCTTTCATTCTTTCTTTGTTTATTTGATTGTTGGATTTGATTATGTTAACTCATTTGGTGTTTGTTTGTTTGTTTGCTCGTTCATTTGTTTGTTTGTTTGCTTGTTTGTTTGTTTGTTTGTTCATTTGTTTGTTTGTTTGTTTCTTTCTTTCTTTCGTTTTTTCTTTGTTTATTTGATTGTTGGATTTGATTATGTTAACCCATTTGGTGTTTGTTTGTTCGTTCATTTGTTTGT
>JAPXFY010000019.1:51231664-51239164 GCA_030674185.1 Monoplex corrugatus
ACATCGGAAATAACCGGCAGAATCGGCCAAGCCAAAACAGCGTTCAAGAAGATGACAAGCATTCTTACCAACAAATGCCTATCAATTAACATCAGGAAGAGAGTTGTTGAATGTTATATAGAACCGATACTGTTATACGGTTGTGAGGCGTGGACAGTCAGCAAGCAAAGCCAGATCAAGACTGAGGCAGCCGAGATGTGGTTTCTAAGAAGAATGTTGAGGGTTCCATGGACAACAAAGAAAACAAACGAGACAGTCTTGATGGAGGCAGACAGAAGAAGAACATTGATACAGAAGATTAGGAAAAGACAAGCAACATTTATAGGACATTTTACGAGCGAAGGGGATTTAGAACACCTGGTCACAACAGGAAAGCTGGAAGGAAAGAGAACACCAGGTAGACCCAGGGAGAAAATATTGGACGGACTTGCAAGGTGGCTGAGGACAGAGAGGGTGGAAGATGTGTTTGTGGCAACAAGGGATAGATGCTTATGGAGGGCCATGATCGCCAACGCCATTCGGCAGGGCACATGATGATGAAGATGATTAGATGCGTTTACAAGTTGGTTTTGTACCATGTTTCTTTTTGGTAATCTGTTGAGTTAGTACGAATACTATTCAAGCCCCATAGTTAAGTACTGTATATTTCGTCCTCATATCAAAGAAATAAGAGGGAAGCAGGGAGAATTTTTATAATATAATCAAAGGACATAACTCTTGAGAATTATCTCCCATGTTGTATAGAACTTCTCAAATCTAACACAGTTTGCGCTACCCATTCAGCTAGCATAGAAGCAGACACAAAGTACAAAAATAGTAAGCTCAGAACACTCCTCATATCAATTTCTCATTTCACCTGCAATTTATTCTCCTTTCCCTCCCCCCCCCCCCCCCCCCCCCCCCCCCCCCCCCCGTTCATTATGTAGTTGTAGGCAATGCATTTGATATCAAACGGCAGGCGAGTATTATGGAAGACGTCTGTCCGAAGTACAAGATTACGAACAGATAACTCCATATTCATTAGAAACGAACAAGGAAAAAAAAAGACTGGAGGGATCAGATATGAATATGCGTGATCATACCTTTTTCTTTTTCTTTTTTATTTCTCAAGCAAGACATACATTCTCTCGGCAGTGTACACCATAGATATGAATATTTAATTTTCCATGACTATGTTGTTTGTAGGCATACACGAAAAGTCAGAATAATCAAGGTTGGGGGAAGGGGGTGTGGGGTGGGGGGGGGGGCCAGAAAGTCAGAGACATCAAGGAGAGTATCTCAGATAAGACTTTATTGCCCTCATAACTTCGTACATCTACCATAAAAAAAAAATTTAAAAATAAAAAAAAAAACCGTTACAAGCGACAAGTCATATACGCACACGCCTAAACTACTCATACGTCATATAAAATAGTCGTCGAGAGTGCAAGCTCCGGCGTGGGTTGGTTTGAATAGGCAATGACGAACGAACGAACGTACAAGGGAGAGCAAGCCAGAGAGCCAAGGGAAGGAAGTAACCGGCCCTGCCTTCGGGGCAAACATGGCGCCACGGTAACAAATCACGCGTTCTCCGGGCTGTCACGCGCGAGCTGGCGGCTCGTTCATTAGCCCGGAGCGGTTGTCAAGTGGACAGACACGACTCGCTTTATGTCCTGCATATATTTCACGCTCCGTTGCCTTGGGGACCAACATGGGGGTGGGATGGGGGTAGGGGTGTCGGTGGGGGTAAGGAAGGGAACTGAGGATGTCGCTTGTGGAGTTGGGGTGGGGGTGGGGGGTGGGAGGTAGAGTGTGGCAATAAGGGCGGTAACTGTTAGAATGAGGAGGAGGACATATCTAACTGCATATTTATGTTATTCCCCCCCTCCCCCCCAAATTAGCTTTTTTTTTCTTGTTTACAGAATGATAAGGGCATACCTGAGTATTAATGTTATTTCCCCCCCAAAATAGTGTGTTTTTTATCCAGAAGGGCATACCTAACTGCGTATTTATGTGTTATTTTCCCCTCAAATTAGCTTGTTTACAGAATGAGAAGGACATACCTAACTGCGTATTTGTGTGTTATTTCCCAAAAAAATTAGCTTGTTTACAGAATGAGGACATACCTAACTGCGTATTTATGTATTATTGTACCCCAAAAGTAGCTTTTTTTTGTACCGACTGAGGAGAAAGACATACCTAACTGCGTATTTATGTGTTATTTTCCCCCAAAATTAGCTTGTTTTTTACAGATGAGGAGAAGGATATACCTAACTGCGTATCTATATGTTATTTTGCCCCCAAATTAGATTTTTGTTTTCTTTTATACAGAATGAAAAGGACATACCTAACTGCGTATTTATGTTATTTCCCCCCAAAATTAGCTTTTTCTACAGAACGAGAAGGACATACCTAACAACGTATTCATGTGTTATTTTCCCTAGAAATTAGTTTTTCTTTTTACAGAATAAGGAGGACATACTTTACTGCGTATTCATGTGTTATTTTCCCCAAAAAATTAGCTTCTTTTTTTTTTTTTTTTTTTTTTTACAGAACGAAGAGAAGGACATACCTAACTGCATGTTTAAGAATTTTTTTTAAAATTAGCTTTTTTTAACAGAATGAGAAGAAAGACATACTTAACTGCGTATTTACGTGTTATTTTCCCCCAAAAAAACTGTGCTTTTCTTTTACAGAATGACAGAAGGACATACTTAACTACGTATTTATGTGTTATTTTCCCCCAAATTAGCTTTTTTGCTTTTACAGAATGAAGAGAAGTATATAGCTAACTGCGTATTTATGTGTTATTTTCCCCAAAAGATTAGTATTTATACATACATACATATATATTTTTTTTTTTTTTTTTTTTTTTTTTAGATGTGCAATTTTGTTTGATCTACGAGTTCAGAGGCGTCTTAGGTTGGGATGAAATCGACCAGTGGAAGCTCAGTTCATAAAAACTCTATCCTAGCCTTAACCTTAGCCAAAGGTTTGAATCGTGCCACTTAAAATCTATTGTGCATTCAATTTTAGTTTTTTTTTTTGTTTCCAAAAGGTCAAACTTTAGCATTCCTTAGAATGACACGATAATGAAATGGCATGATCGCATTTGCATTTACATTGTAGATTTAATAATCGCGTGTTTCCTTAACCCTTAGGACCACAATTCACAATCACTTTATGATTTTATGTCATCAGTCATTTTTGTCCAGTTCAACAAAACAACAGGGAAAATAGATGATGTGTCCTTGTTGTTGTTGTTATTGTTGTTGTTGTTGTTGTTGTTGCTGTTGTTGTCGTTGTTGCTGTTTTTGTTGTTGTCGTTGTTGCTGTTGTTGTTGTTGTTGTTGTTGATGTTGTCGCTGTTGTTGTTATTGTTTTGTTGTTGTTGCTGCTGTCGTTGTTGTTGTTGTTGTTGTCGTCGTCGTCGTCGTCGTCGTCGTTGTGTTGTTGTTTATCGTCGTCATTGTTGTTGTTGTTGTTATTGTTTCTGTTGTAATTATTTGATGCTGTTGTTCTCCTCGTTGTTGTTGTTGCTGTTGTTGTTGTTGTTGTTGTTGTTGTTGAAATCTGAATCAAACCGACTGCCAGCGTTCAAGCCAAACACGAAGCAGAAAATACACAAAAATAGAAACAGAACGCGTATTTGATATAACGAAACAAGACAGGTGTATCTTTTCGGCCTACCGGCCTTTGTCAAGCGTATACAAACGACAACAACAACAACAACAAATCAATACAACAACACTTAGCACAAAAAAGCAGATAACTTCCCAAACGTAGCGTTCTGGCAAGACAAAATGGTAAATGTTGTCATAAATCCTTTTTTTGTTTGTTTGTTTGTTTTGTTTTGTTTTTGTTTTTGTTTTGTTTGTTTTGTTTTGCTTGCTTGCTTTTGTTTGTTTTTGTTTTTTGTTTATTTGTTTTTTGTTTGTTTGTTTGGGGTTTTTTTTGGGGGGGGTTTGGTTTGTTTTTTTGTTTGTTTGTTTTTTTTGTTTTTTGTTTGTTTTGTTTTTTGTTTGCTGCCTGTTGTGTATTCATGAAAAGGCCAGTAGGATGAATATTTGCGATCGTCTTTTTTTGTGTGTCGATTAAAACAGGCATTTTCATTTTGTTTCCCTGTGCTTCTGGTCAAAATCTATGATATAAATTCCAAATCAGCAGTGAGAAGTCAAGGCTTTGATTCCCGTTTGGTCAGGGATTTTTCCTCCAGTCATCGATCCCCTCCACCCTCCCCCCCCCCACCTCGACTTCCTCCTCTTTCTCATCCATTAGACCTAGAGTTGTCGTCTGGTTGCCAGTCTTCCTGATGAGACGATCGATCAAAGTATATTATGCAGCACGTATTTAGCGAACGAAAATTAATCACAGCGACAAAACAATTAAGCTTGGCAAAGTCCGGCTAAAAACTTTACTGGGATGGCTTGACCACAAAAAAAAAGAAAAGAAAAAACAAAAACAAACCACCACCACCACCACCACCGCCAACAACAACAACAACAACAACAAAACAGGCATACAGAAAAAAGTTTCATTTTCACTTTTCTGAAGACAGCAGGCGATGATAAAGAAGCGAGAGAGGGAGGGAGAGAGAGAGAGAGAGAGAGAGAGAGAGAGAGAGAGAGAGAGAGAGAGAGAGAAAGCCAGCCAGACAGACAGAAACAATGAGAGAGAACACACACCACACCACAGAACAACAACAACAACAAAAAAAGGCAGATACAGAAAACAAGAACAAGAAGACAGAGGATTAAAAACAAAAAAGAAAAGAAGAGACAGAGACAGCAGACAAAGAGAGAGAGAGACAGATAGACAGAAAGACAGAAGACAGAGAGAGACGAGAGAAATAAAATAAACAAAGACAGAGAGACAGACAGACAAGAGAGAGACAGACGAGACAGAGAAAAGACAGAGAGACAAGAGAGACAGAAGAGAAAAATAAAAGAGACAGAAGACAGACAGACAGACAGACAGACAGAGAGAAGTTAAAGATAAACAAAGAAAGAAAAGGGCTGTCACCGTAACCATAACTATACACTTACAGTAGAGAAGAACCCCGTTTTATCGGGGCAGAAAATTCGTTATGTCCAAACCTCAAGTCCAGTCCAGTCCAACACAGACCAGTCTGACGAATGCATCTGGTGTCTCGAGACGAGGTAAATACTAAAGGCCTTGTCACACGAAAAAAAAAATAACAAGAAAGCAGAGTTTTTCTCTGTTTTGCATTCCACGTGTGACTTTACCCTAAGCAGTTGCTGCGATTTCTATCGGTCCTAATAGTTTACGCCTATAGAAACCAGTACCTTCACAACTTAACATTGCTCCGTCTGTATTGTAACCAGAATTTGACAAAAAGTTCAGTATATTTCTTTCTTTCTGTTGTTTGTTTTTTGTTTGTTTGTTTGTTTGTTTGTTTTGTTTGTTTGTTTGTTTGTTTTGTGTGTTTGTTTTTTTTCTTTTCTTTTTCTTTTTTTTCTTTTTTTTGTTTTGTTTTTTTTTTCTTCTTTCTTTTTTTTCTTTTTTCTTTTTTTTTTTTTTCTTTCTTTTTTTGTAGCCCCAAAAAACGTCAATGACATGGCTGAGAATGACTCTTTTATGGCGTTTCGGCAATGACTGGGCATTTGGTCCACTAGCCCCTAGTGTAGGTCTTCATGTGGACTCCAAGGCCAATCCTGGAGATACGTGTTCTTCCACAGGCTTTGCATGGAAACAGGTCCTATAGCGTTAGGCTCTGTTTTCTCTGGTCCCTCTTCTGTTGAATAGCAGATCTTCTCATCATCATCATCAGGTGCTTGCCTCATGGCGTTGGCGATTATTGACTTCCATCTGTCTCTATCACTTGTTGCCTCAAGCATCTCTTCCACCCCCTGTCTTCAGCCACTCTGCAAGTCCGTCTAGCATCTTCTCCCTGGGTCTACCCGGTGCTCTCCTTCCCTCCAGCTTTCCCGTTGTGACCAGGTGTTCCAATTCCCCTTTCCTCATAAAATGGCCCATGAATGTTGCCTGCCTTTTCCTAATCTTCCTTATGAATGTTCTACTTGTGTCTGTCTCCATCATGACTGTCTCCTTTGTTTTCTTTGCTGTCCATGGAACTCTCAACATCCTTCTTAGAAACCACATCTCGGCTGCCTCAGATCTTCTGCGATGTTAAAATCTTGGAGTTCAATCCCAGCCGGCAACATTTAAAAAACTGTTTCTTTGCCCATCTTAATGTTTACATCATTCTGGGGATGTCAGCTTCATGGTTCATAAGGTCTCCTCTTCCCCCTTTCCCCATTTCAAGACCTTGCCAGCGCATAGGGTTTTTTTTGCGCAGGCATCGGAAGTCTGTCAGATAATTGCTGGCAGATTTGGGTGGAGCGCAAAAATATTATGGAGTTTTCCGAGTGCATTGAATCCCTCTTGAAGAAACAACAGACAACAATGAAATACGATAGGGCCCTGTGTGTGCTGACGTCACCAGCTTACTCTGTTGAGGACAGTATCTTCCCAATTGGTGGTGCTGATGCACAAGCTGATGTGTCTAAGAATGCACTTTTACTGGTCCTCCTTGATCGCGGTGTCCTGGCTTCAGCCTCTCATCATCATCATCATCACCACCATCGTCATCATCATCACCATCATCATCATCATCACCAACATCGCCACAACCACACCACACAAATACAACCCACCATCATCCATTATCGTCGTGGTTGTCGACATAGTCATTATCATCATCATCGTCATCATCACCATCATCATCATCATCATCATCACCATCGCCACCACCACCATCACCACAACACCACCATCATCATCATCGTCGTCGTCGACATCGTCATCATCATCATCATCATGTGCCCTACCGCATGGCGTTGGCGACCACGGCCGTTCCACACGAATCTATCCCGTGTAGCTGCAAGTACGTATCTCCCCACCCTCTCCCTGACCTCAGCCACTCCTTAAGTCCGTCCAATATTTTCTTCCCTGGGTCTCTTTCCTTCCAGCTTTCCTGTTGTGACCAGGTGCTCTAATTTCTCTTGCCTCGTAAAATGTCTTGTAAATGTTGTTCGTTTTTTCCCACCTAATCTTCTTTATTAACCCTTTGACTCTCGCACCCTATCCACCAACTGCAAAAACTTAACCCTTTGATTCTCTCACCCTATCCACCACCTTCCTGCAGGAAGCTGGTGGATAGGGTGAGAGAATCAAAGGGTTAAGTTTTTGTTTTGCTAGCATGGCTGGCGATACGGGATGCCGGTGGACAGGGTGCGGGAGTCAAAGGTTAATGTTGTTTTTGTGTCTATTTTGGCTGGCCATGATGATCTAGGAAATGTACTATGGTGGTTTCCCGTTGCCTTCCAAGGAGAAAAACAACAACACAACAACGATAAACAACAACAAAAACAAAAAACAACAAAAAACAATAAGAACAAGAAAAAACAAGAAGAGCACGAAGAACAAGAAGAAAGAGCAGAATAAGAACTACAGTATTTATATGGCACCAAATCTTGACAATTCAAATCAAAAGCGCAC
>JAPXFY010000019.1:51259164-51266664 GCA_030674185.1 Monoplex corrugatus
ACAGTCAGTTAAACAGCACTAGGAGCTGAAAAGGTGACTGAGGGTCTATCTGGGGTGTTCTGACCTTTTCTCAAAATTGATTTCTGTGGACTATAATCTATCCCCTACAGAAATGGTTTTTTTTCTTGAAAAGATATCATTAATCAATCTAAAATGGTATTTTAATGCATTGATTATAACAGAAAGAACGCAATTTCGTACCAAAAAGTACCTATTTTTGTCTCATATTGCAAACCGTAACCTGTACAGAACCCCCACATGTAATGTACTGACAGAAAGCTCTTTGGTGCACCTTTCGGATAATGACAGCTAAAATTAGAAACAAACCAGGTCAAAGCCACCAAATAAAGAAATTTAAGGAAAATGTGTAGGAGAGCACATAAAAGTTATAGAGGCCGTTTTCTCAAAATGGCCGTCATACAACTTATTGTTTTTAAACTTATATAACGTCTACATTTTTTTTAGTACAAGCTTTATTCAAGTACCAAAATAATCAGCAGAATGTACACTTTCCAGTGATATGTATATCTCAAAATGCCCAAAATGCTAGTTAAGACTGATTTCGTGCTGGGAGGTCACATATGCGTCCCACCTAGATCTACCAGAGATGACTTAGTAGATTGGGTTATTGTTATTGTTGTTGTTGTTGTTCAAAGCCCAGCCGACTGCGTAGAGCCACATCAGGGCTATAACCGCTTCAAAATATACAAAACTTCAACAGGAAGAGAAAAAAGAAAAAGAAAAGAAAATTAAGTAGGCTACACATATCAATGCATTCGCGCACATAATCTGAGGACATGCCCCTGGCGTTGATCACTCCGTCCAGTTTATCGCACAGGGGATTTAAAAAAAGAAAACACAGCTGAATACAAATTTAAACATACCTAAGGACATTAAAACATGTATAAAAACGGGCGTAAATGACCTAAAATTGCTTCCGCATATCTCATTTCCCAGTAACCAAAAATGCACTTAATACATGTACTCAGTCATCAATCCTAAGGAAAAATACGTAAGACTACGAACACATACAGGTGAATGGAACATTAAGGCAGAAAATGATAGGAAGAAATGACAGAAAGCAAAGGAACAAGGCAAAAACAAAGAAAGTGACAGAAAAGAGAAAATTTCTGGCACAGAATTTCCAGAAGGTGGGGATACTATTTATACTGAAAGAGCACCTGGCATCCCCACTGGGGAGCAGAATAGGTAAGCTCAGGCAAAACCACAAACGCTGGTAAGGTCTTGAAATGACTACAGGGAGGAATATAGCGGGAGCTATGAGAGCTGACATAACCAGGATGATTTTAGCAGTGAGATGGGCGGCGAACTGTCCAGTTTTCATTGAGGTCCCAAAGGAATTCTGCTTATCAAAACATAATAATAATAATTAATAATAATTACAATATTTATATAGCGCAAAATCTTGATAAAATCAAATCTAAGCGCTGAAGCAGACACACACGCAAGCACGCACGCACGCACGCACGCACACACACGCACGCACACACACACACACACAAACACACACACACACTCACACGCATGGCTATAAATGGGGAGAAAGAATAAAAGCAATATAAGCAAGAATAAAACCAATGGAAAATTATAGAGAGCATAGCATATACAATTATATATTATAACCATGTGATTCCCTCCGAGCGGAGACAGGCTGCAGAGGGGGGGGGGGGGGGTTGAGTGAGGTTAGGATTTTATGCGGAGGAGAAAAGGTGAGTTTTGAGAGCGGACTTGAAGGAGACAAAAGTAGGTTGCTGACGGACAGAGAGAGGAAGTTTGTTCCAGGAGAGTGGACCAGAAACAGAGAAGGCTCGTGGACCATAATATTGAGCTTAGTGCGTGGAAAGCGAAAAGTCAGAGGATCGGAGGCAGAGCGGAGGGTACGTGAGGGAAGATAGATCTCAAGTAGGCTTGACAGGTAATCGGGGCTGCGTTATTGAGGCTTTTGTAGCACATGGTGTCTAGTTTGTACTGTATGCGCTTTGATACAGGGAGCCAGTGAAGTTGTGCCAGGAGAGGAGATATGTGGTCAGCTTTTTTATTTTTGAGTACAAGGCGTGTTGTTCTCATTCTCTCACTGTCACACAAATTAACCCGTTGACTCCTGCACCATGTCCACCAGCATCCTGCCTTGTCAACCGTGCTGGCAAAGCAAACACCTAACCCTTTGTCCTTCCTGAAGGAAGCTGGTGGATAGGGTGAGAGAGTCAAAGGTTAAGTTTTTGCGGTTGTCCTTTGACTATCTCACCCTATCCACCAGCTTTCTGACTCTCTCACCCTATCCACCAGCTTCCTTCAGGAAGCAGAGGGATAGGATGAGAGAGTCAAAGGGTTAAGTTTTTGCAGTTGGTAGAGATAGGGTGCGGGAGTCAAAGGGTTAAATCTGTCCCTAGCTCAGTGGAGTGTGTTTGTTAGATTATTTTTTTGATGACAGTGTGAATGTTCATTTTTAGGAACCCATGCAAAAGACCATCAACCTCATTGGAAACCACGGCATCACTTTTGAGAACGCGGTAAGATTATGTGTGTGCGTATGCGTGTGTGTGTGTGTGTGTGTGTGTGTGTGTGTGTGTGTGTGTGTGTGTGTGTGTGTGTGTGTGTGGTGTGTGTGTATGTGTGTGTGTGTGAGCGTGTGTTGTGTGTGAGTGTGGTGTGTTGTGTGTGGTGTGTGCGTGTGGCTGTGTGTGTGTGTGTGTGTGTTGGTGTGTTGTGTGTGTGGTGTTGCGCGTGTGTGCGTGTGTGTGTGTGTGTGTGTGTGTGTGGGGTGTGTGTGTTCTGTAAGAGAAAGAAAGAGGAAGGAATAGTGTTTTTGTTTTTTTTTTGTTTTTTCTCGGATAAACTGTACAGGCAGTTTCATCCTTGCTTATAACATAAATTCCTCAGGTTCAGGTTCATATTGCTTATAGCCCAACTGACTGCGAGATCCATATCAAAACCTGACTGTCGTTCTCATTTTCTCACTGTCGCACAAATTAACCCTTTGACTCTCGCACCATGTCCACCAGCATCCTGCCTTGTCAACCATGCTGGCAAAGCAAAAACCTAACCCTTTGTCCTTCCTGAAGGAAGCTGGTGGATGTGTGTGTGTGCGTGTGTGTGTGTGTGTGTGTGTGTGTGTGTGTGTGTGTGTGTGTGTGTGTGTGTGTGTGTGTGTGTGTGTGTGTGTGTGTGTGTGTGTGTGTGTGTGTGTGTGTGTGTGTGTAAAATGGCACCTGGCCCTAATTAGCTTAAGTTCTGGGAAGTAAAGCAATTAGAAAGAACAGTGTGATACGCCTTCAAGAAGACGACCCAAATGTGACTACTTCTCTATCGCTTCAAAAACGACAACCCGGTTAAGATAAACGACAACGGTTGAAAACCATGCTAACAATGGTTCTGCAAGAACATCAGCAGCATTCATGGGTTTAACAGTATTGCCAAATTTTCTGTAAGCCTGAAACACATCCAACCAGAAAGCGTTTTCACTATCTAAAGATACGGAGAACTTGGACCATATTTTTCTATAACTGGTACTTTTGGTATAAGAAATCCGATTTCCATTTATGTGTTGAAGTTTTCAATTTCCTTATCCAGCCAATCTTTACAGTGTTACGAAACTGTTCAGTTCTGGTATTATACCACCGTTCCTTACAATCTTGTAAGCAGCCTTTTTATTTGTTCTGTCTTGTTTGTTGTTCCAAACAAATTTAAAACAGAGTGTCTGTAGTCTTTTTATAAAATATCTGGAGGATTAGGCAGAAGGAACCATAAGTATACAAGTTTGGAAAAGATTAATGAGTTGAGAAAAGCTACCCTACCTACATGTAGAGGCGTAAATATCCTTATTTCTTTTCTCGTTGTACTCTTTGATGTACTCTTTGGTGTACTCTTTGGTGTACTCTTTGGTGTACTCTTAAATTGTATGTTTTATGACAGTGTGTACTTTCTGTAATGTACTTAGAATCTGTTAGAAGAGAGCAGTTAAATTTTCCAAAAGTTCCTAGCTCGCTGACTTGTGACATTTTAAAACTTCAGTGTAATCATAGAATGATCTGTTGGATATCCTGGTATAATGTCACTGTCTGCAACGTCAACCACTAAACTTTCACTCATCAAAAAGAAATCTAATCTGCTTTTGCTGTTTGGGCCGAGACCTCTTCCATGTAAACCGTCTAATTCCTGGATTGAGCTCTCTCCAGATATCAATTAGGCCTAACTGTTTGGCCGAGATCTCTTCCGTGTAAACCGTCTACATGTAATTCCTGGATTGAGCTCTCTCCAGATATCATTTAGGTCTAAATTTAGCATCATGTCATCAACCTTCTCACTGGCTTTAACATTGTTTACATGTTTGTAATTGTCATAATCGATATTAGATTCAGGACAAGGTTCCAGTCTCCTGCTAGTATTAGATTGGGGTTCTCAATTTGTGTATATGTTCTTCAACTTCCTGGTAAAACTCTGGATTATCTTCATTAGGGACATACAAATTTATGATCAAAAAAAAATTCTTTATCCAAGCAACTAATATAAGTAAAAAAATATAGTTTCCTTCACGCACACACAACCACGCACGCTCACATCGAGGATCTATGTACCTACATATTTTTTCTTTTCTTTCTTATTCTGTATCACTGACTGTGTTTGAATTCATGGCTCTTCGAAAGGCCTCATCGAGATTCCTGTGAATATTCAACTTTATTTTTCACTCCATTTTTTTTTAGTTTGGCAAACACCCTGCCGTTCACTGTCCACAATGCGAGCGTGATCTATTGATTTCTTGTTAAAAAAAAAACTGGAAAATTGCATCAGAAGGGACTTACAGACATAATTATTTCATCTCAATGTTCTTGAAATGTTGCAGTTTGTATCGGTACCATTTGCTGTCCCAGCCGATCCAGTATTCTGACAGGTAAATAAATGTATATATGAGTTGTTGTCGTGTTGGTGGTCTTGTGGTGTGTGTGTGGTGTGTGTGTGTGTGTGTGTGTGTGTGTGTGTGTTTGTGTGTGTGTTGTGTGTGTGTTGTGTTGTGTATGTGTGTGTGTGTGTGTGTGTATGTGTAGTTTATGTGTGTGTGTGTGTGTGTGTGTGTGTGTGTTGTATGTGTGTGTGTTGTGTGTGTGTGTGTTGTTTTGTGTGTGTGTGTGTGTGTGTGTGTGTGTGTGTGTGTGTGTGTGTGTGTTTAAGAAAAAGAAAGAAAAATAATTTATAAATGAATTAAACCCTCTCTGGGACCAACACGGAAATTCCCGCAGAACCATCGGGGCCGAAAACAGAAAAAAATAATTATATAAATGAACCAAACCTTCTCTGACATCAATAGGGAAATTCCTGCACAATTATCAGGCCTAAGACAGAAAAATAATTATGTAAATAAATCAAACCCTCTCTGGCACCAACAGGGAAGTTCCTGCACAACCATCAGGCCTACAACAACTCCGTGGAGGGAGGCTGCAGCAGTTCTTCGTGGCAGCAAAACCAGGAGACCAAGGCCTTCTCTGTCTACCTCAAACAGCAAGGGTACACCACGTTCTATGCCGGCAAATACCTCAACAGGGTGAGTGCTTTTGGCTGGTTGGGTTGTGGGTTGGGTTGGGTTGGGTTGGGGTTGGGTTGGTGGTTGGGTTGCGGTGGTTGGGAGTGAGTGGGTTGGGTTGGTCAGGTGGGTTTGTGGTTGCGGTGGCTGGTTGGGTTGTGGTGTATGTGTAGGTTGGGTTGGTTGTGATGGGTTGTGGTGGGTGGGGTTGGGTGGGGTTGGGTTGTGGTGTATTGGGGTTGGTAGGTTGTGTGGGTTGTGGTGGGTTGTGGTGGTTTGGGTGGGTTGGGTCATAGTGGGTTGGGTTGGGTTGTGGTGTATTGGGTCATGGTAGGTTGTGGTGGGTTGTGGTGGGTTGGGTCATAGTGGGTTGGGTTGGGTTGTGGTGTATTGGGTCATGTTGTGGTGGGTTGTGGTGGGTTGGGTCATAGTGGGTTGGGTTGGGTTGTGGTGTGTTGGGTCTGGTTGGGTTGGATCGGGTTGGGTTAGATTGAGTTGTTGAGTTCTGAGTCCTGAGTTCTGAGTTCTGAGTTCTAAGCTCGCTCTCTCTCTCTCTCTCTCTCTCTCTCTCTCTCTCTCTCTCTCTCTCTCATTTTCACTTTCTCTCTGTCTCTCTGTCTCTCTCTCTCTGTCTCTCTCTCTCTCTGTCTCTGTCTGTCAATCTGTCTGTCTGTCTGTTTCTGTCTGTTTGTCTGTCTGTCTGTTTGTCTCTCTCCCCCCCCTCTCTCTCTCTCTCTTTCTCTCTCACTTTCTCTCTGTCTGTCTGCCTGTCTGTCTCTCTCTCTGTCCCTGTCTCTCTCTCTCTGTCTGTCTCTCTCTTGTCTTGTGTCTCTGTCTGTCTATCTGTCTGTCTGTCTGTCTGTTTCTCTCTCTCTTTTTCTCTCTTTCTCTCTCTCTCTCTCTCTCTTTCTCTTTCTCTCTTTCTGTGTGTGCGTGGTGTGTGTGTGTGTGTTGTCTGTCTGTCTGTCTGTCTGTGTCTGTGTGTGAAGCTATTCTTTGGGGTGTATAACATTCATCATTATGTATAAATTACAAATTGACGAAAACCACTTGCCGAAAATCTGCATGTTTCTTGTTTTGTTTTGTTTTTGTTTTGTTTTGTTTGGTTTGTTTTGTTTGTTCGTTTTTTGTTTGTTTTGTTTGTTATTAAATACGTGTTCTGATTATGTTGTACTAGTTCTGATTTCTTGGTGTTATATCTTATCATTGCCCTTGACGTATGCCCTATCTGAAGTACATCCGAGGGTCGCCAAAGTAGTTATGACCTAGTCTTGTATACACTATGTGGGGTAGGACATTTAATTAACCCTTCGACTCCCGCATCCTCCTGTCCACCAGCACCCTGCATTGTCAACCATGTTAGCAAAGCAAAAATACTTAACCTTTGACTCACTCACCCTATCCACCAGCTTCCTGCCTGCAGAAAGCTTGGGTACTAGGGTGAGGGAGTCAAAAGTTAATTTTTTTTGTAGTTGACAGATAGGGTGCAGGAATCAAAGGGTTACCCTTCAATAGAAGAATAACTAATTATGAAGGAACCAGGAAAAAAAAAACATCAAAAAAGAATAAGAACGCGAATTTAATACAACAAGACAAGACAGGCGCAAGTTTTCGGCCAACTGGCCTTTGTCAAACGTAAGATCACAAACAAACTAACACCAGATACAAAAATTAGGAGAAAATGACTGAAACTTCCTTGCAGCTCCGGTCCAGTTTGAGAGAAGCTTTTTCTCACACTGGACGAGCAGCAGGGAAGTTTCAGTCTTTTTCTCCTAATTTTGTATCTGGTGTTTAGTTTGTTTGTAATTTTACGCTTGACAAAGGCCAGTGGCCGAAAATTTGCGCCTGTCTTGTCGTGTTGTATTAAATACGCGCTCTTATTCTGTTTTCGTGTTTTTTTTCTGTTCCTAGAAGAAGTAGTTATGACTTGTTGTTGTTGTTGTTGTTGTTGTTTTTTCAGTATG
>JAPXFY010000019.1:51276664-51289164 GCA_030674185.1 Monoplex corrugatus
AATGTTCTCTCCAGGATTTGTTCAGGGCTGCACGCAGCATTCGTGTATATGCTCCATCATCTTCTTCTCCAATGTCGTTCTTAGGGTCCAAGAGATTGAGCCATATGTAAGAATGGACTCTACTGCTGCTCGGAAGAAGTTCTTTTTCAGGTTGTCTGGTAGATTGGATTTCCAGATTTTTCCAGTTGATTTAGAGCGCCCCAGGCATTTCCGAGTCTGGTATTGACGTCTTGTTCTGCTAAGACAAAAATGAAATAAAATGAAATGAAATGAAATGAAATGAAATGAAATAAAATAAAATAAAACAAGATAAAATAAAATAAAATGAAATAAGATGAAAGAAAGTAAAATAAGATAACACATGTCTATAGATATCAACATGAAACAATACAACAATACACACATTACATACATACATTACACATACATACATACATACATACATACATACACACATGCATACATGCATGCATACAAACGCATACACACATACATACATACATACATACATACATACAACATACATACATACCATAACACATACACACATACATATACCACACATACATACATACATACATACACATACAACATACCACTAACATACACACATACATACATACACATAATACATAACATTACACATACACATAACATACATACATACAACATACAACATACATACATACAACATAACATACATACATACATACATACATACATACAACATACATACATACACAATACATCACATACATACATACACACATACATACATAATGCATAATCATACATAACACATACATACATACTACATGCATACATACATACACAACATACATACATACATACACACATACATACATACATACATACATACATACATACATACATACATACATACTTACATACCTGTTTAGGTCAATAACACCTTATTTCCTTCTGAATTCATAGATAGATTGGATCAGTGATAGATCTGTTATGTAACCTGACTACCACCCCCCCCCCCCCCCCAAATTTAGTTCTGTAACTTTTTTATTTGTTTGTTTTTATTTACTTTTTCTATCGCATTTTTAAAGTTTATGTCATTACTTATTTTTTCTTTCTTTGTCTAACCTGATTTTTTCCCATTTAGGTCAACAATCTTCCTTCTTTTTTTTTTTCCATTTATTTCTATAAAGTGTTGTTCTTGGTTCCTTTGTTTTGCTTGCTTCTAGCTTTCCTTCCTTCTTTCTTTGTTTCTTTGTTTCTTTGTTTCTTTGTTTCTTTCTATGTTTCTTTGTTTGTTCGTTCGTCTGTTTGTTTTCATTTAGCTCCATGATGATTTTATTTTCCTGTTGAATTCACAGACTGATTGGGTTAGCGATACAATATAACCTGGGTTGTTTCCCATTAACTTCATAGCCGGTGGGGTGTTTTTGTTTGTTTGTTTGTTTGTTTGTTTGTTTGTTTGTTTGTTTGTTTGTTTGTTTGTTTGTTTTGTTGTTTTTGTATAGTTCTTTCACCTGTTTTTATATTATTCCTATTATTTCCATCCCTTGGCCCTTTTTTTACATTTATTTCTATAAATGGAGGCTTTGCCCATTTCGTTCTTCAACTTTTTCTTTTTTCGTTTAGTTCTACAGGGGGTGCAAAAGTAGATATACAGTTATGAAAAAAACACGTACAATACTCATTGCATTTATTATACAAACAAATGAATATTGCATATACATATAAAATAACAAGCACAGCCTTAATACCTCAGATACTCAAACCGCTTGCCGTCGGTATTCACACACTCCTCTAATCGAGAGCGGAATTAAGCATTATAATAATGATGTGATTGTTATTGTATACCTAGTTTTGCACCCCCCATGTATAACTGTTCTCTTTTTCGCCCTATTTCGTGCTACATTCACTTCGTTTTTCAGTTCATAGACAGATAGTGTTGCTGATGTCACATACCCTGCCCCCCCCCCCCCCCCCCCCCCCCCCCATTTGGTTTTTATCAGTTCTCATATTTCTTGATGTTATGAATCGCTTTTCTTTTATCTTTTGCTGACAACAACGAATTCCATGAGAACCAACGTGTGCCGTTATCTCTGACTGATTTTTCTTTTTGTGTTTTTCAGTCTCAATCTTGAACAAAAACAAAAAACAAAACAAAACAAAACAAAAAACTGGGGGTAGGGGCGGGAGAGGGTAGTAGATTGTTTCAAATATGCCAGAGCGTGGTATGTGGGTGTGGGGTTGTAGTGTGTGTGTGGTGTGTGTGTTTTGTGTTGTGGTGTGTGTGTGTGTTGTTGTGTGTGGTTGTGTTGTGTGTGTGTGTGTGTGTTGTGTTGTGTTGTGTGTGTGTGTGTGTGTGTGTGTGTGTGTGTGTGTGTGTGTTGTGTGTGTGTGTGTTGTGTGTTGTGTGTGTGTGTGTGTGTGTGTGTGTTGTGTGTTGTGTGTGTGTGTGTGTGTGTGTTTGTGTGTGGTGTGATGTGTCACGTGTGTGTGTGTGTTGTGTGTGTGTTGTGGTGTGTGTGTGGTGTGGTGTGTGGGTGTGTGTGTGTGTGTGTGTGTGTGTGTGTGTGTGTGTGTGTGTGGTTGTGCGGTCCGGGACATTTAATATCAATTTTTATTCCTGGTTATCACAATCTTGTTATTTTTATATGAATTAATCCATACAGTTTTACTATTCCGGAATATTTCATGTTATGATGTATCCCTGGATTCTCACTTTCATGGGACATGTCATCTGGTATCCTTGGATTATTACTGTCCTGGGACATGTTATGTCATCTGGTATCCTTGGATTATTACTGTCCTGGGACATGTTATGTCATCTGGTATCCTTGGATTATTACTGTCCTGGGACATGTTATGTCATCTGGTATCCTTGGATTATTACTATCCTGGGACATGTTATGTCATCTGGTATCCTTCGATTGTTACTATACTGGGACATGTTATGTCATCTGGTATTCCTGGATTATTGCTATACTGGGACACGTTATGTCATCTGGTATTCCTGGATTATTACTATACTGGGACATGTTATGTCATCTGGTATCCCTGGATTATTACTATCCTGGGACATGTTATGTCATCTGGTTTCCTTGGATTATTACTATACTGACATGTTATGTCATCTGGTTTCCTTGGATTATTACTATACTGGGACATGTTATGTCATCTGGTATCCTTGGATTATTACTGTACTGGGACATGTTATGTCATCTGGTATCCTTGGATTATTACTGTACTGGGACATGTTATGTCATCTAGTATCCCTGGATTATTACTATCCTGGGACATGTTATGTCATCTGGTTTTCTTGGATTATTACTATACTGGGACATGTTATGTCATCTGGTATCCTTCGATTATTACTATCCTGGGACATGTTATGTCATCTGGTATCCTTGGATTATTACTATCCTGGGACATGTTATGTCATCTGGTATCCCTGGATTGTTACTATACTGGGACATGTTATGTCATCCAGTATCCCTGGATTATTACTATACTGGGACACGTTATGTCATCCAGTATCCCTGGATTATTACTATACTGGGACATGTTATGTCATCTGGTATCCTTGGATTATTACTATACTGGGACATGTTATGTCATCTGGTATCCTTGGATTATTACTATACTGGGACATGTTATGTCATCTGGTATCCCTGGATTGTTACTATACTGGGACATGTTATGTCATCTGGTATCCTTGGATTGTTACTATACTGGGACATGTTATGTCATCTGGTATCCTTGGATTGTTACTATCCTGGGACATGTCATGTCATCTGGTATCCCTGGATTATTACTATCCTGGGACATGTCATGTCATCTGGTATCCCTGGATTGTTACTATCCTGGGACATGTTATGTCATCTGGTATTCCTGGATTATTACTATCCTGGGACATGTTATGTCATCTAGTATCCCGGGATTGTTACTATCCTGGGACATGTTATGTCATCTGGTATCTTTGGATTATTACTATCCTGGGACATGTTATGTCATCTGGTATCCTTGGATTATTACTATCCTAGGACATGTTATGTTGTCTGGTATCCCTGGATTGTTACCATACTGGGACATGTTATGTCATCTAGTATCCCTGGATTGTTACTATCCTGGGACATGTTATGTCATCTGGTATCCATAGATTATACTGTCCTGGGACATGTTATATCATCTAATGTCTTGATTGATTGATTGATATTGATTGATTGATTGATTGGTTGGTTGGTTGGTTAGTTTATTGGTTGGTTGGTTGGTTGGTTGGTTGATTGATTGGTTGGTTGATTGATTGATTGGTTGATTGGTAGGTTGGTTGGTTGGTTGGTTGATTGATTGATTGATTTTTTGGGGAGGATTATCTGTGAAGTTTTGAAGCGAGTGAGTGATCGAAAGTGTGGTTGTTTCTTTGATGGATTAATTGATTGTTTGACGAACTCATTCATTCATTCATTCATTCATTCATTCATTCATTCATTCATTCATTCATTCATCCATTTATCCATCCATTCATTCATTCACTCATCCATTCATCCATTTATTCATTCATTCATCCATTTATTCATTCATCCATTCATTCATGCATTCATCCATTCATCCATTCATTCATTCATTCATTTATTCATTCATTCATTCATACATACATTCATTCATTTATTCATTCATTCATACAAACATTCATTCATTTACTAATTCATTCGTATATACATACAACATTCGTTCATTCATCCATTCGTTCGTTCGTTCATTCATTCGTTTATTCATTCAATCATTCAATCATTCATTTTGAAACAGGAGAGTGCTCAGCTGGTCGATCTGGGTCCCACGTTCATCTCTCTGGCCGGAGGTTCAATTCCCGGTGACATGGACGGTAAATCGATTGAACCCTTATGGACTGATCCTCAGGGGTCCAAAGGGTTTCGACCCAACATCCTCATTGAGTATTCTGGTGAGGAGAAGCCCAGCATCCGGGGTTGTCCTCAATGGGATGGACAGCGGTTGTTTGTAAGTAGTGTGTGTGTGTGTGTGTGTGTGTGTGTGTGTGTGTGTGTGTGTGTGTGTGTGTGTGTGTGTGTGTGTGTGTGCGCGTGCCTGTGTGTGTGAGTGTGTGTGGTGTGTGTGTGTGTGTGTGTGTGTGTTGGTGATGATGGTGGTAGTGGTGCTGGTGGTTGTGTGTGTGTGTTTTGTGTGTATTTATTGTGTGTGTGTGTGTGCGCGCGCGCATGTGTGTGTGTGTGTGTTTGTATGTGTGTGTGGGAGGAGGGGGGTAGTGTGCGGGTAGTGTGTGGTAGGGTGTTTGTGTATGTTGTGTGTGTATGCATGTGTGTATGTTGTGTGTGTGTGTGTGTGTGTGTGTGTATGTGTGTGTGTGTGTGTGGTGGGGGATTATATTTTGTGTGTGTGTGTTTTGTGTGGTGTGTGTGTGTGTGTGTGTGTGTGTGTGTGTGTGTGTGTGTGTGTGTGTGCGTGTGTGTGTGTGTGTGTGTGTGTGTGTTTTGTGTGGTGTGTGTGTATGTGTGTGTGTTGTTTTGTGGTGTGGTGGTGGTGGTGGTGTGGTGGTGGTGGGGGTGGTGGTGAATGTGTGCGTTGGTGCGCGTGTACTCGCGTGTGTGTGTATATGTGTGTATCTATATGTGTTTGAATGTGTGATTGTCTGTATAGTAAGTATGTGTGTGTGTATGTGTCTGTGTGTGTGTGTACGTGTGTGTGTGTGTGTGTGTGTGTGTGTGTGTGTGTGTGTGTGTGTGTGTGTGTGTGTGTGTGTGTGTGTGTATTTGTCAGGGTGTTTTTGTATGTCTGTAACCATGTCTTTGAATGTGTGCATATGTACGTATGTAAGTGTGTGTTGTATGTGTGTGGTAAGCGCGCGTGCGTGTATGTGTGAGTGTGTGCTGTGTGTGTGTGGTGAGGGCGTGTGCTGTGTGCGATAAGTGTGTGTGACATATATTCAAGATTGTTATCATTAATTTTACAAGGAGGAAGGTTTCCTGGATTTGAGCCATTGTTGAAATGCACCATATGGGCTTTTTCTAATGATATTTGTAGATCATTACTGAGCATGTAACGGGATAGTGAGTTCAATTTATTTTGATAAAGCGTTTTTATACAATTCACTGACCTTGATCGTGCGTCTGTGTCAGTGTGACTGGCATCCACATGCATAATTATATCAACAGCACACCTAACTTGTGTTAAGTTCTTTGTGACTTGTTTCGGCAAGTCAATCATTAACATGTTGAATATCATCATCATCATCATCATCATCATCAGGTGCCCTGCCGCATGGCGTTGGCGACCATGGACTTCCATCCATCTCTATCTCTCGTTGCCCCTAACATCTCCCCAACCCTCCTCATCCCCAGCCACTCTGCAAGTCCGTCCAGCATTCTCTTCCTGGCTCTACCCGGTGCTCTCTTTCCCTCCAGCTTTCCCGTTGTGACCAGGTGCTCCAAATCCCCCTTCCTCATAAAATGGCCTATAAATGTTGCCTGTCTTTTCCTAACCTTCCTTATGAGTGATCTACTTGTGTCTGCCTCCATCGAGACTGTCTCGTTTGTTTTCTTTGCTGTCCATGGAACTCTCAACATTCTTCTTAGAAACCACATCTCGGTTGCCTCAATCTTGCTCTGGCTTTGCTTGCTGACTGTCCACTGCTGAATAGTATAGCGGCGTTAATTGATCCCTGAGAGACGCCCATCTGAAGTGTTCTCAAAGTGGATTTGTAATACCTACCTTTGCCTGAATGTTTCTCTTTTATATAAAAATTTCTGTTACTGAAGAGATCAATGTGGTTGGGGAGTCCAATGGATTTCAGTTCGTAGAGTGATCTCGCCACGATTGATCGTAGGCTTTGCTTTTATCAAAAAAAGTAGTTTCTTTTTGTTTTTTGTTTTTTTAAGGGTCATCGCAATCAGGGAGGTTACCTTTGTGCTCACCCCTTTTTATTTTTGTTTTTTTCGTCCCCTTTTCAACGCCTTCTTAATGACCACAGAAGCTGGCACATTTTTTTTATACAATGTGATGATGATGTCGATGAGGATGATAATCATGATGCTATGGAGTTCCATGCAGGACTGAGATTGCGTGACAGGTCTGTACTCTACGCTTACAATCATAATAATTATGTCCTGGCGTCAACGAGACCCGAGAGATACAGACACCTGTGGTGCTGGTCAGAAGATTTGAACAACAACCCTCAATGTCGCATCAGTGAAGTGAATGAGACTCGACTGTGTGGTCCCAGTCTTCCCAATGAGCCCATAGCACGCCCAACTCTGGGTAGGAGCCGGTTAGAGTCGAAAAATCCCACAATGATATAGGTAGTTTTGAAGGGATTGAATGGGGATTCGAACCCACAACCTACCCAGTCGGTGTTCCGCTGTGTTAACCACTACACCACGGCGAGTGGTTTTAAAAAGCGTGGTTAATACTTTATTTTTTATTTAGCAAACTGATGCTTCGTCTCGACATGACGTGAGTCGTGAGTTTTATCAAATAAACTACGGTTGATTTTCATTTCATTTAAACCTTTTTACCCCTGCACCCTATCCAAAACTTGCAAAAACTTAACCCTTTGATTCCCTCACCCTATCCACCAGCTTCCTGCTTTGCTTTGCTGGCCATACGTGACGCTGGTGGACAGGGTGCGAGAATCAAAGGGTTAAACCAAGTTGATTTGCTGGGATGACTACGTTTTTCTTTATTTCACAGAAATGGATCATTCTGTTTAGGACAATTGTTTTCCCCATGAGGTTGCATACAGGTGAGATGAATGTTGTTGAGCAATAGACATTGATATCCGTTTTAGACATATTTTTGTATGAACTGGAACGATAACTGACTGTTTCCAAATTCTAGATAGAAACAGAGTTCCGGCATTGTTTGAAACATTTCAAGTAGGAATTTGAACCTTTTATTTTCTGTTTTGTTTCCTTTCAATTTATTTATTTATCCATTTATTTATTGATTATTTAGTTAGTTACTTAGTTTGTTAGTTAGTTAGTTATTTAGTTAGTTAGTCAGTTAGTTAGTTTGTTAGTTTGTTATTTAGAGTTAGTTGATTAGTTAGTTAGTTAGTTGGTTAGTTAGTTAGTTAGTTTGTTAGTTAGTGTGCGTGTGTGTTTGTGTTTGTGTTTGTGTTTGTGTATGTGTGCGTATGTGTGTGTGTGTGCTAGTATGTGTGTGTGTGTGTGTTTGTGTGTGTGTGCATGTGTGTGTATATACATGTGTTTATGTGTGTGTGCGTGCGTGTGTGTGTGTGTGTGCGTTTGTCTGTGTGTATGAGTTGTGTGTGTGCATTATGTGTGTATGTGCATGTGTGTGTGTGTGTGTGTGTGTGTGTGTTTGTGTCTCTGTTGTCTGTGTCTGTGTCTGTGTAACGTGTGTATATGCATGTGTATAATTATGTGTGTGTGTGTGTGTGTGTGTGTGTGTGTGTGTGTGTGTGTGTGTGTGTGTGTGTGTGTGTGTGTGTGTGTGTGGTGTGTGTGTGTACAGAACTGCAACTCCAAAGTTCACTGTGTATGTGAAGATGCCCACAACAACACATGGGCCTGTGTTCGATCCGATACTGGCACCCACATCTACAAGTACTGTGAGTTTGATGACACCGAGGTAAAAGTTCTTTTTTTTTAAAGTTCTTTTTTTTATTCTTCTTCTTCCTCTTTTTTAAACTTTTTTTTTAACATACTTCTCCTTCTTGTTCGTTTTAGTCTTCTCTTTTTTTTTCTTTTTGGTTGGCTGGTTGGTTGGTTGGTTGGTTGGTTGGTTGGATGGTTGGCTGGCTGGCTGGCTGGCTGGCTAATTGGTTGGTTGGTTGGCTAGTTGCTTGGCTGGTTGGTTGGCTGGTTGTTTGGTAGGTTGGTTGGTTGGTTGGTTGGTTGGTTGGTTGGTTGGTTAGTATGTTGTTTGCTTGCTTGCTTGCTTGCTTGTTGTTAGTGGGGGGGGGGGGGTTGTTGTGTTTTTTTGGGTTTTTTTTTAGTTTTTGCAGTTGATGGATAGTGTGCAGGAATCAAAGGGGTTAAAAAAAATGTCTGACTTTTTTTTTTTTTTTTGCCATGTCCACAACAGCACTTCAGAGAGCTGTATGAGCTGAAGTCCGACCCTTGGGAGCTGACCAACCTGGTCAACACGGCTGACGCTGCCATCGTCACTGCCTTGAAGCAAGAGCTGGACCGCATGGTCGCCTGCAGTGGACAGTCCTGCAATACACAGGTTCTGAGTCTGCATGCTGCTGGTACTGGGGCATAGATCTAGATACACGGCAAGCTTCAAACAAGAAATAAGAAAGGGGGCGTTTCATTGTCGTTCATATACAGGCATGCTTGCACACACAGATCTTGGGGAATCGTACTGCATTAGCTCTGTGTTCATTTCGTATTAGTTTGTTGCTGGATTATATGCCACCAGTATTCTTCTGTGTTCTTTTGTGTGTGATATTTTGCGATTATAGCTTTTAATTTTTTTAACCCTTTGACTCCCGTACCTTGTCTACCCACCAACTGCAAAAAAAAACTTAACCCTTTGACTCCTTCATCCTATCCCCAGCTTCCTGCAGCTGGAGGCTGATGGACAAGGGAGAGGGAGTCAAAGGGTTATGTTTTTGTTTTTCGCTGACATGGTTGATAATACAGGATGCTGGTGAACAGAGTGTGGGAGTCAAAAGGTTAATTAAATAACATACATTTTGGAAGAGGGTATTTTTGTTTTGTTTTGTTTCGTTTCGTTGTGTTTTGTTTTTCTTTTTGTTTCGTTTTGTTTTGTATTTGGTTTTGTTTGGTTTGTGTTTCGTTTTGTTTTGTTTTTGTTTTGCTTTGTTTTTTGTTTTTTTTGTTTTTTTGTTTTTTGCTTTGTTTTCTTTTCTTTTGTTTTCTTTTGTTTTCTTGTCTTTTCTATTTGGTATGGGTAGCGGTGAATTTTTCTGTCGAATTTTCATTTATTAACATAGTTTTTTCTTAAAGAATGATTTGTGTTAAATTTGATTTATTTGCGATAGTTTTGTGGGTTTTTTTATTCTGTTACTGTGCCAATAGCTTGGATTTGGGGATATGATGATGTGCTTTGCATGATCAGTTCTGAATAACTTTGTTTTTCGTTGCTCACAGCCTCTATGAATACAGCTAAACTTGTAATAGATGTGCATGGACTGTGTGTCTTTTTTTTTTTTCTTTCTTTCATTTTTTTTCTTATTGTCTTTCAGTTATTGTTTGTTGTTTGTATTACTTTGTTTTTTGTGTAATGTTGTTTTTTGTGTGTGTGTTTGTTTGTTTGTTGTTTGTTGTCTTTTGTTTTTTGTTTGTTTGTATTGTTGTTTTTTTTTGTAGTGTGTGTGTTTGTTGTTTTTTGTTTGTTGTTTGTTTGTTTGTTTGTTTGTGGTTTTGGTGGGCTTGTTGTTTGATTTGGTTTGTGTTGCTTTGGCGTGTTTCGTTTTTTTTTGTTGTGTTGTGTTGTTTGTTGTTTGTTTGTTTGTTTGTTTGTTTGTTTGTTTGTTTTTGTGTTTGTGTTTTGTTTTGTGTTTGTTTTCGTTTGTGTTGTTTGTGTTTGTTTGTTTGTTTGTTTGGTCACAGTAGATTCAGCCATGTGAAATTCAGGCAACTCTCTCCAAGAAAGAGCATGTCGCCGCATTGCAGCGCCACGATCCCTCGAATTTTTTTTTCATGTCGTGACATCTGTGTTTTCTTCTTGCTTTCGTTTTGTTTTTTGTTTTGTCTTTGTTTTGTTTTTTGTTTGTCTGATGATCATATCATTTCTTAGGGTGGTTTTTTTTGTTTTTTTTTTTTTTTTTTTGAAATTATGGCTGCTTCTAAACTGTGCGATTGTTTGCATTCGTTTTCCCTTTCGCTCTTTTGTTTGCGAGATAATTAAATGCTTGTATTAATTTTCGAGGCTTTGTCTTCTTCCTTTTGGTCTTCTTGGTGTTTTCCTTTGTTTATCATGAAATGGAATTTAGTGATCAATTGCTTGGCTCTTGGTGAAACTTGTGGGTGCATGTGTATGTGTGTTTGTGTTTGTGTTTGTGTGTGTGTGTGTGCGTGTGTGTGTGTGTGTGTGTGTGTGTGGTGTGTGTGTGTGTGTGTGTGTGTGTGTGTTGTGTGTGTGTGTGATCAATTGCTTGGCTCCTGGCAAAAATTGTGGGTGCATGTGTGTGTCTGTTTGTGTTTGTGTTTGTGTTTGTGTTTGTGTTTGTGTTTGCGTGCGTGTGTGTGTGTGTGTGTGTGTGTGTGTGTGTGTGTGTGTGTGTGTGTGTGTGTGTGTGTGTTGTGAGGGTGATTTTGGGGGATGTTTGCTTGTTTACGTGTGTGTGTGTGTGTGTGTGTGTGTGTGTGTGTGTGTGTGTGTGTGTGTGTGTGTGCGTGTGTGTGCATGCGTGTGTGTGTGTTCGTTCTTTAATTTAACGTCTTTTCACTATAAGTGATATTAGACGGTGTGTGTGTGTGTGTGTGTGCATATGTGTGTGTGTGTGATGTGTGTGTGTGTCTGTGTGTGTTGTGTGTGTATGTGTGTGTGCGTGTATCTGTGTGTGTAAGTGTGTATGTGTGTGTGCGCGCGCGTGTGTGTATATATATGTGTGCGTGGGGGATGGGGAGGTATTTGCTTGCACCTGTGTGCGTATCTGTGTGCATCACAGACAGACGAACAGACAGATAGAGAGATTAAGAGAGAGAGAGACAAAGAGAGAGAGAGACAGAGATAGAGAGAGGATGGAGAGAGACAGGGACAGAGACAGAGAGACAGAGAGACAGAAAAACAAGACAAGAGAGACAAAACAAACAAATCAGCTATCGTATGCTGAAGCTGAATTTGCAAATATATTGCAAAGGGAAAGAGCAATCTGCCAGACGCCTCACGTAAGTCAAATCGTCCGTGTACTGAGGTTTACAAATACATGAAAAAAAAAAAAAACAACCAGCATTCTCACCCACGGAAGACGAAGTATGCAGACTGCTCAACAACATATCGCCTGCGCAATGCGAGCAGAAAATAGCGTGTATGTATGCATTAGAGAAAAATCTAAACTTCTGAAGAAAAGACCGGAGTATTCAAACTGCGCAACAACATATTATTGCCTGCACAATGGGGACAGAACATAGCGTGTATGTATGCATTAGAGAAAAATCGGAACGTCTGAAAGAAGACGGAGTCTGCACAATGCGCAACAACATATTATCTGCACAATAGGTGCAGAAAATAGCGTGTATGTATGCATCTGAGAAAAATCGGAACTTCTGAACAAGAACAACAACAACAACAACAAGGTAAACAATGAAGTTGTCCGGGGGAACCGACCTCTCGTACAGTCTACAGCAGAAACGGGCGTGACCGATGAACCCACCCCACTTGATCTTGACCTAATGATACCAGAGGAGCATATTATCCTTCCACGTTCAACTCGCGCGATTTTCATGTTTCATAGAAAACTCGGTTAAACACACACACACACACACACACACACACACACACACACACACAGATATATTATATATATATATATATATATAGTTATA
>JAPXFY010000019.1:51294164-51296664 GCA_030674185.1 Monoplex corrugatus
CAGGAATTATCTCCCATGTTGTGAAACTTCTCGAATCTAACATAGTTTGCGCTACCCATTCAGCTAGCATAGAAGCAGATACGAGAAAGCACAAAAACTGTAAGCTCAGAACACTCCTCAGGAATTATCTCCCATGTTGTGCAACTTCTCAAATCTAACATAGTTAGCGCTACCCACTCAGCTAGCATAGAAGCAGATACAAAGCACAAAAACTGTAAGCTCAGAACACTTCTCTTTGTTATCAACAGTATACACAGTAGCACATAGGATATTTTACATACCTGCTGTTTCTTATCTACTGATTTCAAAACAATAGACAATAGGATACAGCATGAAAATTAAAATTCGAACAAAGTAGACACCAAAACAATGAAATATTACATTTGATCGTGACTGCAAAAAAGTCAATACTCATTTTTTTTAAATGTGTTCTTGCGCCTGTATGTGTGTGTGTGTGTGTGTGTGTGTGTGTGTGCGTGATTGTGTGTGTGTGTGTGTTTATGGGGGGGGTGTGCGTGCTTAATTGTGTGTGTGTGTGTGTGTGTGTGAGTGTGTGTGTGTGTGTGTGTGTGTGTGTGTGTATGTGTATGTGTGTGTGTGTGTGTGTGTGTGTGTGTGTGTGTGTGTGTGTGTGTGTGTGCGTGCGTGCGTGTGTGTGTCTAAAAAAGAAAAAAAAAACAAGAAAACGAACAACAATAACACCAAATACAATTTATTCAAAATATAACATAAAAATGCGTGCACATTCACATGTGTGTGCGTTTAAGTGTGTGTGTGTGTGTGTGTGTGTGTGTGGTAAGTGTATGTGTGTGTGTGTGTGCGAGCGTGCGTGTGTGCATATCTGTGTGTGTGTATGTATGTATATGCGTGCGATAAATCATTTAAAAAGAAACATTAAGTGTATGAATACACGACAACAGCTTGCTTACAATTATGTTGTTTCACTTATAACATCTCAAATAATGATCAAATCAAAATGGACAGGATATTCAGACATGTATTTATATAACATCTCAAGTATTACCTGTGCGCGTGTGATGATCAAAATGAACAATTGACTCAGATATGTATTTATATAACATCTCAAATATTGCTTATCCGTGCAGTGATCAAATCAAAATGGACAGGATATTCAGACATGTATTTATATAACATTTCAAATATTACTTGTGTGTGTAATAATCAAAATGGACAGGTTATTCAGACATGTATTTAGAGAACATCTCAAATATTACTCAAGTGTGTAATAATCAAATCAAATTGGACAGGATATTCAGACATGTATTTATATAGCATGTCAAATACTACTTACGAGTCTATTAATCAAATCAAAATCCACAACTTATTCAGACTTGTATCTACATAACATCTTAAATATTACTTACGTGTGAAATGATCAAATCCGAATGGACAAGTTATTCAGAGAAGTACTCCTGTAACATTTTAAATTGTACTTATGTAAAAATCAAATAAAAAACACCAAAGTTTTTCAGACATGTATTTATATCATTATCATCATCATCATCATCATCATCATCATCATCATCAGGTGCCTTGCCGCATGGCGTTGGCGATCATGGACTTCCATCTGTCTCTATCTCTTGTTGCCTCAAGCATCTCCTCCACCTTCCCTGTCCCCAGCCACTCTGCAAGTCCGTCTGGCATTTTCTCCCTGGGTCTACCTGGAGGTCTCTTTCTCTCCAGCTTTTCCGTTGTGACCAGGTGCTCCAAATCCCCTTTCCTCATAAAATGGCTTATAAATGTTGCCTGTCTTTTCCTAATCTTCCTTATCAATGATCTACTTGTGTCTGCCTCCATCAAGCTGTCTCATTTGTTTTCTTTGCTGTTCATGGAATTCTCAACATTCTTCTTAGAAACCACATTTATTTATATAACATCCCAAATGTTACGTGTGCAGTAATCAAATCAAAATGGACAAGTTACCCAGACATTTATTTATATAATGTCTCAAATAGTACTTTCGTGAGTAATGATCAAAATGGACAGGATATTCAGACATGTATTTATACAACATCTCAAATATTACTTATTCGTGTAATGATCAAATTAAAATGGACAGGATAATCACACATGTATTGATAATTATCACATCTCAGATAGTACTTACCCGTCTAATAACCAAAGCAAAAGGGACAGGATATTCAGACATGTAAATATTTATATAACATCGCAAATATTCTTCATGTTGGGGACGAGGAGGGTGGGGGAGATGCTAGGGGCAACGAGAGATGGGGACAAATGGAAGTCCATGATCGCCAACGCATGCGGCAGGGCACCTGATGATGATGATGATGAATGATCAAACTGGACAAATTACTCAGACATGTATTTATTCAACATTTCAAATATTACATACGCGTCTAATGATCACATCAAAATGGAAAATACACTCAGATACGTATTTACATACGAGCTGATTTGTGTTGTTACAATAGTCGACAGCATCAACCTGTGGTTGTAATAAAACACAGATATGCAT
>JAPXFY010000019.1:51299164-51336664 GCA_030674185.1 Monoplex corrugatus
ACACACACACGAACACACACACACACACACACACACACACAACACACACACACACACACACACACACACACACACACACACACACACACACACACACACACACACACACAAACAGACACACACACATGAAATTGCTTTAAGCAAGACCTATTCTAGAATTGAGCGTAGTTTCAGACTATTGATCTGATGGTAATGGGTTTATAGGCCAGTTCTGCAAGCGATTCAACTCACCTTTTTTTTTTAAGAACCATCGCATTCAGGGAGGTTAACTTTTCACTCTTTTTTTTTCTTTCTTTCTTTTTCTTTTCTTTTTATTTAATAGCCACAGATGCTGGCACAGTTTTTACAATGCGATGATGATGATGATGTCGATGAGAATGATAATCATGATGCTATGGAATCCCATTTAGGATTGAGACTGCGTGACAGGGCTGTGCTCTACGCTTAATGTCATAATATATCTGGCGTCAACTAGGCCCGAGAGATACAGACACCTGCGGTGCTGGTCAGAAGATTTAAGCAACACCCTCAATGACGCATCCGTGAAGTGGATGAGACTCGCTGCGTGGTCCCAGTCTTCCAATGAGCCCAAAGCACGCCCAACTCTAGGTAGGAGCCGGTTAGAGTCGAAAAATCCCATAATGATATAGTTTTGAAGGGACTGACGGGGATTCGAACCCGTAACCTTCCAATAGGTAGTCCATCCTGGTAACCACTATACCACGGCGACTAGTGATTCAACTCACCTTGTCTGTGTCAAATCGCGAACGTGCACAAAGATTTGAGACTCTGTTGTTATCTTATTCAGTAAAAGTAATGCGTTTAATATTAATACTCAAGCAGTGAGATGTAGTTTTTTGTGCCTCAACGCTTACAAACATGCACAATCTTCGATTTTTTTTTTCATTTTTGCAAAATTATCTATAAACAAAATAATCAGCGTGTACTGAAGCATATGCTTTCCCAACAGTAACTGAAGATTATACACCAAACTAATGCTGATGCAGTGCATAATTCAAATTGTTCCAAAGTTACTCATGTTTAAGTTAAATGAAAGCATTCCGATGTTTTAGACATAACTTGGTTTGCTGTTGTTTGCTATGAAGCTGATGTACAGTTGTGATCTTTTGTATATGAGAATTCACTATTTTGTCAAAATGTTATTGTACAATACCACTGTTTGTATTATTTCTGTATCACAATGTCCATGTTCATTGGTGTCACGATTTTGCCACACAACTTCAAAAACGAATGCTTGGTTAGTAAATGTTGAAGTCCGATTGAATGCTCTCTCCTTCTCTCTCTCTCTCTCTCTCTCTCTCTCTCTCTCTCTCTCTCTCTCTCTCTCTCTCCTCTCTCTCTCTCTCTCTCTCTCTTTCTCTCTTCACTCTCACTCTCTTTCTCTCTCTGTCTTTCTCTCTTTCTCTCTCTCTCCCTCTTCTCTCTCTCTTCCTTCTCTCTCTTCTCCCCTCTCTCTCTCTCTCTTTTCTTCTCTCTTCTCTCTCCTCACTCACTCACTTCTCTTCTTCTTTCTCTCTCTCACTCCTCACTCATCTCTCACTCTTTCTCTACTCTCTCCTCTCTCTCTGTCTGTCTCTCTCTCTCTTCTGTGTCTTCTCTCTCTCTCTGTCTTCTCTCTCTCTGTCTCTGTTCTGTTGTCTGTCTGCTGTCTCTCTCTCTCTCTCTCTCTCTCTCTCTCTCTCTTTCGTGTGTGTGTTTGTGCTATTTTACATTGTTTCCGTTGAATATCATGCAAATCTTCTGTCCCCAACACTATCTCCAACCAACTACTGCTGACCTAAAACAATCAAGAGAGTATAACTATCATCATGAAAAGACAATGGAGATCGATTGAGAACAACATACGACGAGGAGCTGGACAGAGGAGCTGGACAACATCACCCGGACTGCCCTTCACTGGACACCAGAAGAGGACGTGAGAGAAGGAAGACCCTGGAACATTGCGTTGAACAATTAAGAGACCTGTCAACGTTCCTGAAACGTACTTTCAGTGCTTGTACATGTTACACAGAAACTGGCCAGAAGAAGAGAAAAGGAGAAAAATCAGTTGACAAGGGTAAGTAAGAAAAAAAGAAGAAGACAGAAGAAGAAGAAAAGAAGAAGAAGAAGAAGAAAAAAGAAAAGAAACAAAAGAAGAAGAAGAAGAAGAAGAAGAAGAAGAGAAAAAGAAGAAGAAGAAGAAGAAGAAGAAGAAGAAGAAGAAGAAGATGAGAGAGAAGAGAAGAAGAAAAAGATGAGAGAGATGAGAAAAAGAAAGAGAGAATGAAGAAGAAGAAGAAGAAGAAGAAGAAGAAGAAGAAGAAGAACAAGAACAAGAACAAGAACAAGACGAAGACAAGAACAGAAGAAAGAAGAAGACAAAAAAAAATGACGAGAAGAGAAGAAGAAGAAGAAGACAAAGAAGAGAGAAGAGACAAGTAAGAAGACCAGAAGAGAAAGAAGAAGAAGATACTAATGGATAGGCAGAACAATCAAAGGTTTTAAAAAACAAAAAGCTCCCCTGCTCCCACCGTATGAGTACCCTGTTCCAATACCCCACAGATTCGAGTCATAAAAACCCACCTACAAAGCACCCCAACACACACAAACCCTCCCCATTGTCTAAGACAGTATATCAGTCCCAATACCTTTATTCACTACAGACATGTGTCATTGTAGAAGGGTCTTGTTTATATATATAAGACTATCAATGTCACATTCTTGCTAGGCATCGTAAAAAGAAGAAACTGGATACAACTCGGGCAGCTGCCCGCACATTCAAACTGTCTAGATCTACAGCGTTCAGGTTTGTTTTAACAGTTGTGTGTTAACGACTCAAATATTATACTTAATCCTGTCGGTACGAAAGCAGGTGTTTACCAGCACACACATCCCGACTAACAAACAGCTCCTCCAAATAAACACTTGGCGTATTCCTATTGTATTCCTTAAAGCCACATGTGTGAATTCTTGACAAAAAAAAAAAAAGGCTAAGAAGTGAAGAGCAAATTGGATCTGTTACATGTATTTCATCAATGGCGTCGGTGGTCTGCCAGCGTGCATGGCCATGCAAACATTAACCCTTTGACTCCTGCAGCCTGCCCAACAGCATCCTTCTTTGTCAACCATGCTGGAAGAGCAAAAACTTAACCCTTTGACTCCCTCACCCTATCCACCAGCTTCCTGCAGTTGGTAGATAGGGTGCAGGTGGCAAAGGGTTAATACATACTCTTTTTCTATTTTATGCACATTCCTTCCGTTTTTGAAACACCTCTTAACGTGTTCATATAAAACGAATTAAAAAGATATTTTCCATAATGCACATTAGATCGAAATAGGACTGTCTACCGAAATGATGAAATGGTTTTGAATAATTTCTTGGGGTCAAAAAAATATATCACCGTTCGCTGTAAAAGCAGACGAAACCATAAGTTAGGTCAGGGATAGGGAGGCCAAATTGTACCAAGGAATTTTAAATAAGTGCATTTCTAATTAATCGTGACTTTTTTATTTTCATTTTGTACACTTTATTATCTTCGAACATATTTCGTTAAGCTTTAGATTTCGTAGATATTGTTGTGTATGCTGTTTTCAACAACAAAAACAAAATACTGATAGGGCTGAGTGTACCGATAAGACGTTAATAGACGTGTGTGATCGACTTACCGATATACTTAACCTTATCGGTACGAAAGCAGGTGTTTTCCAGTCCACACATCCCGACTAACAAACAAAATCTTCCCAGGAGTACTTAGCGTTGGCCTAGGCATTCGTGGAGCCACATGGTGAATTCTTGACAAGAAGGGCTGAGGATGAGAAGCGCAAATAGGATCTGTTACATGTATTTCATCACTGGCACCGGTGGTCAGCCAACACTCGTAACCATGCAAAAATTCATACATTCCACTTAATATTTTATGTACATTCCTTCCGTTTTAGAAAAACAAAAACTTTTTCATATTCAATGAATTAACAGAGATATTTTCTTTAATGCACATTAGATCGAAATAGGACTGTCTACCGAAATAATGAAATGGTTTTGAATAATGTATTTGGATTGCCAAAAAATGTGTCACCCCTTGCTATAAAAGCAGCGAAACCAAAAGTAGGTCGGGATTCGGAGGCCAAATTGTTCCGAGGAGTTTTAGATAAGTGCGTGTCTAATATAATCTTGACCTTTTGATTTTCATTGTGTACACATTTATTATCTTCCGAAACAATACGTTGAAACGTGAAGCTTTAGATTTCGTAGATATTGTTGTATATGCTATTTTCATAAAAAGAAAAAAAATATACCGATAGGGCTGAGTGTACCGATAAGACGTTAACAGACATTTGTTATCGACTTACTGATATACTTAACCCTATCGGTACATAAGCAGTCCACACATCCCGACTAACAAACAACTCCTCCCCAGGAGCACTTAGCGTTGGCTTAGTGCATTCCTGGAGCCACATGTGTGAATTCTTGACAAATAGTGCTAAGGAGGAGAAGCGCAAATTGGATCTGTTACACATTGTCACCGGTGGTCAGCCAGCACTCATAACCACGCAGAAATTGATATATTCCACTTGATACTTCGTGTACTTTCTTTCCCGTTTAGAAACATCACAAATGTATTCCTAAAGAATGAATTAAAATGTCTTTTCTTTGGAGCACGATACATTGAAATAGGACTGTCTACCGAAATGATGAAATGGCTGTAAATAATTTGTTGGGGATGCAAAAAAAAAGTATCACCGTCACACTGTAAAGGTAAACGACACCAAAACTAGGTCGAGACAGGGAGGCCAAACTGTGCCAAGAATTTCTTTTTTAAATTGCATTTGTAACATAATCGTGACCTTTTACTTTTCCTGTGTACACATTAATCATCATCATCATCAGGTGCCCTGCCGCATGGCGTTGGCGATCATGGACTTCCATCTGTCGCTATTTCTCGTTGCCCCTAGCATCTCCCCCACCCTCCTCATCCCCAGCCACTCTGCAAGTCCGTCCAGCATTTTCTCCCTAGGTCTACCCGGTGGTCTCTTTCTCTCTAGCTTTCCCGTTGTGACCAGGTGCTCCAAATCCCCCTTCCTCATAAAATGGCCTATAAATGTTGCCTGTCTTTTCCTAATCTTCCTTATGAGTGATCTACTTGTGTCTACCTCCATCAAGACTGTCTCGTTTGTTTTCTTTGCTGTCCATGGAACTCTCAACATTCTTCTTAGAAGCCACATCTCGGCTGCCTCAATCTTGTTCTGGCTTTGCTTGTTGACTGTCCACGCCTCGCATCCGTACAACAGTATTGGTTCTATATAACATTCAAGAACTCTCTTCCTGATGTTAATTGATAGGCATTTGTTGGTAAGAATGCTTGTCATCTTCTTGAATGCTGTTTTGGCTTGGCCGATTCAGCCGGCTATTTGGTTTAAACAGAATTTTATTCAAGAAAAGAAGTCATAAATACAGCAAAGCATGGGCAGGGCATCAAGCCGGCTATTTCTGATTTGCATCTGCCGTCTCATGAAATTAATAAGCTTCCCAAACAAGGCGTTGAAACGTTAAGCTTCAGATTTCGTAGATATTATTGTGCATGCTGTTTTCAACGAAACAATACCGATATAGCCAAGTATACCGATGAGGGGTTAACGGACGTGTGTGAAATCCCGCGGGAGAGGATCTGACTGAGGTCATTTGCGGAAGAAGAAGAAGTGGAAGTGTGTGCTGTTTTCAACAAAATGATACCGATACAGCCAAGTATACCGATAAGGCGTTAACAGACACGTGAGACATCCCACGGTAGTGGATCTGACTCAGGTCATTTGCAGCGTTTGTGTTATCGGCGAACACATTCATGTCATACCACGAAAAGACGGATGCTGCCCAGACATGGTCATTTGGCCTATAATTATAGGTGAGGTCAGGGTCTAATTATAACCATGCCCCTAACAAAGAGGTACCAGAAAAACACGAAAACAGAAACAGAACGCGTATTTACTACAACCAGACAAGACAAACGCAAAATTTCGGCCGACTCAAACATAAACGTAAGATCACAAACGAGTAAACATCAAATACAAAAATTAGGAGAAAAAGTTAAAAACTTTCCCTGCTGCTTCGTTCAATGGGAGTATAGGACTACAATAGTCGGTCGCACTTTGCTTTGGATTTCTCATTAACATTGTTTTGTATTATACAGTTTTATTCCATTTTGTCTTGTTCTGGCAATAACGGTCAACAGTCAGTCAGTGTACTGGTACATTTCTTCTGACCTTGTATCTATTGTGTTGTACTGGTACTCATGCACTGAACTTGTACTGATACTATCTATTGCGTTGTACTGGTACTCATGCACTGAACTTGTACTGATACCATCTATTGTGTTGTACTGGTACTCATGCACTGAACTTGTACTGATACCATCTATTGTGTTGTACTGGTACTCATGCACTGAACTTGTACTGATACCATCTCCATTTGCCGATGCTATATCACGTGACGTGAGTAAGCACTAGTTGGTGTCATGTCATATCATGTGACCGCTGACGTCATGTCATATGAGCTGGCTAGGCCACTTGCTGATATCATATTATGTGACCTGACGTGTCCACATGCTGACGTCAGCTCATGTGACCTAGCTAAGCCACCAGCAAATACATATCATGTGACTTGGTTTATCGAAAATGCTGATCTCATATCGCGTGACTTGGCCTGTTGAAAATGCTGATCTCATATCGCGTGACTTGGCTTATCGAAAATGCTGATCTCATATCGCGTGACTTGGCCTGTTGAAAATGCTGATGTCATATCGCATAACTTGGCCAGTCGAAAATGCTGATCTCATATCGCGTGACTTGGCCTGTTGAAAATGCTGATGTCATATCGCATAACTTGGCCAGTCGAAAATGCTGATCTCATATCGCGTGACTTGGCCTGTCGGAAATGCTGATGTCATATCACGTGACTTGGCCTGTCAAAATTGTGATGTCATATCACGTGACTTGGCTTGTCGATAATGCTGATGTACATCATGTGACTTTGCCTGTCAAAATGCTGATCTCATATCAGGTGACTTGGCTTGTCGAAAATGCTGATGTCATGTCAGGTGACTTGGCTTGTCGAAAATGCTGATGTCATATCAGGTGACTTGGCTTGTCGAAAATGCTGATGTCATATCAGGTGACTTTGCTTGTCAAAAATGCTGATGTCATATCAGGTGACTTGGCTTGTCGAAAATGCTGATGTCATATCATGTGACTTGGCTTGTCGAAAATGCTGATGTCATATCAGGTGACTTGGCTTGTCGAAAATCCTGATGTCATATCACGTGACTTGGCCTGTCGAAAATCCTGATGTCATATCACGTGACTTGGCCTGTCGCAATAGCTGATATCATATCATGTGACTTGGCTTGTCGAAAATGCTGATATCATATCATGTGACTTGGCTTGTCCAAAATGTTGATATCACATCACATGACTTTGCTTATCGAAAATGCTGATATCATAATCATGTGACTTGGCCTGTCGAAAATCCTGATGTCATATCACGTGACTTGGTCTGTCGCAATTGCTGATGTCATATCACGCAACGTGTTTATGGGGGTTTTTTTTTACATACCTATCTATGATTAAGAAAATATTGTCTTCACCTAGTTGATAGATAGCTTAGCAATTTGGACATTGACTGGGAAGAGGGGGGGGGGGGGGGCTTTGTCATGTGAGACAAGTTTATACAGAATAGCCAGCTGTGTTGTAATTCAGACCTTTAATCATTCATTTATTTACTTTATATGTATGTTCCTTTTTTTGAAAGTAAGATACACACACACATATGTCGTTTGCATGTAACCAAGACTATTCCAGCGGTAGGCTGATAAAATGCCAGTATCAAATAGAGACTTGGTAAAACGTAGTCTAGATAGGGCCTCAGGACCTGGCCAGCTCATGGGTTTATATGCATGTGCAGGCTTTTAAGGCTTGTGCCATGATCACCATACACATGGCACCTGTGCGTTAGTGCATATGGAATTCGTTCCGAGCGCGGAGACGTCGTCTTGAGAAACAAAAACGGACTCTATGCCACGCACAACCAACGACGATGGAGTATATAATGGACTGCATAGCAACATACCGCCTGCTCAGTGTGAGGGAGGGGGGGGGGGGAGAGAAGAAAATGGTATATGCACACATCTGAGAAAAACCGGGACGCTTAAAGTAAATTGGGGGGAAAAAGCGCGCACGCACACATACACATACATACATATATACATACATACATACATACATACATACATACATACATACATACATACATACATACATACATATACGTACATACCTACCTACCTACCTACATACATACATACATACATACATACATACATACATACATGCATACATACATACGTACATACGTACATACATACATACATGCATACAATACAACATACATACATACATACATACAACATCAACATCAGTCACCCCACCACCACATCTGCAACTCCACCAAACCTTACAAAAACATCAAAATCAACAAAACAACGATCAAACAAATCTAACGACATGGGGAACAAAATCACGCGCAAGGAAAATGACGTCAGGCCGATGACGAAAAAGACATCAAAACAACACATGGACGGGAAAGCTGCCTCTCGCGTCACATCCAAAAATACACAAAAAGACAAAGTCAACACTGCTCTACCATCAGTTCTCCTTCTACACGACACAATATTAAATGGTGTTTATGGTCACAGACTTGGTAATTCATATGGTTTCACTGTTGAAACAAAGAAAACTTCTTCTATAGACAACATTTCTCAGTTCCTGAAAGAATCGTCTACCGCTCAATTTGATTGTTTTGTCATACATTGTGGACTGTTCGATTTGAAGACCAGTGAACCCGGAATTGTCTCTGAAAAACTAATGAAAGCCGTGGACGAGATTATGACAACATATCCCAAGAGCAAAATTATCCTTAGCAAAACAGCCCCAGTGAAAGACAAGGTCCTTCAAATAAAAATAGATCTCCTGAACGCCCTGCTTCACTCTGAGCTGTATGGTCGTAACAACATCTCCTTCTTGGATCATGGAAATTTGAAGTCCAAATTCAACCCTACTTTCAAGGACACTGTACATCCCAATCGACATGGCTCTTCCATACTTGCCAGGAACATCGGCAGACATGTCAACAGTGTCCTCTGGGAGTCACAAAAGCGGAAACCTCGTCATCCAAGCAGGAAGTCTCAAAACTACGCGTTCACCACCTATAACACTAGTTATGATCCATTCTATTATTCAGGAACATCCCATGTCAATCGGTCTCAGTGTCCATGGTGGAATGGTAACATCTCCAGTCATAATTATTTCCATCCTTTGAGAGATTTTTGTGATTGGTGATCCTGTATTTAAGTAGTGAATGCACCAGCGTCAACCTGCATATAGTAGCGACTTTCTTCTATTGGTTTTTACTGTTGCTTATACTATAGGCTAGGGGTTCATAGGTGTGTTTCCTTTCGCCAAAGTTATCTTCATCTTGATTTTATTTTCGTTTAAATTTTTTTGTTTCTTCATATATGTAATTATCTACTATTGGTTTTGGGTAGTTATGCAAGTCAAAAATAATAATAATAATAATAATGAACATTTATAAGCGCAAACCTCCAGTACGGGGCCGGAGCTCGTGACGCTGCACACTAATAACATCACACACACACAGACACGCAGGCACACACACACACACACACACACACACACCACACACACACACACACACAGACACGCACACACACACACACACACACGGACCCACATACACACACACACACACACACACGCGCGCGCGTGCGCACGAGAACAAAGAGTGTCCACACAGTTACTACCTAGTCGGGAAAATAGGATTTAAATTGGAAAGTTTTGAGGGCAGTCTTGAAAGAAGTAATAGATTCAATGTAGCGAATTTCACGGGGCAGAGAATTCCAAAAAGTTGGTGCTGAATATGAAAAGGTGCAGTGACCGAAGGTTTTAGTTCTTACTCTGGGAATGCACAGTAGTCTTAAGTCAGAAGAGGAGCGAAGATTTCTGGAAGGTGAGTAGACGGATAGGAGATCAGAAATGTAACAAGGGGACGTTCCAGAGAAAAATGAATGACAGAGAATCGCAAGTTTGAATTCGATACGAGCTTGTACAGGAAGCCAGTGGAGGCGTTTTAGCAGAGGAGAGACATGATCTCGCTTACGGGATTTAAAAACAAGCCGAGCTGCAGAATTTTGCACTTTCTGTAGTTTATCTATTTGATCTTTTGAACATCCAGAAAGAAGTGAATTGCAATAATCCAGTCTTGAGAGAATGAAAGCAGAAACCAGAGTTTTTGTAGCATCAACAGAAAGAAGATGACGCAAGGAACTGATTTGGCGGAGATTGATGTAAGCAGTGCGACAGGTGTTGTTTACATGAAGTTCAACACTCATGTTGTCAGTGAAGTAGAAACCAAGATTCCTAGCTGAGGAGGAGAAAGGAATTTCAGTCTGATCAATGGTAATGGTAGTAGATTTGGGAGATGGGGAGGTTTTGAAAGGAGAGGACAAAAAGAGAGCTTCAGAAATCAACATAACACTGGTTTTTCTGTTCTTCAATGGAACAGTCGATCAGTGAATATTAATCATCCTCATCTTCAACAATATGTATCTGTAAATAAGCATCATATTGTTGCCTTACAGTCACTGAATATGGCAAATTGCAAATTACCTAAGTTAGAAGATTACCACTTTCCTCCAGTGACACACGTTTGTGACAATACCTCAAAGATTTATACAGCCGTTTATGTACGCAAAGACGTGAATTATAAGATCATTCCGCCTCCTGTGCCAAAGGGCACTGACGGTGTTCATTGCGTAGCTGTGAAAGTGAAGATTAACTCTGTGTCATCTATAAACATACTTTCTGTGTATTATCCACGTGAGCCTAATAGTGAAAATAGTGACTGGCTACGGACTTTAGACAACAATGCGAAATGGTTGATCACGGGGGATTTTAATGCCCATTCTCCATTTTGGGATAAGAATTGTCACTATGTATCTAACAATCGTTTCGTAGAAAATGTCATTGACTCCGGATTAGTATTGTTAAATGACGGTAGAACAACTAGAATTCCGGATAATCCTCAACATAAGGTTTCTGCCATTGACCTAACTTTGTTATCACCTGACCTTGTCATTAATAGCATGTGGGATGTTACATCTGACTCCCTCGGAAGTGATCACCTGCCAATTGTTACAGTTATAAATGAACCGTTTGATAACACACCAGAACAAGACGACGTTATACCTCGATATATGTACATACGTGCTAACTGGGTAAAATACCAGAAGATTTTAATGGGAAAAGATTGCACGTTTAATGAATGCGTCAATATTAATGATATGTATTCCCATTTCACCGACGCGCTACATGAGGCAGCAAACAATTCCATTCCAAAAAGGAAAAATGTAAACAAAGGTACTCATGTTGGAAATAGTTGGTGGAATCAATTATGTGAAGAAGCAAAGAATGAAAAAAAAGAAAATGTACAAACTCTATTTAAAAACTAAATCTCCAGAAGACCATTACAATATGAAAATGGCTAAGATTCACTCAAAGTTATAGCCCAAGCCAAAAAGCGCTATTGGTCAGATTTTTGCTCTGAACAAATTTCCGGGCCTAAAGATCTTCCTAAAATTTGGAATAAGATCAAAGAAATGAAAAATGGTTTTAATTTACCACAGTTTCCTATTAAGATTAAAGATAAAGACTTTCCTTCGTCATCTGAGATAGCTGAAGAATTTGTACAGTTCTTTTCAAGAACAAGTAATTCCAGTAGCTTGTCTACTCCATTAAGAGAGGAAAGACGGAAAATTGAAGAGTCCGTCGCATACTCAGATCCTGCCCCTGATAGTCACATGTACATAAATTCAAAAATTACATTAAAAGAACTTAAAGATGCCCTTCTCTCGTTGAACAACAAAAAATCGGCTGTAGGACTGGATGGCGTTTCATATACCCTTTTAAATCATTTACCAGAGAAATGGATTGAATACTTACACAATATCATACTAAAATGCTGGGAAAGTGGTCGCTTACCTGACATTTGGAAGACATCGATTGTGTTACCAATACCAAAACCTAATAAACCCCTTTCAGATCCAGGTAGTTACAGACCTATCTCGCTTACATCCCATGTTTCAAAACTAATGGAAAAAATTATAGTGAATAGACTGAGTTACTTTTGTGAGAAAAATAATATAATACCTATCAATCAATCTGGGTTTCGAAAAGGTAGATCAACATCAGACCATTTAGTTAAGTTAACAACTCAAATAAAAAATCAGTTTGCTAAAAGGAAAAATGTCTTAGCTACCTTCTTTGATCTTAAAAATGCATACGATCAAGTCTGGCATGCGAGACTTTTGTTGAAATTTAAACATATTGGTCTCAACGGTAATCTTTATAATTTTATCAAAACATTTATAAGTGACCGAAGTATAGTCACTAAAATAGGTAATACATACTCTGAAAAACGATCTGTAAACATGGGAATTCCTCAGGGTTCCGTAATATCTCCTCTATTATTTAATATTTTGATCTATGACCTACCAACTCAAGTCTCAAATAATGTAAACGTTGCTCAGTACGCTGATGATATAGCAATCTGGATGAATGTTTCGTTAAAAAGGAAGACTTCCTTGAGAGAAATAAAATACATTAAAAAGGTCTATCAACATGAAATTAATAATATTTCCACTTACTTGACAGTTAACGGTCTGGAAATATCCAATGAAAAAACACACATGATGCTTTTTAATAACGGTCTAAGTCCGAAAGAAGTACCGTTGTTTAAAATTGGTGATGAGGAACTGAAATATACTACTCACGTGAAATTTCTGGGAGTACAATTGACTTCTAGTTTACAGTGGAAAGAACATATTGATGCCTTGTTATGTAAAGCTATGAAAAGCTATAATTTAATAAGAATTATTAGTAAACAGTCCTGGGGACAGGACATTAAAACGTTGTTACATCTTGTCACAGCTTTAGTCAGATCTAAGTTGGCTTATGGTCAAGAGGTCTATTTTTCAGCTCCAAAATGCTATTTGAAAAAACATCAAAGCTTAGATAGTAAAGCTATTAAATGTGCTCTTGGGGTACCGGTGTATACAAAAACACAAGAAGTATATAAAACAGCCGGCATCCTTCCCTTGGAAGATTGGAGGAAGTTATCAACTGCTAAATATGTAGTTAGAGCAAATGCAGTAGCTAATTATGCCAGTACGGAACTTAAAATTCAGTCTGACATCCATTTCCCCAAGAGAGCAAGAACAATAAAGTCACAAGAAACAATATCCACTTACACAAATGAGCTCTTCAAACTTTCTCATGTTTTACCTAACAAAGTTTCACATAAAATGATATGTTGTCCTCTACCCCCCTGGGAACTGTCCAATGCTATTTTTGATATCAACTACACTGATACTGACCTGACAAAAGATGTTAATCCACACTTGTTAGCAATTGATGTTCTGTCACATCTACACAAAAAATATTCACATTACTTAAAAATCTTTACAGATGGCTCTGTTCTAGATGATGGTAAAGCAGGCGCTGGCTTTCTAATTCCTAAATTTAAAGTAGAAAAGGCTTACTCTTTAGGACAGGGACATTCAATCTTCACTTCTGAATTAGTTGCCATCTTAATGGCACTGAAATATATAGTAGATCTACCCATAACTTTGTTTAGTATCCTATTATGTGTAGATTCGAAATCTGCATTACATTCCTTAAAAAGTTGCGAACATAAAGTAAATAGTTCGTTAATATTTGAGATAAAATTTCTAATTCATTGTTTAATAACAAATAATACACAGGTTACTTTTTGTTGGATCCCATCACACTGTGGTATCCTTTTTAACGATCGGGTCGACAGAATAGCAAAAAATGCAGCAATGAATAGGGCTGGCAGTACTAAACTTGATTTACCACTCTCTGAACATGAAATGAATGCTATATTAGAAAACAAAGTAAAAGCGCAATGTGAACTTCGCCCCTTCTCGGTAAATTACCAGAGTTTTACAAGACAAGAGATAACTTTAGCTTACAGATTAACTCTCAATTCACTTCGAACTAAATTTAGTAAAACCATCAAATGTATCTGTGATGATTTTATAACAGTTGATCACCTTTTGTGTTGTCAGCGAATGCGACCTTATTTCCCTGCGTCATTTACAAACTTAAAACAGAAACATACTGATTTCACTCTGTATTTACACATTGCTAGACGTTTACTGCACAGTCCTGTAGGTCGTTTCCTTTGATTCAGCCCAATTGTTTTATACCTGTAACTCCACACAGCCCCGAGAAATCCGATGAAGCCTGACTGATATAATGTTCTGATTGTTTTTCTTTTGTTCGTTAATTTGTTTGATGTTACATTAATTGTTACCTTAATTGATACAATGCCTTCATGATTACATAGATTCATTTATTCCTTACGCACCTTTTTTTTTTTTTTTTTTTTTTTTTCTCCCCGTCTAAAAGCACATATGTGAATAGACGTTAAAAGAAATAACGAACGAGCATACATACATACATACATACATACGCACACACGTACGCACGCACGTACGCACGCACGCACGTAGCGCGCACAGCACAAATACAGACACTAACACACACACACACACACACACACACACACACACAAACACACACACACGAACAAACACACACACACATCATAAACACACACGCACGCACACACACACACGCACACACACACACACACACACAAACACACACACAAACAAACACACACGCACACACACAACACACACACACACACACACACACACACACACACACACACACACCACACACACACCCACACACACACACACACACACACACACACACACACACACACACACACACACACATCTCTCTCTCTCTCCTCACTCATAACTTACACACACTCACACACACAGAGACATACACAAACACACACACACACACACACACACACACACACACACACACACACACACACAACACACACACAAACCACACACACACACACACTCCACACTCCTCACGGCCGACCTCTTATGTTGTGTTTGTAACACAACCTACTTTTCACGTTTCATATACACTTACGATAACTTGCATAGAGGTTCAACGTAGGAAGACACATGGCGTTGTATGTGCAATACGTGCTATGTAAATAATTATGTGCTATGTGACATTATTCTTCGCCTCTGATCCTAAATCCCTAAACAGCTGTCAGACCCTTATTGTTCAGTTCATATTGCTTATAGCCCAGCCGACTACTAGAACCATATCAGGGCTAAGGACACGTCAAAAACGACAACCCGGTAAAATAAAAAGACAACAGTTAAAAACCATGCTCACTATTGATTGTCAGACCCTAATTGTTGAACAAAATGGCTCATGAGTCATTGAACGGTCGTATTACAACACAACTATTTATAACTTTCTAAACAAAAACAAAAAAAAGAAGAAAGAAACAAAGAAAGAAAGAAAAAGAAAGAAAGAAAGGACGAAGAAGAAGGGGGCATCTATCAAGGAAATGAAAGGTTTTACGTTCAATTCCTGGCCAGGTAGGGATTTTCTCTCCCACCTGGGTATGGTTTTCTTTAACCCTTTGACTCTCGCACCCTGTCTATCAGCATCCTGCAATGCCAACCATGCTAGCAAAGCAACATTTTAACCCTTTTACTCCCTCACCTTATCAACTAGCTTCCTGCAGGAAGCTGGTGGGTAGAGTGAGGGAGTCAAAGGGTTACGTTTTAGCAGTTCGAGGATAGGCTACGGGAGTTAAAGGGTTAATTGCATTTTAGACTTGCAAGGTTAACGGTGAGCATGGTTTTTAACTGTTGTCTTTTTAGTTTATCATAACCGGGTTGTCGTTTTTGACGTGGTGTTAGCCCTGATATGGCTCTAGTAGTCGGCTGGGCTATAGGGTAATATGAACATGAACTTTTGAACCCCATCTCATGCACTAGATATTGCGGATGGTTCTGGGTATTAATTAATCGGACGTTAAGAACCCACGGCAAAAGAGTTGTCCTTTTCTAAATTCTGGAGAAAGAAAAAAAAATATATTCCCGTTTATGGGTAAAAGAATGTACATACATGCAAAGAAAATATAAAGATAAAAAATGTGGCAGCATACTATGGCGACTTGTTTTCCACCGTGCGAGAACAGGCCTACATTTTATACGTGGAAATTTCACATTAACCCTTTGACTCCTGCGCCATGTCCACCAGCATCCTGCATTACCAACCCATCTTAACTAAACAAAAACTTAAACCCCTTAGATTCCCAATAAGTTGGTGGATAGGGTGAGGGAATCAAAGGATTAAGTTTTTCACGTTGGTGGATAAGGTGCAGGAGTCAAAGAGTTCATCAAGTGCCCTGCCGCATGGCGCTGGCGATCATGGCCTTCCATATGTATCTATCCCTTGTCGCCGCAAGCACGTCTTCCACCCTCTCTGTCCTCAGCCATTCTGCAAGTCCCTCCAACATTTTCTCCCTGGGTCTACCTGGTGCTCTCTTTCCCTCCAGCTGTCCTATTGTGACCAGGTGCCCCTAATTCCCTTTTCCGCATAAAATGGCCTATAAATGTTGCCTGCCTTTTCCTAATCTTCCTTATCAGTGATCTTCTTGTGTCTGCTTCCATCAAGACTGTCTCGTTTGTTTTCTTTGCTGTCCATGGAACTCTCAACATTCTTCTCAGAAACCACATCCCGGCTGCTTCAATTAAAGGGTTAACACAACAAAAATGATAAAGAACAAATCCAATCCAGCCCAATCCGGTTTGATCCAGTCCAGGGGAGCGAGAACAATAAACAGACGGGAAGGGGGGGTGGGGTGGGGGTAAACACTTCGTTTGGTTTTGAAGGGATTGAAGTGGACGACCCAGTGTGAAGTGTTTTACAATAAAGTTGACTGGCTGACTAGTCTGCTAGCTGCTATTTTGCCAGTGGGTAAGGATGGCTGGTGGTAGGTGATTTGTTTGGTTTGGTTGGTTGATTGGTTGATTGGCTGGTTGATTGATTGGCTGGTTAGATGTTATAGTCAAACACACACACACACACACACACGCGCGCGCGCGCGCGCGCACGCACGCACACACACGCACACACGCACTCTCTCTTTCTCTCTCTCTCTCTCTCTCTCTCTCTCTTTCTCTCTCTCGGTCTGTCTGTCTCTCTCATGCACTCACGCGCGCACACCCATACATACGCGCACGCGCGCGCGCGCACATACACACGCACACACACACTCTCTCTCTTTCTCTCTGTCCCTCTTTCTCTCTCTCTCTTTTTCTCTCTCTCTCTTTCTCTCTCTCTCTTTCTCTCATGCGCTCATGCGCGTGCACACAGATACACACATACACACACACACACACACACACACACACAAACTTTGCACAGCTGAACAATCTGCACGAGAATTTGCCCGTCTGTCACGTGAGTTCAGCTCACCCCTAAGTTTCATTTTCCGAGTTCTCGAACATTCAAACCGGTCACATTTGAGCTCTGCCATGGCCGGTGCTAGCACAGAAAAAAGAAAAAGATTTCATTCAGTTATTTATTTATTTGAACCCCTGAAAAGATATCTACGGGCTGTGGAAAAGAGTTATGGTGATAGCCAAACCAACAAGTATATAGCAGCTGCTGTAAAATTCTAACCAGGTCAGCATTTTACTTTTCGTTCTTTTACTTTTAGACTTGCAAGGTTAATAACGGTGAGCATGTCTTTTTTAAAAAATTTATCTTAGGCTAGAAATATAGTGGCACGCACTTCTAGAAGTGCGCCGCGATAAAAGACGGATAAAGACGTGCCCTCCTCTTTATTTCCTATCGCAACGCATAGTGCCACGACTAGACGCTCGGACGGAAATGGAAGTACGGACATACCACACTTCTTCAGGCAGGAAGGATGGGCCCGCCTTGCTATCGAAGCGTTCCGTTCATGCCCGCCGGGAGGAGAGGGTGGAGGGGGGAGGGAGGAGACAGCGCACAGCAAGCCAGTCTGCGTTATCACCTGGTGAGGTCATTTCCTGCCAAGATGGACGACGAAAGACTGGTCGTTGCTGTCCGCTCCAGAGATTTAATTTTCAACAAAAATAGTATGCTCCATGTACTTTTCTAGATCGGTTTATGGGATGCACTCAAAAATCTCCGAAAACGCTGTCTTTTCTGTCTTCTTCTCCACCACCACCACAACAACAAAAGTCTCTGCCGCCTGATCAGCGCCATTTTTATGCAAAGACGTGGGGAGACGTGCGGACCAATATAATCACCCCTTCCGACCTCGCGGCTTGTCCGTTCTCGGCGCACGGCTGTCGTACGGACCACTATATTTCTAGCCTTAACCTGGTTTGCCGTTATTGACGTTGTGTCAGACATGATATGCCATATGGCTCTAGTAGTCTGCTGGGCTATAAGCAATATGATTATAAACTTGTACTACGTTATAAATCTGATGTTTGATTTTTTTTTTTTTTTTTTTGTACGGGCTTATTGATTTTCTGGACAGAGCCGTGTACTCAGGATCTGATGTCTCGAGTTCAATCCTAGCTAGAAACATTAAAAACTGTCCTGCTCTCTGCCCAGCTTATTTCAATGCTTCGGTAATTCTTGTAGTGTCAGTTTAATGTTTCATAGATACCTCCCACAAATGCCTATCAATTAACATCAGAAAGAGAGTCAGAACCAATACTGTTGTACGGATGCGAGGCGTGGACAGTCAGCAGACAAAGCCAGAGCAAGATTGAGGCAGCCGAGATGTGGTTTCTGACAAGAATGTTGAGAGTTCCATGGACAGCAAAGAAAAGAAACGAGACAGTCTTGATGGAGGCAGACACAATTAGATCACTCATAAGGAAGATTAGGAAAAGACAGGCAACATTTATAGGCCATTTTATGAGGAAGGAGGATTTGGAGCACCTGGTCACAACGGGAAAGCTGGAGGGAAAGAGCACCAGGTAGACCCAGGGAGAGAATGCTGGACGGACTTCCAGAGTGGCTGGGGATGAGGAGGGTGGGGGAGATGCTGGGGGCAACGAGAGATAGATGGATGGAGGTCCATGGTCGCCAACGCCATGCGGCAGGGCACCTGATGATGATGATGATGATGAGATACCTCCCACCCATCCCATCTCCCCCCATGGCCGTGGGGGTGCCTGGGGGCTCTTTTAGTATAAATTGTTTCCCCCACCTTATGGAAATTCCTCTTTCCTGTCACTTCATTTCTGCCTTGTTCCTTTGCTTTATGTCTCTGTATCTGCAGGATCCGTCGCTGCTGCCAAGGTTTATGGCATTATCGTGACGTGTTTGGGTGTGCGCAGCTTAACAGGTTCGCTGTTTGGATGTTATTAGTGTTTTAAATCTTTCAAGAGTTGGTACTCTCACGGTGTTTTATTCTAGATGGCTCCAGTCTCTTACGGTGCTAACAAAAAAAGGACTGAACTGCTCTGTCTGGCATCTGCTGACTTGGAATGTTCTCGTGTTTCTTATGTAATTTGAGATTGCACTGGTGGTATCGTACTGGTCGCCAGGTGTTCGTGGCCTTATGAGTCTTCCTGGTTTATGTGGAGTTAAGTATTCAGCAGATGGTATGGCCGGTACCAACCCCTCAACCACCTTGTAGAGGAAGATGAGGCGTAGGTCACGTCTGCGCTGCTGAAGTGTTGGCAGTTGCAGAGTGTGAAGCATCTTGGTGAAGGAGCCGGGTGTTCTGGATTTATAATCGCCGGTTATAAATCGGGCAGACAGGCGCTGCACTTTTTCTAATTTGTCAATGTCTGGTTTGAGGTCATTTTTTTCCCCCTAACCTTTTCTGCTTTGATGGTCCCGTCACCTGCCTGTGTTTGATAGTCTTACGTACCTTTTCTTAGGAGTGATAATTGGGTGCTTGTATTTAGTGCATTTTTGGCTCTAGGAAGGTGAGATATGCGGAAGCAGCTTTAGGTAATTTATAACCGTTTTTATATATACTTGGTGTACGCAGGTATGCTGACACTTTTATTCAGGTGTTTTTTTTTAATCCCCTGTGTGATAAATTGAACGGAGTGGCCAACGCCAGGGGCATCCCTTTAGATTATGTGCGTGAATGCATAACTATGTGTACTTAAATTTACTTTTCTTCCACCCCCCCCCCCTTTTTTTTCTTTTGTCATAGCCCTGATATGACCCTACGCAGTCGGCTGGGCTTTAAACAATGACAATGACAATAATCTCCTGTGCGATAAATTGGACGGAGTGGTTAACACCAGGGGTACTTCCTTTGATTATGTGCGCGAATGCATTGATATGTGCACTATATTTTCCTTTTTTTTTTTTTTTTTTTTTTTTTTGCTGTTGAAGAATTGTTTTGAAATGGTTGTAGCCCTGATATGGCTCTGCGCAGTCGGTTGGGCTTTGAACAAAAATAACAGTAACAGTAAAAACAGGTCACAGCTGTTTACTCAAAATCTGATGTCTGGAGTTCAATCCTTGCCAGAAGCATAAAAACTATCCTGCTCGCTGCTCGGTTCGTTTTTGTACTTGACTAATTCTTACACCTCGAACCAGAGGCTTGGCTGGACCTGGTTGGTGCCGCGTTGTGTGGCTATGTCCCGGGGTTTGTCATCTCCACACCTTGCCACTCGGTTTGTAAGCAAGGTAACTGGGTCCGAATGGGTCATGCAACGCATGAACAGCCCTCCTTTGATTGAAGAAAACAAAAAACGCTTGCAAAAAGAAAACTGGTGGCATTGGGCTGTGGCACTATGGATGAGCAGCCCGCTTTTCATGCAAAAAAACCCAACTTTAATGGGATTAGTTCAGTCCATTGGATACACCAATATCTAGCACAGCCCCAGCCCCAAAACATGAAAAAGCTGGCATGTTTGCTGCCATGTCATATTTTCCGTCTTTCTGGTGGTGTCAGACTAGTGTTTCATAGGTCATTCTTCCCTCCTGTCCATTTTAAGTCAAGACCTTACCAACTCATAGGCTTTTGGGGCAAGTTCAGGGAGTCTGCTAGATAACTGTCGTCCCCCCCCTGGGAATGCCAGGGGCTCTTTCAGTATAAATACAGACAAACACAGACAGAAAGCAAGGGGGAACAAGGAGAGAGAGCACCGAAGTGGTGGTGGGGTGGGCTTTAGCATTGTGAACGCTGTGACTGTTCTCCATCAGATGTCTGACAGCTCACACTGGTATTGGCATACAGGGCAGTACGTAAGATAATCATCTACTTCATGTTCTTAGCCATCATGTGTATGGTGCCCCATGTACGTTTTAAGCCTCCCCCGTGGGGATGCCGGGAGCTCTTTCAGGATAAATACTGTCCCCATCTTCTGGAAATTCTGTGCTAGAAATTTCCTCTTTTCGGTCACTCTTTGTTTCCTTTGTGTCATTTTTTTCCTATCATTTTCTGCCTTGCTGGTCCATTCACCTGTATGTGTTCATTAAAGTCTTACGTACTTTTTCTTAGGATTGAAAATTGGATACGTGTACAAAATGCGGTTTCGGCTCTAGGGAAATGAGATTGGCGAAAGCATTTTTAGGTCATTTAGGCCCAGTTTTATATATGTTTTAGTGTCCTTAGTTAGGTTTAAATTTGTATTCATGTATGTTTTTTTAAATCCCCTGTATGATGAATTGGACGGAGTGGTCAACTACTGGGGCATCTCCTTAGATTAAATGTGCACGAATTGTTTGATATGTTTACTTAAATTTTCTTTTCCTATTTCAGTTCCTGTTGAAGCATTGTGTATGTTTGGAATGGTTGTATCCCTGATGTGGCTCTACGCAGTCGGCTGGGCTTAAAAAAAAGTAACAGTAAATATCAGGGATTTTTTCTCCTCCGCTCTCCACTGCACCTTGACACTTTGAGCGACAATCTGGGTCCTAGTCTTTCGAATGATTAGATAAACCGAGATACTTGAAGCAGCATGCAGTTTGGGCACGTTAAAGAACGCACGGCAACACAGAGGTTTCTCTCTGGCGGAATTCAGTAGAAAAAGAAATCGACACCCACAGAAGAAAACGGTAGAAAAATTGAGTGGCGCCGTACTATGGTGACATGCTTATCCCGCGCGAAGAACAACCTATATTTCACGCGAGAAAAAAAAAACTTTCATAATAAAAATATCAACCCAAGGCAATCCAATCCAGTATATTTGATCACAGTGACTAGAAACTTGTCCCACTGAGGTTATGTTTTTTCTTTTTCTGAAATATCGGTCGTAAATCTCAAAATAGTATATACTTGCAATCTAAGAGAAGTGCCTCCATGTCAAACAAATTAAAGGGAAAATAATCCACAATTTGAGTCATAATGATTTAAAATACTACCAAAATGTACAGAGCCTAGCAGTGTATCCTGTTTACCCTTGAATCTGTGCCAGTTTTAGTCAGACTGTGCTACTGTTCAGTAGAGACGTCTGTCATCTTCGGGGTAGTTTACAGCTCTTTGACTCCAGAACTCTGTCCACCAGCAACATGCATTGTCAACCATGTTAGCGAAGCAAAATCTTAACCCTTTGAATTCCTCTCCCTATCCACTATCTTTCTGCAGGAAGCAGGTGGATAGGGAGAGGGAGTCAAAGGGTTAAGTTTCAGCAGTTGATGGATATGGTGCGGGAGTCCAAGGGTTGAATGTCATAGGTTTGCTTGGCTTGGTTTGGTTTGGTTTGGTTTGGTTTGGTTTGGTCTGGTTTGGTTTGATTTGGTTTGCTTCGAGATTGGTCCGAATCTGAGTTTAAGTTTGAGTTTACATTTTGCTTATCTTAGCTTCAGCTTTAGCTCAGCTTTAGTTTAGCTTTAGCTTAGCTTAGCTTAGCTTCGGTTTGGGTTCCATTCTGTTTGTTGTACTAAGTTTTGTGTACTTGTTTCTTTGTTGCCTTTTGTGTGCGCCTTATGAAGACCGTTTGGCCCATCATTTGTGCCTATTTGTTTTGTTCATAGAATATGCGTTCTCTACTTTGTGTGTGTGTGTGTGTGTGTGTGTGTGTGTGTGTGTGTGTGTGTGTGTGTGTGTGTGTGTGTGTGTGTGTGTGTGTGTGTGTGTGTGTGTGTGTGTGATTCTGTGCATATCGTATTTGTGCTTATGGCCAATTTTGGGTGTGTGTATTTCCTGTATATATATAGATATGTATATGCATGTGTATATGTATATGTATATATGTTTTTAACCAACAAATACGGACTTTTTCTTCAGAATTCTGCAAAAGACAATTCTCTTGTCGTGGGATCTTTTACACCTGTCCTTCCATCTACGTATCTGTTCTTCTATCAGTCATGTATGTCTTTATCGATTTATTTTTTTAATTCATTCATGAAGTATTTGTTATATAATCTTTTCTACCTCCCCCCCTCTCCCCCTCCCGCTGGGGTGCTGGGGGTTTTTTCAATGTAAATAATATCCCCGCCTTCTGGAAATTCTGTGCTAGAAATTTCCTTTTTCTGTCACTCTTTGTTTCTGCCGTTTCTTTTGCTTTCTGTCATTTCTTCCTATCATTTTCTGCCTTGCTGGTCAATTCACCTGTATGTATTCGATAAAGTCTTACGTACTTTCTCTTTGTGTTGATAATTGGGCACATGTATTAATGCTTTTTTTAGCTCTAGGGATATGAAATATGCGAACGCAGTTTTAGGTAATTCAGGCCCGTTTTTATATATGTTTTAGTGTCTTTATTTATGTTTAAATTTGTGTTCAAATTGGACGGAGTGGTCAGCCACAGGGGCATCTCCTTAAATTATGTACGCGAATGCATAAATATGTGTGCTTAATTTTCTATTCCTTTTTTTTTTTCCTGTTGAAATATCGTGTATGTTTTAAAACGGTTATAGCCCTGATATGGCCCTACGCAGTCGGCTGGGCTTTAGAAAACAATCCAATCCATCTTTATCGATTCATTTTTTAAATTCAGTCATGCAGATCTACCAATTTCTCTGTTCACTTAAGTATTTGCTATACAATTTTTTCTCACTTTGTTTCAGTCTGGATGTTAAGGCGTTACATCCTGCCGAGATAAAACCAATGGAACAGCCCCACAACAAGCATCAGCCACAGCAGCATCAGAAAAAGCAGCATCAGCAATAGCAGCAGCAGCAAGAAGAACAAGAACATGTAAGTCTTCCTTTGACTTGTGTCGCAGAAAACGAGACAAAAACAACAAATGATGGAATAATATATACAGCTAAGAAGTAAACAAGAACATAACAAACATAAACAGTATTATATCAAATAATACCAAAAATGTGAAATAAACGAGAACATAACAAAACAAAAACAGCATTACGTCAAATACAGATACAGAAGAAAAATAAGCAGAAGAAGAAACGAAAAGACACAAGAGAACACGAAAACGACGATGAGAACAAGGACAACAAGAAAAGTGAAAGACGGAGAAGCGGAAAAGGAAAACAATAAGACCAAGAACAATGAGGACGAAAAGGAAATAACAGGAAAACAATTCGAACAAGAACTACAAGGACGATAAGAACAGAGTCAACAAGAACAAAAATCGGAGCAAGAGTATAAGAGTAAAAACTACACCCTCCTCACGAAAACAATATCAGTTAATACAACTGCAACGCCAAAAGCATCAACGGGAAGAGAAATAAGAAAAAACTACGTAGCCCAACAAGACAACTACATAAACAACAAAAACTAAAAAGAAACAGAAACGAAGCAAGGTACAAAAGAAAATGCAGACTAGATCTATAGTAAAAACAAACTCTTAACAAAATCAAGAAAAGCATACCACTGAACGACAACAGCAAACTACAGAACGAATAATAAGCCACCTACAGAAGAGAAAAATGCAAACTACGGAAAAACAAAACGGTAAACTAGATCCATACGAACAAAAAGCATGTTACCCAAGAAATAAGTCAACTGAGAAGACTACAGAAAAACATGCGAACTACAAAAGAGATTCACAGAAGAAAACAAACAGAAAAATCATACTACCAAAGAAAATTCAAAATACAGCAGAAACTACAGAAGAAAAAGAAAAACTACCAAAAAAAAAAATTACAGAAGAAAAAAAAACTACAAAAACTACAGAAGAAAAAGAAAACAAACTACAAAAAATTACAGAAGAAAAAAACGAATTACAAAAGAAAACAAAAAAGAAACACAGAAGAAAGAAAAAAAACGAACTACGAAAAAAAACTAGAGAAGAAAAGGAAAACGAACTACGAAAAAAAAATAGAGAAGAAAAGGAAAACGAACTACGAAAAAAAACTAGAGAAGAAAAGGAAAACGAACTACGAAAAAAACAAAAAACTACAGAAGAAAATACTACAAACTACAGAAGAAAAAGAAAAGCTACCTAAAAACTACGGAAGAAAAAGAAAACAAAACTACAAAAAATACAGAAGAAAAAAAACAAATACCAAAAAACTATGGAAGAAAAAGAAAACAAGCTAGAAAAAGAAACTACAGAAGAGAAAGAAGACAAACTACAAAAAAAATATAGAATAAACAATAGAAGGAAAAAACTATAAAAAAAACTACACAGTAAAAAGAAAACAAAGTATAAAAAAAACTACAGAAGAAAAAGAAAAACTACAAAGAAAATTTACAGAAGAAAAAAAAAATTACAAGAAAAGAAAACCTACAGAAGAAAACGAAAACTGAAAAAAAACTACAGAAGAAAACAACTAAAACAGAAAAAAACTACGGAAGAAAAAGAAAACGAACTACAAAAATAAAAAGATACAGAAAAAAATAAACTACGAGAAAAACTACAAAAGAAAAAGCAAACGAACTACAAATAAAAAAACTACAGAAGAAACTGCAAAAAAAAACTACAGAAGAAAAAGAAAACTATAACCAAAAAAAAAGCTACGGAAGAAAAAGAATACAAACTACAAAAAATACAGAAGAAAATAAAACACTACAGAAAAAGCTAAAGAGGAAACTACAGAAGAAAAGAAAACGAACTACAAAAAAAAAACATACAGAAGAAAAAGAAAACAAACAAAAAAAACTACATAAGAAAACGAACTGCAAAAAACAAAAAACAAAAAACACACACACAGAGAAGAAGAAAACGAATTATTTAAAAAAAAACTACAAAAGAAGAAAATGAACTACAAAAAAATAGAGACGAAGAAGGAAAAAACTACAAAACAAATTCTACAGAAGAAAAAAAACGAACTACAAAAAAAAAAAAAAACCTACAGAAGAAACTACAGAATAGAAAACGAACTACAAGAAAAAATATACAGAAGAAAAAGAAAACAAACCACAAAAAAAAAAACTACAGAAGAAAAAAAAACGAAGTACAAACACACTACCGAACAAGACGAAAACAAACTAGAAACCAACAATCGAAGAAGAAGAAAACGAACTAGAAAAAAAACTACAGAAGAAAAAAAACACAAATAATACAGAAGAAAAAGAAAAACTACAGAAGAAAAAACTAACTGCAAAAAATACAGAAAAAGAAAATGAACTACAAAAAAATCAATAGAAGAAGAAAACGAACTACAAAAAACTACAGAAGAAAAATAAAAGAAACTTCAAAATAAACTAAAAAAGAAAAAGAAAAACTACAAAAAACTGCAGCAGAAAAAGAAAAATTACAAAAAAACTCGAAGAAAAAAACAAATACGGAAGAAGGAGAAAACGAACTGCAAAAAAATAGAAGAAAAAGAAAACGAACTACAATAATAAAAACAAAACTACAGAAGAAAAAGAAAACTACAAAAAACTACAGAAAAAGAAAGCAAACTACAAAAAACTACAGAAGAAAAAAAACTACAAAAAAGAAATACGAAAGAAAAAGAAAACAAACTACAAAAAAAAACCTACAGAAGAAAAAGAAAACTACAAAAATAATATATACGGAAGAAGAGAAAACGAACTAAAAAAAAAAAGGAAAAAAAAAGAAAACGAACTACAAAAAAAAACTTACAGAAGAAAAAGAAAACTACAAAAAACTACACAACAAGAAAACAAACTACAAGCTACAGAAGAAGAAAACAACTACAAAAAAACTACAGAAGAAGAAAGCAAAGTACAAATAACTACAGAAGAAAAAAAAAACTACAAAAACGAAATGCAAAACAAATAAACTACAGAAGAAAAGAAAAACTGAAAAAAAAACTACAGAAGAAAACGAAAACAAATACAAAAGATCACAGAAAAAGAAAACGAACCACAAAAAAACTACAGAGGAAGAAGAAAACGAAAAACAAAAAAACAAAAATCTACAGAAGAAAGAGAAAACGAACTACAACAAAAACTACAGAAGAAGCAAACGAACTACAAAAACAAAACTGCAAAAGAAAAAGAAAACAAACTACAAAAAAATACAAAAGAAAACAAATTACAAAAAAACTACAGAAGGAGAAAATCAAACTACAAAAAAAAATTACAGAAGAAGAAAACACTATAAAATTTTTTAAAAACTACAAAACAAAACTACAGAAGAAAAATAAAACAAACTACAAAACAAAACTACAGAAGAAAAAGAAAAACTACAAAAAAAACACCTACAGAAGTGAAAAAAAAACTAAAAAAGACTACAGAAGAAGAAGAAAACGAACTGCAAAAAACTACAGAAGAAAAAGAAAACGAACTGCAAAAAACTACAGAAGAAAAAGAAAAACTACATGTACAAAAAAACTACAGAAGAAAAAACGAACTACAAGAAGAAAACGAACTACAAAAAAAAAAAAAATACTGAAGAAAACGAAAACGAACTACAAAAACACTACAGAAGAAGAAGAAAACAAACTACAAAGCAACCACAGAAGAAGAAGAAAACAAACTAGAAAAAAACTACAAAAGAAAAAACCCACAAATAATACAGAAGAAAAAGTAGACAAACTACAACAAACAAACAAAATACAGAAGAAAAAAAACTGCAAAAAAAATAATAAAATACAGACGAAAACAAACTAAAACAAATATACAGAAGAAAACGAACTAAAAAAAATACAGAAGAAAATGAAAACAAACTGCAAAATAAACTAAAAAAGAAGGAAACAAAATACAAGAAAAGACTACAGAAGAAAAAGAAAACGAACAACAACAAAACTACAGAAGGAGAAAACAAACTACAAAAAAAAAAAGAAAAACAGAAGCTAAAGAAAACGAACTACAAAAAAAACCTATAGAAGAAAAAGAAAAGAGACTGCAAAAACCTACAGAAGAAAAAGAAAAGAGTCCACAAAAACTACAAAATATAGAAAGACTACAAAAAAACTACAGAAGAAAAAACTACACAAAAATACAGGAGAAAAAGAAGAGATTACAAAAACTACAGAAAAAAAGAAAAACTACAAAAACTACAAGAGAAAAAGAAGAGACTAAAAAACTACAGAAGAAACAATGACTACAAAAACTACAGAAGAAACAAAGACTACAAAAACTACAGAAGAAACAGACTACAAAAACTACAGAAGTAAAAGAAAGACTACAAAAACTACAGAAGTAAAAGAAAGACTACAAAAACTACAGAAGAAAAAGAAAAGAAACTACAGAAGAAAGATCACAAAAACTACAGAAGTAAAAGAAAGACTACAAAAACTACAGAAGAAAAAGAAAAACTACAGAAGAAAGATCACAAAAACTACAGAAGAAAAAAACACTACAAGAACTACAGAAGAAAAAGAAGACAGACTAGAAAAACTACAGAAGAAAAAGAAGACGGACTACAAAAACTACAGAAGAAAAAAATTAGACTACAAAAACTACAGAAAAAGACTACAAAACCTACAGAAGAAAAAAAGACTACAAAAACTACAAAGGAAAAAGAAAAGACTACAAAAAACTACAGACGAAAACGAAAAGAGACTACAGAAAAAAAAACACAAACAAAACAGAAGAACAAGAAGAGGCTACAAAATCTACAGAAGAAAAAGACAAAAGATTATAAAATCTACAGAAGAAAAAAAAAGACTACAAAACCTACAGAAGAAAAAGAAAAGACTACAGAAATTACAGGAAAAAAAATTCAAACACTACAGAAGAAAAAGAAAAGAGACTACAAAAACAACAGAAGAAAAAATGACTACAACAACTACAGAAGAAAAAAAGACTACAAAATCTACAGAAGAAAGATTACAAAAACTACAGAAGAAAAAAACATTACGAAAACTACAGAAGTAAAATGAAGACAGACTACAAAAACTACAGAAGAAAAAGAAGACAGACTACAAAACTACAGAAGAAAAAGAAGACAGACTACAAAACTACAGAAGAAAAAGAAGAAAGACTACAAAAACTACAGAAGAAAAAGAAAAGTCTACAAAAAAACTACAGAACAACAAGAAGAGGCTACAAAAACCACAGAAGAAAAAGAAAAGACTGCAAAAACTGGAGAAGAAGACGAAAAGATACTACATAAACTTCAGAATAAAAAACAGACTACGAAAACTACAGAAAAAAAAAAACAGACTACAAAAGCTATAGAAGAAACAGAAGAGACCACAAAAACTACAGAAGAAAACGAAAAGTCTACAAAAAACTACAGAAGGAAAAGAAAAAAAAACTACAAAAACTACAGAACAAAAAGAAAAGAGACTTCAGAAGAAAGAGATTACAAAAACTACAGAAGAAAAAAAAATACAAAAACTAAAGAAGAATTAGAAGACAGACTACAAAAACTACAGAAGAAAAAGAAAGACTACAAAACCTACAGAAGAAAAATAAGAGACTACAAAAACTACAGAAGAAAAAGAAGACAGACTACAAAAACTACAGAAGAAAAAGAAGACAGACTACAAAAACTACAGAAGAAAAAGAAGACAGACTACAAACACTACAGAAGAAATAGAAATGAGACTATAAAAAATACAGAACAAAGACTACAGAAACTACAGAAGAAGAAAAAAGAGTACACAGAAGAAAAAGAAGAGACTACAAAAACTACAGAAGAAAAGAAAAATGACCACAAAAACTACAGAAGAAAAAGAAGAGACCACAAAAACTACAGAAGAAAAAGAAAAATGACCACAAAAACTACAGAAGAAAAAGAAAAATGACCACAAAAACTACAGAACAAAAAGAAGAGACCACAAAAACTACAGAAGAAAAAGAAAAATGACCACAAAAACTACAGAAGAAAAAGAAAAATGACCACAAAAACTACAGAAGAAAAAGAAGAGACCACAAAAACTACAGAAGAAAAAGAAGAGACCACAAAAACTACAGAAGAAAAAGAAAAATGACCACAAAAACTACAGAAGAAAAAGAAGAGACCACAAAAACTACAGAAGAAAAAGCAAGACTACAAAAACTACAGAAGAAAAAGAAAAATGACCACAAAAACTACAGAAGAAAAAGAAGAGACCACAAAAACTACAGAAGAAAAAGAAGAGACCACAAAAACTACAGAAGAAAAAGAAAAATGACCACAAAAACTACAGAAGAAAAAGAAAAATGACCACAAAAACTACAGAAGAAAAAGAAAAATGACCACAAAAACTACAGAAGAAAAAGCAAGACTACAAAAACTACAGAAGAAAAAGCAAGACTACAAAAACTACAGAAGAAAAAGCAAGACTACAAAAACTACATAAGAAAAAGAAGAGACTACAAAAACTACAGAACAAAAAGAAGACCACAAAAACTACAGAAGAAAAAGAAAAATGACCACAAAAACTACAGAAGAAAAAGAAAAATGACCACAAAAACTACAGAAGAAAAAGCAAGACTACAAAAACTACAGAAGAAAAGAGACTACAAAGACTACAGCAGAAAATAAAGGACTACAAAAACTACAAAAGAAAAAGAAAAATGACCACAAAAACTACAGAAGAAAAAGAAAACATACTACAAAAAAAGTACAAACTGCACTGTCCCCTGCATACCACAATGGACAAAGACGAAGAGGTTCAGCAGCTTCGGCGGGCATCCGATTTTCTCCAAAAGAGGCCTTTTCTGAAAACCAGGTCATAAGCTTCAGTCAGGTCAATGGAGGCATGTACAAAGGCTGCCTTTCTTCTCAGTTCTTTTTTAGCTGCTGAATGAGCAGATATGACAATGAAGGATCTCTGTGCCCTGAAGACACATTTAGACTCGGGATAGACTCATTATGCTGATATTTGCAGCCTCTCCTCAACCACTTGGGCAAAGGCTTTGCCAGAGGTACTGAGCAGTGTTATGCCTCTATTGCTTCTATAATTATTTACAGTTACTGCGGTTTCCCTTATATTTGTGCATTGGGAACCGATCCTTCATCCCAGTATTGGCAGAGCTGTTCGTGAAGATGGTTCAGGAGCATTGGTTTCCCAACATTGAATTTTCTTTAACTGCGTTTTAGACTTGCAAGGTTTAATGGTAAGCATGGCTTTTAACTGTTGTCTTTTGTCTTACGCTGGTTGTCGTTTTTGGTGTGGTGTTAGCCCTGATATGGGTCTTGTAGTCGACTGGGCTATAAGCAATATGAACTTGGAACTTCACAACCGCTTGGATAATGGCCTTGCTAATGGTGCTCAGCAGTAATATGCCCTTTATAAGTATTACAGTTACTGCGGTCTCCCTTATTCTAGTGCAGCTTGAGGATGTTTGCATCTCGCATGTCTTGGGGAACTGATCCCTCATCCCAGTATTGGCAGAGTAGCTCGTGAAGATAGTTCAGGAGCATTGGTTTCGCCACATTGAATTTTCTTTAACTGCATTTTGGACTTGCAAGGTTAACGCTCAGCATGGTTTTTGACTGTTGTCTTTTATCTTACCCTGGTTGTCGTTTTTGATATTAGCCCTGATATGGGTCTTGCAGTCGGCTGGGCTGTAAACAATATGAACTTTTCCTATTCCCACATTGAATTACTTCAGCAGGGACGCCGTCTTTGCATGGTGCCTAGCCGTGAGTTAGTGAGTAAATGGCCTTACTGAGTTCTTCCTCTGTTGGAGATAGGTCCACCTCACCAATGATAATGAGAAAGATGGGAATGCTGGCAAGGGCTGGCTCAGTGATTATGTTCTCAGTGCAGGTTCTGCTAGTGTTTTGTCCATCACTGTATCTCCTTTTATGCGGTCTTTAGAGGACTTCGTCGTCCTTGGTCTTCAACTGAGCGATTTTACCTGCAGTGGGCCCAAAGGGTTTGTTGATCCCTTCAGACATGCCTTGAACGTTGCTATCTGCGGCGCACGGTTGGATGTTCTCTGACAAAGGGTTTGTTGATCCCTTCAGACATGCCTTGAACGTTGCTATCTGCGGCGCACGGTTGGATGTTCTCTGACAAAGGGTTTGCCAGCAGTCATTTGCAGAGCATCTAGCTAGCTACCTGTTGGGCATTGTTCTTTGCCGTTCTCCATGCAGAATGTTTTGGTTTGTTTTGTCCGTCGGTTGTTGGTTGGATTATTTGGCTTTGGTTTTGAGTTTAGGATTTTGTGTTTTGGATTGGGTGTTTTGGTTTGGATTGGGTTGGTTGGTTGGGATGGGGTTTTGGTTGGGGTGGGTTGGGTTGGGGTTTGGGGTGGGTGGGATTAGGGTGGGTGGGGTTGGGTTGGGGGTTTTGGGGTGGGTGGGATTAGGGTGGGTGGGGTTGGGTTTTGGGGTGGGGTTGGGTTGGGGGGGGGGGGGGTCGGTTCTGTTCGGTTCCGGTTTCGTGCGATGAGGTTCGATTCGGTTGCGATGCGGTTCGGTTCGGTTCGGTGCGGTTCGATTCGGTGCGGTTGCGATGCGGTTCGATTCGGTGCGGTTGCGATGCGGTTCGATTCGGTGCGGTTGCGATGCGGTTCGATTCGGTGCGGTTGCGATGCGGTTCGGTTCGGTCCGGTCCGGTTGCGTTTCGGTGCGTTCCGGTTCGTTTCGGTCCGGTTACGGTTCGGTTTGGTTCGTTTTCTGTATATGTCTGTCCGTCTGCCATTCATTCATTAATTCATTCTTTCTTTCTTTCTTTCTTTCTTTCTTCTTTTTCTTTCTTTTCTTTCTTTCTTTCTTTATTTCATTTCATTTTTCATTCTTTCATTTGGTTAGGCGATCAGTCTCTCTCTCCCTTTCTCTCTCTTGCTCTCTCTCTCTCTCTTTCCTTTTTTTCTCTTTTTTTCTTTCTCTTTCTTTCTCTCATTTTCTCTTTCTTTTTTCCTCATTCTTTCTCTTAGTCACTCTTTTTCTCTTCTCTCACCCTTTCTCTTTCATTCTTTCTCTCCATCTCTCTCTCTCTCTCTCTCTCTCTCTCTCTCTCTCTCTCTCTCACTCCCACACTCACTCATTCTCTCACAATCTCTCACTCTTTCACTTTGATCCACTCTTCCATTCACTCTTACACTCACGCTTATATTCATCTGACGGGTCCCTTTTGTAGGTGATTAGAGCTGCTCTCTCTTCGCATCGATGTTTCCATCTCTGGTAGTTAGGCCTCGAACCAATCTTGCGTTTGCTTGTTTCTTTCTTTGTTTCTTTGTTCGTTTCTTTGTTTTTGTCTCCTTTTTCCCTCAAGGGATGACATGTTATATTGTAGGTGTAGGTGTTGTCACGACTGAATTGCCACATCTCGTTTACGGTTGTGGCTGCACTTAATTTGGAAGGCTGTTGGTTTATTCTAAGTGTATTTGGTCGCTGAATTCTATGCGAAGCTCTAGGTTGGCTGCCCTAGTGGTGTTGATTGATGCGTGGGCATTCGCTGAAGCCGAAAAATCCCACAATGATTAATTTGTTTTAACCAACGGATGAAAATTCGAACCCACAACCTTCCAGTCGTTAGTCTGTCGAACTTCACAGGGGAATTTGGGGAGGGAACCAAGAGTATCTCGATGAGGGGAAACAAGAGTGGGAATTTCTGGTCATCAAAAATAGTGCAGGTGGGGGGGGGGGGACAAACAATAGGCGAGAACTGTTTTGGCGGGATTTCTGTGAGAGGCCGGTGGGGGGAAGACAAGTGCGAGGAAACATCGGGGAGGTAGAAACATCGGCAGAGAACTTTTTAAAAAAAGGGTTAAAGGTTAAAGGTCCCATGGTCAATATGACCGTAGGGGCGGTGAACTGTTAAAGATTCACCGTGTCTAGGGCACGGCATTATGAAAGGCGGAGCCCATCCCTCTCCTTTCGCCGCCTTTTTTTAAACTCCCCCGACCGAAGTCAGGTACCCATTCACTGCTGGGTGGACAGAGGGAGTTTTCAGGCCGGAAAAATCGAACCAGCGTTTAGCGGATTCGAACCACCGACCTTCCGCACCGCAGACGAGCGCTCTAACCACTCGACTACAGGCCCCCCCAGAGAACTTTTTAGGAGATCCAAAACGAGTGCGACCGCCTGCGTAAAAGCAAGCAGGAACCATACAAAAAACAAAATAAAAAGCGAAAACAGAACCAGAACGTGTATTTAATACAACCAGACAAGACAGGCGCAAATTTTCGGCCAACTGGCCTTTGTCAAGCGTAAACGTAAGTTCACAAACGAATAAACATCAAATACAAAAATAAGGGGAAAAAGGCTGAAACAAAACTCCACGCTGCTTCGTCCAGTGGGGGGGACACAAGGACTAAAGCAGGGAAGTTTGAGTCTTTTCTTCCCAATTTTTGTTTCTGGTGTTTATTCGTTTGTGATCTGTCTTGTCTGGTTGCATTAAGTAGGTAAGCGTTGTGATTCTATTTTCGAGGTTTTTGTTGTTGTTTTTTCTGGTTCCCAGGGAACGTTATAGGTAAGAAGGGCGGGGAAGGACTTTTATACAAGGAGGTACGGAGGACGAGAGCGTACGGAGGACGAGAGCAGACAAAAGAGCAGGGGTGTCACTCTTGAACAAAAAGGAAAGGCAAGGGGATGGGGTTTGACGGGGGGGGGGGGGGGGGGGCAGAAATACAAGACCTCTGGTCAAAGTTGGAAGAAGGACGGTTGGGGATGCTTTGTAGTGAAGGCAGGGCAAGGATGAGGTACATTGGAACAAACGGGGTATAAAGGTTGGACAGGCGTGGGACAAATGGGTACAAAACGAGGGTTGGGCGAGTCAGACGGTGGAGTGAGAGGAACGAATGTGTGCAGTAGTAAGGTGGTGGTGGTGTCTACGACAGATGGGGATGGGGTAGCTCTGGGATAGGGGAGGGGGGCACAATTAAATTAACTCGGGACAAAGACAAAGGGGACAGAGAGGGTGGAAGATGTGCTTGCAGCAACAAGGGATAGATACATATGGAGAGCCATGATCGCCAACGCCACACAGCAGGGCACATGATGATGATGATAACCATACAACGGGCGCACAGGCTAGGTCCAACCAAACTACTGCATTTTAAGAGAACGAAAGAGCCCCTCCGTTTGCCTTATTCAGGCCTTCATACGTCTGTTGAGCAGCTTGCCCAACGCCAATTCTCTTGGCAGCCAGCTCTTTTGCCTTTACTACAGTCTCGACTTTTAATTAACAGTCCAGGAAGGTCTCTACGTTGTTTTACAACAACCACGGAGGGTGTTCGTAACGATTGCCAAAGTGGCCAGGCATGATGCTCCACTAATTCTCGTGGCGGCCAGCTCTTTTCCCTCTACTACAGTCTCGACATCTCATCAACAGTCCCGGAAGGTCTCTACGTCGTTTTACAGCAACCACAGAAGGTGTTCGTAACGATTGCCGTAGTGGCCAGGCGTGATGCTCCAGACACACACAGCCAGGTTTGTTGTTCAGCTAGGTCTGACGCGCTCCCAAAGGTTTCCCAAGTTTGCCGTCTTTCCCGAGCTGTCACCAGGACTCTCTCTCCCTGTACTCATCAGGCCTGGTTTCCTGAAGCCAGCTGCCCTGCTGCAGGTGTCAAAGTTAACAAGAAACACCCGAGGGTGCTGGATGGGAGCCAGAGCAACAGTGCCTCACCATTGACCCGACCATTGCCTCCCAGATCCTGCCGTCTTTCCCGAGCTGTCACCAGGACTCTCTCTCCCTGTACTCATCAGGCCTGGTTTCCTGAAGCCAGCTGCCCTGCTGCAGGTGTCAAAGTTAACAAGAAACACCCGAGGGTGCTGGATGGGAGCCAGAGCAACAGTGCCTCACCATTGACCCGACCATTGCCTCCCAGATCCCGTCTAAAGGTAAGTCTGAATCTGTGCCAAATCATGGCTTTTTTGTGTTTATTTGTTGTTGTTGTGGTGGTGGTGGTGATTGTGGTGGTGGTGGTGGTGGTTTCTTGTAATATTTCTTTCCTCTGGAAGCTGGTGAATAGGGTGAGGGAATCAAAGGGTTAAGTTTTTGTTCTGCTAGCATGTTTGACAATACAAGACGCTAGTGGACAGGGTGCGGGAATCAAAAAGTTTAATATAAATAAAATCTGTATGAGCCCAATTATCGATCCTAAGAGAGTTTGTAAGATTTTATTGAAACTGACAGGTGTTTCGGAAGATGGGCAAGTTGATAACTGACGGGTGTTTCGGAAGATGGGCAAGTTGATAACTGACAGGTGTTTCAGATATGGGGGCAAGTTGATAACTGACAGGTGTTTCAGAGATGGGGCAAGTTAATAACTGCCAGATGTTTCAGAGATGGGGCAAGTTGATAACTGACAGGTGTTTCAGATGTGGGGGCAAGTTAATAACTGACAGGTGTTTCAGAAGAGGGGCAAGTTGATAACTGACAGGTGTTTCAGAAGTGGGGCAAAGTTGATAACTGACAGGTGTTTCAGAAGCGGGGCAAGTTAGCTGACAGGTGTTTCAGAAGCGGGGCAAGTTGATAAGTGACGGGTGTTTCAGAAGCGGGGCAAGTTGATAAGTGACAGGTGTTTCAGAAGCGGGGCAAGTTGATAAGTGACGGGTGTTTCAGAAGTAGGGACAAGTTAACTGACGGGTGTTTCAGAATTAGGGACAAATTGATAACTGACAGGTGCTTCAGAAGAAGAGCCAGTTGATAACTGACGGATCTTTCAGAAGAGGGGCCAGTTGATAACTGACAGGTGTTGAAGAAGAGGGGCCAGTTGATAACTGACAGGTGTTGAAGAAGAGGGGCCAGTTGATAACTGACGGGTGTTTCACAAGTAGGGCAAGTTGATAACTGACAGGTGTTTCAGAAGTAGGGCCAGTTGATAAGTGACAGGTGTTTCAGAAGTAGGGCAAGTTGATAACTGACGGGTGTTTCAGATGTGGGGGCAAGTTGATAACTGACAGGTGTTTCAGATGTGGGAGCAAGTTGATAACTGATGGGTGATTCAGAAGTAGGGCAAGTTGATAACTGACAGGTGTTTCAGATGTAGGGCAAGTTGATAACTGACAGGTGTTTCAGAAGTAGGGCAAGTTGATAACTGACGGGTATTTCAGAAGAGGGGCAGGTTGATAATTAACGGGTGTTTTCAGAAGAGGGGGCAAGTTGATAACTGACAGGCCTTTCAGAAGTAGGGCAAGTTAACCGATGGTTGTTTTTCGGTACATGTAGTGAGGCAAGTTGATAACTGACTGATGTGCAAATAACTTAAAACCATGGCCTTGCAGCGGGCAGGGGTGAGAGTGAATGAAGATAGTTGACTGTCATGAGTCTCATTTCTTCCTATCTTTTTCTGCCTTGCTGGTTCGTTCACCTGTATCATCA
>JAPXFY010000019.1:51341664-51356664 GCA_030674185.1 Monoplex corrugatus
TTTTAACCCTGATATGGCTCTACGCAGTCGGTTGGGCTTTAAACGATAATAACAGTAACAATAACCCTCTTGGTGGGGATGTCAGGGACACTTTTGACTATAAATAGCATCTCCATCGTCTGGAAATTTTGTGCTAAAAATTCCTCTTTTGGTCCCTTTTTATCCACTAGACGAGGCGGCAGGGAAGTTTTTTTAGTCTTATTATCCGTTGTTTGGTGTTGTTTGTGGTCTGTTTGTGACCGTGCATTCGCACGTGACAAAGGCCGGTTGGCCGAAAATTTGCGCTTGTCTTGTCTTGTTGTGTTGAATACGAGCTTACTTTGGTTTGCTTGTTCTTCTGGTTCCTGTTTACTTGGGCGCAGGCAGTCGCAATTGTTTTGGATGTCCTCTTTTTTTTTCTCTTTTTTTTTTGTCGTCATTTTTTTCTGCCTTGCTCCTTTGCTTTCTGTCATGTCATTTTTCTGCCTTGTTGGTCCATTCACCTATAGGTGTTCTACAAGGTCTTACACACTTTCTCTTAAGCAGTCCCAGACGAACTGGTGATAGTGGTTTCTGTCAGGACGTGGTTGGATGGCCCTTGGAAAGGACCCACCTAGAAAATGGCCTACACGTCCTACGACGAAGTCATCAGATGGATGAAGGACTGCCCAAAGAGGGGGGTGTGCACAATGTGCAGCAACACGCCACCTGCACAGCATTGGCAAATTATCCTGCATACACGCATCAAAGCAAAATCGGATAAAAACTGAAATAGAATGGAATAGAATAGGATAAAACGGAATAGAATAGAATAGAATAAGAATAACACATACACACACGCACGCGCACGCGCGCGCGCACACACACACACAGATGGATAGAGAGATAGAGAGAGACAGACAGAGAGATGGATAGATAGAGAGGCAAGTAGGTAGGTAGGTAGGTAGGTAGACAGAGAGATAGATTGATCGATAGACAAGCAAGCAAACAAAACAAAAGCCATGGACTATAGTGACAGGTAGGTAGGTAGATAGGTAGGTAGGTAGACAGATAGATAGATCGATAGACAAGCAAGCAAACAAAACAAAAGCCATGGACTATAGTGATAGGTAGGTAGGTATGTAGATAGATAGATCGATAGACAAGCAAGCAAACAAAACAAAAGCCATGGACTATAGTGACAGGTAGGTAGGTAGATAGGTAGGTAGGTAGACAGATAGATAGATCGATAGACAAGCAAGCAAACAAAACAAAAGCCATGGACTATAGTGACAGGTAGGTAGGTAGATAGGTAGGTAGGTAGACAGACAGATAGATAGATCGATAGACAAGCAAGCAAACAAAACAAAAGCCATGGACTATAGTGATAGGTAGGTAGGTAGATAGGTAGGTAGGTAGGCAGACAGAGATAGATATAGATCGATAGACAAGCAAGCAAACAAAACAAAAGCCATGGACTATAGTGATAGGTAGGTAGGTAGACAGAGAGAGATAGATAGATAGATAGATAGATAGATAGATAGGCAAGCAAGCAAAACAGAAGCCATGGACTACAGTGATAGGTAGGTAGGTAGACAGAGAGAGATAGATAGATAGATATAGATAGATAGGCAAGCAAGCAAGCAAGCAAAACAGAAGCCATGGACTATATAGTGATAGGTAGGTAGGTAGACAGAGAGAGATAGATAGGTAGGTAGATAGATAGATAGGCAAGCAAGCAAGCAAGCAAAACAGAAGCCATGGATTATAGTGATGGACTGATTTAGTTCAGTTTTTTACGTCGGCGCCCATCTTAGATGATATGTCTGCCGACGAGGATAACCATCCAAGGGAAATGGGAGGAAGGGGGAACTTATCCTATACTGACACCACCAGAACAACATCGATGCTCAGGTGGGTCAGTGAGAAGGCCAGTTTTAATGCAGCGCATCCCGGGATTCGAACCCACAACCATTAGTATGCGAATCCAACGCTCATCCAACTTAAAGCTGTTGAGTCCCGCGTGAACTATAACTGTTCAACCCAAGCTTGCGTACAGGTATTTTTGTCACCGAGCCAAAGGCTTGTCAAAACAAATCACTGATCACGAGTGATATGCGTGATTACTGAGAGGAAATCATTGGCCCGAGGGTGACATTCTGTGTCGGCTTTTCTCATTTCGCCTTTTTCGGTCAAAATGCCTGATTTTGGGATGAGCGGTTTGGACTGAGCGAAGCAACCGTTTTGCCTTTTTTTTCCGCTTTCTTTACATCCTAAGCTCAGCAAAAAGATGTTCATATTGCTTATAGCCCAGCCGACTACTAGACCCATATCAAGGCTAACACCACGTCAAAACCGACAACCCGGTTAAGATAAAAGACAACAGTATAATAACAATAATAATACTAACAATAATAATAATGATAATAATGATGATGATGATGATGATAAAATATAAAGGTAATAAAAAGCGGGATACTTGGAGAATAGATTACAATAAACATTAATGTTTATTCACTTGAATATTATGTCTTTGATGTAATAACTGTCCTTGAGTAAATAAGCTAATGTACAACTCTACGCATTTAAAGATGAAATGGGACAAAGTGAAAACCCCGATTTATCAGAAGGCCACAAAACAGGATAAGGCAAAACAGAACAAATGGGAAAAAGGCGAACTGGGGAAAGGCGAAATGGTGAAAGGCGGAATAGGGAAAAGGGAGAGATGGGAAAAAGACAAAATGGGGACAGGCGAAATGGGGGAAAAGGCGAAATTGGGAAGGAGCGAAATGGGGAAAGGCAAAATGGGGGAAAAGGCAGAATGGGAAAAGGCGAAATGTGGAAAGGGCAAAACGGAAAAAAGGCGAAATGGCGAAAGGCGAAATGGAGAAAAGGGTACAACTGGAGAAAAGAGCAAAATGGGGAAAAGGCAAAATGGGGAAAGGGCAAAATGGAGAAAAGGCAGAACGAGGAATAGGCTAAATGGGAAAAATGGCGAAATGGGGGGAAAAGGCGAAATGGGGAAAAAGGCGAAATGGGAAAACGGCAAAATGGGAAAAGGCGAAATGGAAAAAGCTGAAATGGGATAAAGAGGAAAAAGGCAAACTGGGCATAGGCGAAATGAGAAAAGGCGAAATTTGGGGAAATGGGGAAAGGCAAAATGGGAAATGGGATGTCGCCAGCCAGAGTGCTATCAGCTCGCTCACTGGGTAATTCTGATGAGTTCCTTCTTCTATCGGTTCATCGTCTACATTGTGAGACCACACCTGCGATGAATGTGGCCATTTTTTTGTTCTAGTTACTGCAGCTACCCTACAACCACCATCACCACCACCACCCCTACCCCGTGGGGATGTCGGGGGCTCTTTTAATATAATTAGTATCCCCATCACCATCATCAGGTGCCCTGCCGCATGGTGTTGGCGGTGATAGACTTCCATCTGTCTATCTCTCGTTGCCCCTAGCATTTCCCCCACCCTCCTCGTCCCCAGCCACTCTGCAAGTCCGTCCAGTATTTTCTCCCTGGGTCTACCCGGTGCTCTCTTTCTCTCCAGCTTTCCCGTTGTGACCAGACGCTCCAAATCCCCCTTCCTCATAAAATGGCCTATAAATGTTGGCTGTCTTTTCCAGAAATCCTCTTCGAGTGTATACGTATCCAGAATATACCAAATATGCACTCTAGAAGATCCTTAAGTCATCATTAAGTGTCAGTGGCAGGGTAAGCTAGTGTATGTAGACCTACCAGTGCCAAAATAAAAAACCCTCTTCGAGTGTATTCTTATCCAAAATATACCAAATACGCACGCTATAAGATCCTTAAGTCATCATTGAGCGTCAGTGGCTGGCTTAAGGAGATGACACACGAGCCGTTTTGCCCGTACGGTTGAAGAGAACTGTTTCGACCTGTGTGGTCAGACCTTTTTGATAAATTTAAATATCTGGGAACGATCATCTCACCGGACGGCAGATGCACATCAGAAATAGCCAGCAGAATCGGCCCAGCCAAAACAGCATTCAAGAAGATAAAAAGCGTTTTTATCAACAAATGTCTATCAGTTAACATCAGGAAGAGAGTTCTTGAATGTTATACAGAACCGATACTGTTATACAGTTGTGAGGCGTGGACAGTCAACAAGCAAAGCCAGAACAAGATGCATCAAGTGAATTTAAGTTAATGTATCAACCAGGAAGCTGAGATGTGGTTTCTAAGAAGAGTGTTGAGAGTTCCACGACAGGCAAAGAAAACAAACGAGACAGTCTTGATGGAGGCAGACACAAGATCATTGATAAAGAAGATTAGGAAAAGACGAGCAACACTGATAGGCCATTTTATGAGGCAAGAAAAATTAAAGCACCTGGTCACAACAGGAAGGGTGGAGAGAAAGAGAGCACCAGGTAGACCCGGGGAGAAAATATTGGACGGACTTGCAGAGTGGCTGAGGATAGAGAGGGTGGGAGATGTACTTGCAGCAACAAGGGATAGATTCGTAAAGAGGGCCATGATCGCCAATGCCATGCGGCAGGGCACATGATGACGATGATGATGATGATGATGACGACGACGACGACGATGATGATGATGATGACGATGATGGTCAGACCTATAGGCGGGAAAGGAACAGAGAGCGAAACTGGCAGTGACCGGCATTTCACAATCGTTTTAAAAGGATCGTGTAGCACTCATTTCATTTATCATGCGTCAGATGTTAATTCGAAGAAAGCACATAACGGCCATCTCCTGGTGCTGTTTGTTGTTTCTGTCTACAATTTTTGCATTGGCTATTCCAAATGACATCATCAACCCTTTGACTCTCGCACCCTCTCGACCGACATCCTGCCTTGTCAACCATGCCAGCAAAGCAAAAATTTAACCCTTTGACTTCCTTACCCTATCCACCAGCTTCGCACACACACACACACACACACACACACACACACACACACACACATTCTCGTGGGGTGGACGGAGGCTATTTCAGTATAAATAGTATCCCCACCTTCTTGAAATTCTGTGCTAGAAATCTCTCTCTCTCTCTCTCTCTCTCTCTCTCTCTTTCTATCTCTCTCTCTCTCTCTCAGACTTCTTTCTTTGCTTTCTGTCATTTCTTCCTATCATTTCCTGCCTTGCTGGTCCATTCACCTGTACGAGTGTTCGATAAAGTCTTACGTACTTCCTCCTAGGATTGATAATTGAGTACATGTATTAAATGTATTTTTGATTCTAGGGAAAGGAGAGATTCGGAAGCAATTTTTAAGTAATTTAGGCCCGTTTTTAATATATATGCTGTAGGGTCCCTAGTTAAGTTTAAATTTGTATTCGGCTTATGTTTTTTTAAATCCCCTGTGTGAAAAATTGGATGGGGTGGTCAGCGACAAGGGCATCTCCTTAGATTATGTGTGGGAATGCATTGGTAAGTGTACTTGATTTTTTTTTTTTTTTTTCAGTTGAAGTATTGTGTGTGTTTCGAAACAGGTTATACATCATATAACCCTGATGTGGCTCTATGCTAGGCTTTTAAACAAAAATAACAGTAACACACAGAACTCGATACATAGGCCCCTAAAACCAATATTGTGCAAGCTACGGCTGCGAATTCTTTTAAGTAGGTTAGGAACTTCACGTAAACCACGTCACACACAAACACACACACGCGCGCACATACACACGCGCACAAACTTACCAATGCGTCACGAATATACTTACGTGTGTGGGGAAGCGGGGAAGAGAGGGGGGAGGGGATAGATGGATGGCTAACAAACGACAACAACAACAAGAAGAACTAAACATAACGAAGAGCCAGCCTTTGCTTTCAAGCGGATCGCGTAGTGTTTGTTTGTCGCCAACTTGAACTTTATGCTCTCCGCGGTCAAGGTGAAGGTCCCAGTGTTGACCTAGAACCCGTGAGGAATGTGTTGAGAACCCCGTAGCACGACGCAAAGGCGTGGTAGGCCTGGCGTAGCTTAGAATTGAATGTCATTGAAAAGGACCTCTCTCTCTCTCTCTCTCTAACTCTCTCTAACAGGTCACCTCTACTCGAGTTTGTGCCATTTTTGCACTTGCACCATTTTCATTTTCCCCATTACACCCACACGTTTCATATTTTAGGCCTAGGGATTATGCAGATTGGTCAGCTGATTTATTTGGGTTAGGTACAGTTAGTTCGATTGGAGTGGTACTTCAGTCGCTCGCTGATTTTGATTGTTTTGTTTAGTTTTATTTAGTTTTGTTTTAAAGAAATGTGTAGTATATAAACGACATGATGGCAGCAAAGTTCTTTACATTTTCTGCGTGATGATACACGATCGACATTAACCTGCATATCGTCGAATGTGTTCGATTCTAGTGAAACATGTAGCCAACACATTTTACGCGCACAACGCGGCAATCGTCACCACCAACAACGCCACAATAACAACACAAAATGAATGCAGACGAGACCGTCGTTTTTCGTCCATTTGAATGAGTAGGTGTGTTGCAATTCTTTTTTCTAAATCAGACGAGTCGCCCTGGTGTAGTGGTTAACGCGACGGACTACCGACTGGAAGATTGTGGGTTCGAATCCCCGATCAGTCTCTTCAAAAATCATTGTGGGATTTTTCGACTCTAACCGGCTCCTACCCAGAGTCGGGCGTGCTATGGGCTCGTTGGGAAAGACTGGGACCACACACAGTCGAGTCCATCCACTTCACGGATGTGTCATTAAGGGTGTAGCTCAAATCTTCTGACCAGCACCGCAGGTGTTTGTAGTTCTCGGGCCTGGTTGACGCCAGGATATATTATGATAGTAAGCGGTAGAGTACAGTCCTGTCACGCAGCCTTGATCCTAGATGGAACTCCATAGCATCATGATGATTATCTTCATCGACATCATCATCATCATCGCATTATAAAAACTGTTCCAGCGTCTGTGGCCATTAAGGCGGCGTAGGAATTTGAGACGGAAAATAATCTGTTAGAAGTCTGATCTAAAATATATAGAGGTGCCTACGGAAATTTACTTTTCATTAACCCTTTGACTCCCGTACCCTGTCCACCCGGATTCTGCATTGCTAACAAAGCAAAAACTAAACCCTTTGATTCCCTCACCCTATCCACTACCTTCGAACAGAAGCTGGTGGATAGGGTGAGGGAATCAAAGGGTTAAGATTTTGCAGTTGGTGGATAGAGTGCGGGAGTCAAAGGGTTAATCTAGCCGCTCTTTCATCCACGAGGAAAAGCATTGTTTCGTTAACCTTGTGGCTCCCGCACCCTGTTCACCAGCATCTTGCATTATCAACCATACTAGCAAAGCAAAAATTTATCAAGTTTTTTTTTGCAGCTGGTGAACGGGGTGCGGGAGTCAACAGTTTCTAAGATATACTCCTAATCATAATTTAAGGGCCACTTCTTCCTTCCTCTCTAATTTTAAGTTGAAATAATTGACAATGTTTAGAATTGATTCTATGTTTTATTTCATCATTTCCACACCTGTTTTGGAAAAAGAAATTAGCACAATGACCCATTAGTGAACAGCACATGCATTTAAAGGAACATCCCCCCTTTTCAAAAAACAGAAAGTGTCAGATTTGGCCAATCTGTTTTCAATATCGCGTGTGTCCGCCCCGAGCCTGGATGCATGCTTCACAGCGCCGATGCATCGACCCCACAAGGGTACGGAGTGTGTCCTGAGGGATGGCCGCCCACTCGATCTGCAGGATGTCGACCAGCCTGGCCAGGGTGCCCGGTGGGGGGTGGTTGTCCCTGATGCGCCTCCCGAGCACATCCCAGAGGTGTTCAATTGGGTTCAGGTCAGGTGAGCACGCTGGCCAGGCCATACAGACGACTTCATGCTGCTCCAGGAAGTCGGTCACAAGGCGTGCTCGATGCGCAGGTGCATTGTCGTCCTGGAAGATGGCGCCTTGACCAAGGTCCACAAGCGCAGGCAGTGCCACGGCCGCCAGAACCTCGTCCCGGTACCGGACCCCGTTCAGGATGCCGTCAATGGGGAGCAGGGGGGTCCGGGTACCACGGCTCATGCCACCCCACACCATCACCGACCCGCCGCCGTACCGGTTATGCTCTTGGACAGTGGCGTCAGCGAACCTCTCCCCTTGACGTCGCCACACCCGAGCCCGGCCATCGTTAAAGGTCAGGGTGAACCTGGACTCATCCGAAAACAAGACCCGGGCCCACTGTTGCCTTGTCCAGGTCACGTGCTCCCTGGCCCAGGTCATGCGGCGCACTCTGTTGACCGGTGACAGCACGGGTCGGACGGCCGGTCTCCGTGACCTCAAGTTTGCCTCATGTAGCCGTCTTCTCACCGTGCTGCAGCTGATGTTAGCACCTGTGGCGTCCCTCAGCTGACCCCTCAAGGTCACCGCAGTGGATGCCCTTTCCCTCAGGACGGAGAGGGCAAGGTAGCGGTCTTGCTGTCTTGTCGTTACTCTGGGTCGACCCGTGTGACGCCTTTCCTGGACTGCTCCAGTCTCATTGAAGCGCTCCAGCAGTCTCTGGATTATGGAATGCGACACTTCAAGTCGTCTAGCAACTTCCCGCTGCGCTAGGCCTTCATCAAGCAGAGCGAGGGCTCTCCCCCGCTGCTCATCCGTCATCCGTCGTCTTGCAAGCATGGTTAAAACGAACCAAGAACGGGTCCTTTTTATCCTCGTCTGCGGGCAACTTTGGCTGGAGTAGTGTTCAAAAAGGGCTTGCCTTGCACGTGCAAAGCGAATTTTGTCGCTACCTTGCCTGCGTCGTCAGAGAGACCCTGCTGAAGATTCGACAATTTCGTGTGGAAATTGTCTTCCTTGGGCCGCCCATTGCAAATCGGCAAATCCCCAAACACGTGCCAAAAGGAAACTGCAATGTTGTCTGAGCTCTTATCCATTCAGTTACGGCAACGAATTGGAGAAAAGAGTAAGAGAAAATAGGTTATTTCTCCTTTCAAAAATTGACTCAAAAACGTTCCTGGCCCTTCAATAATGACGTGTAGTATATTTCAGTGGCAAAAACGCCGTGACAAATTAATCGCGAATGTAGGGGCGTTGTTGTAGTTGTTGTTGTTGACGATTTTTTTTTTTATTCCACAATTAAATCTCTGTGTGTGTGTGTGTGTGTGTGTGTGTGTGTGTGTGTGTGTGTGTGTGTGTGTGTGTGTGTGTGTGTGTGTGTGTGTGTGTGTGTGTGTGTGTCCTACAGGTGTGTGTGTGTGTATGTGTCCTACATATGTGTGGTGTCTGTGTGTGTGTGCGTGTTGAGTGTGTGTGTGTGTGTGTGTCCTACAGGTGTGTGTGTGTGTCCTACAGGTGTGTGTGTGTCCTACAGGTGTCCTACATATGTGTGGTGTCTGTGTGTGTGTGCGTGTTGAGTGTGTGTGTGTGTGTGTGTCCTACAGGTGTGTGAGTGTGTGTGTGTGTCCTACAGGTGTGTGTGTGTCCTACAGGTGTCCTACATATGTGTGGTGTCTGTGTGTGTGTGCGTGTTGAGTGTGTGTGTGTGTGTGTGTGTGTGTGTGTGTGTGTGTGTGTGTGTGTGTGTGTGTGTGTGTGTGTGTGTGTCCTACATGTGTGTGTGTGTCCTACATGTGTGGTGTGTGTGTGCGTGTGCGTATGTGTGTGTGTGTGTGTGTGTGTGTGTGTGTGTGTGTGTGTGTGTGTGTGTGTGTGTGTGTGTGTGTGTGTGTGTGAAACTTCCCGCGTAGTTTACCTCCGTACCTTCAGGTAATAGTAAGGACTCTGTGGCATCGAGACAGACGAGTTCCCATCTTAGCACTTGACTGCACAGGTTCAAAGTCTTAAGTTAAAACCATATAACTTGAGACTAAGCTTGCAGATTCCAGCCCGCCCAATTGAGAATATAAACAGGCTACTTTGCATGACCTGCTCAGAATTGGGGAAGGTAAAGCCCCCCCCCGCCCCCCCGCGGACCCCAACCCCCCTCCCCCCTGGCGGGATGCTGGGGGCTCTTTCAGTATAAATAGTAGCCTATCCCCGCCTTCTGGAAATTATGTGCTACAAATTTCCTCTTTTCCGTCATTCTTTTTCTTTCTGTCTTGTTCCTTTGCTTTCTGTCGTTTCTTCCTGTCATTTTCTGCCGTGCTGGCCCATTGAGCTGTATGTGTCGATAAAGTCTTACATACTTTCTCGTAAGATTGATAATTGGGTAGGTGTATTAAGTGCATTAATGGCTCTAGGGAGGTGAGATACGCGGAAGTAGTTTTAGGTAATTTATGCCTGTTTTCATTTATCTTTTGGTGTCCTTATGTATGCTTATATTTGTCTTCAGGTGTGTTTTTTTAGTCTCCCGTGTGCGATAATTGGACGGAGTAGTCAACGCAGGGGGCATGTCCTAGCTTAGATTATGTGCGCAAAAGCATTGATATGTGTACTTAATTTTCTTTCTTTCTTTTTTTTTTTCCTGTTGAATTTTTGTATGTTTTAAAGCGGTTGTGGCCCTGGTGTGGCTCTGCGCAGTCGGCTGGGCTTTAAACAACAATAGAAATAATAATACATCCGCGGGGGGGGGGGGGGGGGGAGGAGGAGGTAATGGGCACTGCTCTAATTACGCTGGCCCCCTTAGAAAATGAACAGACAGATAACAAACTTTTCCAAATCCGCCCTTACTTGAAAGAAATTCTCCCATCTGCTGCAGGGAACCGTAAGAAAGAGACAGCGTTATGTGGGTTACACACAGGTCACACATATCCTACACTCATTCGTACCTTTTTAAAAAATGAAGAAGCACCGTAGTGTATACCATGTAACGAGTCGTTGAGTGTCAGAGACCTCCTCCTTGATTGCTGGGACTTGTACGATGTGAGACAAAAGCACTACACGACGGACTCCTTAAAGAACCTCTTCCGAGACGTCCCTCCTGATGCACTTTTCCAGTTTTTGTAAGAGATCAATAGATTTCACCTGATAGGATTTTTTATTTTTTTACACACACACACACACACACACACACACACACACACACACACACACACACACACACACACACACACACACCACGTACACACACACACACACACAAACACTCACAAATGCCTATTAATTAACATCAGAAAGAGAGTCCTTGAATGTTATATAGAACCAATACTGTTGTACGGATGCGAGGCGTGGACAGTCGGCAAGCAAAGCCAGAGCAGGATTGAGGCAGCCGAGATGTCGTTTCTCAGAAGAATGTTGAGAGTACCATGGACAGCAAAGAAAACAAACGAGACAGTCTTGATGGAGGCAGACACAAGTAGATCACTCATAAGGAAGATTAGGAAAAGACAAGCAACATTTATAGGCCATTTTATGAGGAAGGGGGATTTGGAGCACCTGGTCACAACGGGAAAGGTGGAGGGAAAGAGAGCACCGGGTAGACCCAGGGAGAGAATGCTGGACGGACTTGCAGGGTGGCTGAGGATGAAGAGGGTGGGGGAGATGCTGGGGGCAGCGAGAGATAGAGATGGTTGGAAGTCCATGGTCGCCACCGCCATGCGGCAGGGCACCTGATGATGATGATGAGGATTTTATGGCTGTTTTTCTGTTAATTACATTTTAGACTTGCGAGGTTAACGGTGAGCATGTCTTTTTTTTAACTGTTGTCTTTTATCTTAACTGGGTTGTCGTTTTTGACGCGGGTTTTGTTCTGATATGGGTCTAGTGGTCGGCTGGGCTATAAGCAATATGAACTTGCAGGAAGCTGGCCCACTTGAAAAATTAACACGGAGCTCCTGTGATAATCTTACTTCCCAGTACTTCAGGATTATGGGGGTGGGGGGGGGGGATCTTGACCTTTACACCTAGTTTTGCTGACTAGACTTAAGCGTTACGTTAGCGTACACATTCACAGCTTTGCATTATTTTATAAATCTGGTGCACTTTAGTGTAGAGAATTAGTAGACACGTTTTAAAGAAACACAACCTTTCAAGTCGCCGACCGATATCAACCTTGCTCAGTGACACACACACACACACACACACACACACACACACACACACACACACACACACACACACACACACACACACACACACACACACACACACACACACACAAACACTCACATACACTACACAACACACACATATATACACACATAAACACAAACACACACACACACACTCACACACACAATAACAATTGTTAGATAAAATTATTGCCTTTGCGCTGTTGATATGCTTAAAATCATCATGCCACATCGTGTATGATGTCAGTGAATGATATCTTTTATGACCACTGGCTGTACAAATCTACCAAACATATCTCTTCTTGATTTGACCGTCAGAACTACTTAACCTGGTATCTACGGAACTGAAGTGAGTTTCTTAGGGCATAGCAAATCGAGCTAAAGCTAGATGCTAGGTTCTAGTTAATCTAGGGATGAGCGTGTGTACGAAACGGATTGTAGCAGATCTAGCAACCTAGTAAATCCAAGATGGTGGAATGCATTAAAAAAAACACGACGTTGCTTATTCTGAGTAAAACTGCTGACGACTTTTGATGACAACTGCTTTAGTCCTTTTCTCCCACTGGACGAAACAGCAGGGAAGTTTCAGTCTTTTTCCCCTAATTTTTGTACTTGGTATTTGTTCGTTTGTGATCTTACATTTACGCTTGACTAAGGCCAACCTAGGGCTCTTTCAGTAGAAACAGTATCCCCATCTTCTGGAAATTCTGTGCCAGAAATTTTCTCTTTTCTCTCACTCTCTTGGTTTCTTTCTTCTTCCTTTGCTTTATGTCATCTCTTCTTATCATTGTCTGCCTTGCTGGTCCATTCATCTGTATGTGTTCGATAAAGTCTTACGTGCTTTTCTCTTTGGATTGATAATTGGGTACATGTATTAAGTCCATTTTTGGCTCAAGAGAAATGAGATATGCGGAAGCAATTTTAGGTACTTCAGCTCCGTTTTTATATTTTTAGTGTGCTTAGTTATGTTTAAATTTGTATCCAGGTACGTTTTCTAAATCCCCTGTGCGATAAGTTGGACGGAGTGGTCAACGTCAGAGGCATCTTTTTAGATTATATGCCCGAATGCATTGATATGTGTACTTAATTTTTTTTTTTTTTTTTACCTGTTGAAGACTTGTGTATGTTTTGAAATAAGTTATAACCCTGATATGGCTCTGCGCAGTCGGCTGGGCTTCAAACAAAAATAAGAATCAGCTTCAGAAAGCCCAAAATAAGGCTAGTCAACGTATTTTCAATGCATCTCACTCTTCACACATCTTCTTTGGCTCCCTTTTGAGCAAAGGATCAAGTACAAACTGTCTCTTTCATGTTTAACCCTTTGACTCCCGCACCCTATCCACCAACTGAAAAATTATGACCCTTTGACTTCCTCAACCTATCCACCAGCTTTCTGCAGGAAGCTGGTGGACAGGGTGAGGGAATCAAAGGGCTGAGTTTTTGCTTTGCTAGCATGGTCAACAATGCAGGATGCTGTTGGACAGGGTGCGGGAGTCAAAGGGTTAAGTTGCTGAATGATCATACCCCATAGCACATATATGAACTTTTCCACTTCCATGCACATTCTAGTCGTCGTAACCTATCCACCAGCTTTCTGCAGGAAGCTGGTGGACAGGGTGAGGGAATCAAAGGGGTAAGATTTTTGCTTTGCTAGCATGGTCAACAATGCAGGATGCTGGTGGACAGGATGCGGGAGTCAAAGGGTTAAGTTGCTGAATGATCATACCCCATAGCACATATACTCCTAATCATCATTTAAGGGCCACTTCTTCCTTCCTCTCTAATTTTAAGTTGAAATAATTGACAATGTTTAGAATTGATTCTATGTTTTATTTCATCATTTCCACACCTGTTTTGGAAAAAGAAATTAGCACAATGACCCATTAGTGAACAGCACATGCATTTAAAGGAACATCCCCCCCTTTTCAAAAAACAGAAAGTGTCAGATTTGGCCAATCTGTTTTCAATATCGCGTGTGTCCGCCCCGAGCCTTGATGCATGCTTCACAGCGCCGATGCATCGATCCCACAAGGGTACGGAGTGTGTCCTGAGGGATGGCCGCCCACTCGATCTGCAGGATGTCGACCAGCCTGGCCAGGGTGCCCGGTGGGGGGTGGTTGTCCCTGATGCGCCTCCCGAGCACATCCCAGAGGTGTTCAGTTGGGTTCAGGTCAGGTGAGCACGCTGGCCAGGCCATACGGACGACTTCATGCTGCTCCAGGAAGTCGGTCACAAGGCGTGCTCGATGCGCAGGTGCATTGTCGTCCTGGAAGATGGCGCCTTGACCAAGGTCCACAAGCGCAGGCAGTGCCACGGCCGCCAGAACCTCGTCCCGGTACCGGACCCCGTTCAGGATGCCGTCAATGGGGAGCAGGGGGGTCCGGGTACCACGGCTCATGCCACCCCACACCATCACCGACCCGCCGCCGTACCGGTTATGCTCTTGGACAGTGGCGTCAGCGAACCTCTCCCCTTGACGTCGCCACACCCGAGCTCGGCCATCGTTAAAGGTCAGGGTGAACCTGGACTCATCCGAAAACAAGACCCGGGCCCACTGTTGCCTTGTCCAGGTCACGTGCTCCCTGGCCCAGGTCATGCGGCGCACTCTGTTGACAGGTGACAGCACGGGTCGGACGGCCGGTCTCCGTGACCTCAAGTTTGCCTCATGTAGCCATCTTCTCACCGTGCTGCAGCTGATGTTAGCACCTGTTGCGTCCCTCAGCTGACCCCTCAAGGTCACCGCAGTGGATGCCCTTTCCCTCAGGACGGAGAGGGCAAGGTAGCGGTCTTGCTGTCTTGTCGTTACTCTGGGTCGACCCGTGTGACGCCTTTCCTGGACTGCTCCAGTCTCATTGAAGCGCTCCAGCAGTCTCTGGATTGTGGAATGCGACACTTCAAGTCGTCTAGCAACTTCCCGCTGCGCTAGGCCTTCATCAAGCAGAGCGAGGGCTCTCCCCCGCTGCTCATCCGTCAGCCATCGTCTTGCAAGCATGGTTAAAACGAACCAAGAACGGGTCCTTTTTATCCTCGTCTGCGGGCAACTTTGGCTGGAGTAGTGTTCAAAAAGGGCTTGCCTTGCACGTGCAAAGCGAATTTTGTC
>JAPXFY010000019.1:51359164-51381664 GCA_030674185.1 Monoplex corrugatus
TAATGCCAGTTAGCTCTGTTTAATCACCTTTGAGAGAAGGCGACAATCCTCTTCAGTGTTTGCTCCTATAAATAACCTCTTTTTTCAATTTGTCCTGTTTAGGCAGATATGGTAGACCATAGGTCAAGGTTAACTGTCTAGACGCAAAGAGGGTCATGTGATAGGGTACTGTTATGTCACGCAGCAAATATAAAGGAGTCTTGGAGTTTTGTTCAAGAGAGGCGGGCCTTAGTAGCTCAGTTGGTTTGAGTGTCAGATTCACGTGCTAACGGTTGTGGGTTCGAATCACGGTTTCAGTTTTCAATTTCAGTTTCTCAAGATGACGTCTGCGCGCTCGGAACCGGTGCCACGTTTATGGTGACCGTGGCACATGCCTTAATTAAGCCTACACATAAATCCATGAGCTGGCCAGGTCCTGAGGCCCTACCTAGACTATGCTTTACCTAGTCTATACTTTATACTGGTATTTTATTATTTTACGGCTCTATCGAAGGAACCAACCAAGATTAACTAGGACGTATAGTCGACAACTATAAACATGACTACACAGTTTCCCTTCCCCCACCCCCCCCCCCCACGGGGGGATGCCGGGGGCTCTTTCAGTATGAATAGTATCCCCACCTTTTGGAAATTCTGTGCTTGAAATTTCCTCTTTTCTCTCACTCTCTTTGTTTCTGCCTTGTTCCTTTGCTTTCTGTCATTTCTTCCTGTCGTTTTCTGCCTTGCTGGTCCATTCACCTATGTGTGTTCGATAAAGTCTTAAGTACTTTTTCTTAGGATTGGTAATTGGGTACATGTATTAAGTGCATTTTTGGCTCTAGGGAGGTGAGATATGCGGAAGCATTTTTAGGTAATCTGTGCCCGTTTTTACATATGTTTTGACCTCCTTAGGTATGCTTAAATTTGTATTTAGGTGTGTTTTAAAATCGCCTGTGCGATAAATTGGACGGAGTGGTCAACGCCGGGGGTATGTCCTTAGATTATGTGCGCGAATGCATTGATATGTGTACTTAATTTTCTGTTCTTTTTTTTCCCGTGTTGAAGTTTTGTATGTTTTGAAGCGATTATAGCCCTGATGTGGCTGTACGCAGTCGGCTGGGCTTTAAACAACTATAATAATAAGTTTTCAAGATGACGTCCTCTGCCCTCGGAATTATTTCCATATCCACTAACGTCACAGGTGCCGTGTGTATGGTGATCATGGCATAAATCTTAAGCCAGCACATAAACCCATGACCTGGCCAGGTCCTGAAGTCCTACCTAGCCTACGTTTTACAAAAATGAGTCATGGGACATGGTGATAAGTCACGTAACAGGTATACACAGAGAAATTAACCCTTCGACTCCCGCACCTTCCCCACCAACTGCAAAAACTTAACCCTTTCAAAAAGGAAGAAACCAGTCTCATTCATCGAGGACATGGACATAACGTCAGTGGACTAAATATTCACGTTGTCCACAAAAGTCAAGACGGCCGTTTGGATGAGAGTAGTGGTGTCAAGGAGTGCAGCGGTCAACACTGGACCCGGTGATGTCGACGAGTAAGACAGGTGAGCCCCATTTACCAACTTCCTGCAGGAAGCTAGTGGATAAGGTGAGGAAACAAAGGGTTAAGTTTTTGCTTTGCTGGCATGGTTTGACAATGCAGGATGCTGGTGGACAGGGTTCGGGAGCTAAAGGGTTAAACAAGCCCTTCTTACTCAGAGATATGTCGGTTGCTCTTGTCAGCTGATTTTGCGCCTTCTCTGCTGGGATGGTTAACCCCGTCGACCATAATTATCTCCTTAAGTGGGTGCTGACGTAAAACTCTACCGAAGAAACGAAGAAACGACGAACACCTCCTTTATTCAGCAAAGATCTCTCGTTTAAGCATTTGGCTTCTGCACCCTGTCCACCAGCATCCTGCATTGTCAACCATGCCTGCAAAGCAAAAACTTAACCCTTTGACTCCCTCATCCTGTTCCACCAACATCCTGCATTGTCAACCATGCTGGCAAAGCAAAAACATAACCCTTTGACTCCTGCACCGTGTCCACCAACATCCTGTTTTGTCAACCATGCTTACAAAGCAAACAATTAACCCTCTGACTTCTGCATCCTGTCCACCAACATCCGGCATTGTCAACCATGCTGGCAAAGCAAAATTCTTAACCCTTTGACTCCTGCACCCTGTCCACCAACATCCTGCATTGTCAACCATGCTGGCAAAGCAAAAACTTAACCCTTTGACCCCTGCACCCTGTCCCACCAACATTCTGCAGTGTCAACCATGTTAACAAATCAAAAACTTAACCCTCTGACTCCCCTCACTCTATCCACCAGCTTCCTGCAGACCATATGTTTGTATAAGTGATAAACACGACACACCATATTTTATTCAAAGAGAATTCACGAATATGAAACTATTTGTGAAAACTTCAACATTATACCAGTACATTTTGACTTGCGTCATCATCATCATCATCAGGTGTCTTGCCGCATGGCGTTGGCGATCATGGACTTCCATCTGTCTCTATCTCTTGTTGCCCCAAGCATCTCCTCCACCCTCCTCGTCTTCAGCCACTCCGCAAGTCCGTCTAGCATTTTCTCCCTGGGTCTACCTGGTGCTCTCTTTCCCTCCAGCTTTCCCGTTGTGACCAGGTGCTCCAAATCCCTCTTCCTCATGAAATGGCCTATAAATGTTGCCTGTCTTTTCCTAATCTTCCTTATGAGTGATCTACTTGTGTCTGCCTCCATCAAGACTGTCTCGTTTGTTTTCCTTGCTGTCCATGGAACTCTCAACACTCTTCTTAGAAACCACATATCGGCTGCCTCAATCTTGTTTTGGCTTTGCTTGTTGACTGTCCACGCCTCACATCCGTACAACAGTATTGGTGCTATATAACTGAATATATTTACTTTTGTGTTGACACTGCCATTCCAGAAAAGAAAGTGAAAGTGTATGCAAATTCAAAGCCATGGATAACAGGGGATATAGTTAAAGCATTAAAACATAAAAAAGAAGTCTTTGTGGAGGGGGACAAGGCAAAAAGCAGGGAAGCGCAAAAACAGCTTGATGGGGAAATTAAGAGAGGGAAGGAAGAATACAAGAAAAAGGTGGGGAAGGACTTTGCTGGTAACAACATGAAGAAAGTTTGGAACAACATTAAACTGATGAGTGGGTATGCAAAGAGGGGACAAAGTGAGGCACAGCCAGACTGCCAACAACAAAGACAGAGCCAATGAACTCAACAAGTTTTATTGTAGATTGGATAGTAAAGATTTTTCTTCTCATCATGAAAACATCCGTGAGAGATTTTCAACAGGCAAGAAAGACAATGACAGTAGCTTAGAGACAGACGAGAATGAGGTGCGTCGTCTGTTAAAAGGTTGCAACCCTAGAAAGGCCCCTGGCCCGGACGGGGTTTCCCCCAAAGTTTTAAAACAGTGTGCCAATCAGCTGGCATATATCTTTACAGTAATCTTTAACCTTAGTTTCAGACTAGAAAAGGTCCCTGAATGCTGGAAGGCTTCTGCCATCATTCCAGTACCAAAGAAGCCTAGGGTCACGCAGATGAACGACTTGCGGCCCGTAGCCTTAACATCTGCTATCATGAAGCTCTGTGAGAGAATAGTATTGAATAGGCTGTCTGTTCTTGTCTCTGATTTTGTTGACCCCTTACAATTTGCTTATAGAAGGAATAGAAGTGTTGAAGATGCTGTTTTGTATGTTTTAAATACTGTACCTGGACAAACCTGGCAACTCTAGGCTGATGTTTTATGATTTTAGTAGTGCTTTTAATACCATCCAGCCACATCTCGTTGATAAAATGTCTAAAATGAACATCTCTCAAAATTTTATATCTTGGATTTTTGATTATTTGACTTTTAGACCTCAATTTGTCAGACTGCCTATTGCATCTGCTTCATCTCATGTTCCCTTTGTTCTATCTGATGTGCTGTACACCAACACTGGTGCCCCCCAGGGAACTGTTCTTTCACCATTTTTGTTTACTTTGTATACTGCAGATGGAAGACAGAAGGATGAGTCATGCCCTTTAATTAAATTTGCGGATGACACCAGTCAGGTTGGAATGATTTGTAAGAAAAATGATTTATTGTACAGAGAAGAGGTGAGACACTTTGTGAACTGGTGTGAAGAAAATTATCTGGAACTGAATGCATCTAAAACTAAGGAAATTGTTATTGACTTTACCAGAGCCAAGACTGATGCCCCGGAGCCTGTGCGCATCAAGGGTGAGAAAGTGGAGAGAGTGGATGCGCACAGGTACCTGGGCATCGTCTTTGACAACAAGCTCTCCTTTTCAGAAAACACAGATTCTATCATTAAGAAGGTACAACCAAGACTCTATTGCCTTAGAAAACTTAGATCTTTTAGAGTAAACTCTGAAATTCTTTCTTCATTTTACAGATCTGCCATCAGCAGCTTGCTATTCTTTGGGGTTGTGTGCTGGGGTGGAATGTGTCAGAGAGAGACAGGGAAAGGCTGGAGAAGATCATCAAAAAAGCTGGAAATGTGACAGGACAAAGACATGAGACGCTGGACATGGCCTACCACAAACGACTCACTGACAAGACAGTTAACATACTGAATGACAAAACTCACCCACTTGTGGGCGAGTTTGACAAAAGACGAATTGACAGGAGTGGTAGGCTACGACAACCGACGACACGGACAACGAGATACAAAGATAGTTTCATACCCAAAGCCATATTATCTTTTAACAACGCTTATACTCGTAATTTTATTTGAAATCTTTATGCTTAACCTGCACTCTATTTTTACTATTTTAATGTTTATTGTGATAATTGGCACTTGGTCTATGTGAGAGCAGCGCGCTGTGATATGCGAGAGTATGTGATATTATAATGTATGTGATAATATTAATTGTTTGTTTTTAATGCCTTTATAATTTATAATGCATAATTTTATGTCTAATTTGTAATGTGATTGGCAACGTAATTTCCTTCGGGACAAATAAACTATCTTGTACCTCTTGTACCTCTTGAACATTCAAGGACTCTCTTCCTGATGTTAATTGGTAGGCATTTGTTGGTAAGAATGCGTAGGTCCTACTATTTCTATGTGCGACACAGCCTAAGAATGAAATCCACACAGGACAAGTAGCTGGGGCCATAGGTTCTGCCCTAGGGAGGGCTCCCTGAAGAAAGTCTCACCGAAATTCAACATTGAATGTTGTTGTTGTTGTTGTTGTTGTTGTTGGTTGTTGTTGTTGTTGTTGTTGTTGTTAAAGGGAGAAGAGTGGCAGAATGGTTCAGACGTTCGCCTGCCAATAACTATAAACTCGAGGTTCCAAGGTTCGCTCCCCGTAGAGGCTTCGACTTTTCTCCTCAGTTTGACCGGAAAATCAAACAACGTCTAGTCCTTCGGAAGGGGACGGAAAAGGAGTCGGACCCGTGTGCCTTCTGGCTGCGTACGCTAAAGTCCCACGGCAGTTGAAAATCGTGAAGAGCAGGGCATTGCCCGGCTGCCTTGGTATAAAACATTGAAGAGATAGGTTGATTTCCATGGTCCCTGCCCTTGAAGACCAATTTGAGTCTTCTTGCCTTTTTGAAGTCTTGGTTCAAAAAAAGTATGTGAATATGAAATATGAATTTGAAGCGAGGAAGAGGGGATGGGCGCCACCCTCGTGGTGCTGGCCCCGGGAAAAGTTGAGGTCTCTGCCACCTCAACCCCCTACGACCTCAGGGTTTCGGGACTATCTAGGTAGGACCTCAGGATCTGGCCAGCTCATGGGTTTATGTGCAGGTTTAGGGGTTGTGCCATGATCATTCTGGATCTTCTCCATCACATGGAATTCATTCCCAGTGTGGAGACGTCATCTTGAGAAATTGAAACTGAAACTGTTGCTGTTGTATATCAACGTCCCAGCCTTATTACGATTAGGGACTGTCTTGGGAAACGAACCGTGTCATATCACTGAAGAGGAGAGCGATGTCTTGCAGTTTCTTTGTCTTATGATAGGAGGAGTTTCAAATAGTTAACCCTTTGACTCCTGCATCCTATCCACCAACTGCAAACACTTAACCGTTCGACTCCATCACCCTATCCACCAGCTTCATGCAGGAAGCTGGTGGATAGGGTGAGAGAATCAAAAGGGTTAAGGTTTTGCTTTGCTAGCATGGTTGGCAATGCACGATGCTGATCTACGTAGAGGGTGCAGGAGTCAAAGGGTTAAAGATGAGGACGAGTCTGGAGAGGGCTGGAAGTCTTCAAGAGACGATATGGTCCAACTGACGATGAAGTGAGAGACATTGGCTGCCAGACCTAGAGGTGCCCATCCGATGGAGCTGTCTTGTTTAGTTAGTTGCTGCTCTGAATGGCTGAGTGTTCCTAGATTATATAGGAAGGGGGTGGGGAATACTGCATAGGAAGGAGTGTGATGGGGCTGGGAATCTAGATCACATAGGAAGGGGGTGGGGATACTGCATAGGAAGGGGTTTGATGGGGGTTGGGAATCTAGATTACATTGGAAGGGTTGTGATGGGGGTTGGGAATCTAGATTAGGAAGGGGGTGGGGGTACAGTATAGGAAGGGGTGTGAAGGGGGTTGGTAATCTAGATTACATAGCAAGGGGGGGGGGGTACAGTATAGGAAGGGGTGTGAAGGGGGTTGGGAATCTAGATTACATAGCAAAGGGGGGGGGGGGGAGTACAGTATAGGAAGGGGTGTGATGGGTGTTGGGAATCTAGATTACATACGGAGGGGGTGGGGGTACAGTATAAGAAGGGGTGTGATTGGGGTTGGGAATCTAGATTACATAGGAAAGGGGTGTGATGGGGGATGGGAATCTAGATTACATAGGAAGGGGTGTGATGGGGGCTGGGAATCTAGATTACATAGGAAGGGGTGTGATGGGGGTTGGGAATCTAGATTACATAGGAAGGGGTGTGATGGGGGTTGGGAATCTAGATTACATAGGAAGGGGTGTGATGGGGTTGGGAATCTAGATTACATAGGAAGGGGTGTGATGGGGGTTGGGAATCTAGATTACATAGGAAGGGGTGTGATGGGGGTTGGGAATCTAGATTACATAGGAAGGGGTGTGATGGGGGCTGGGAATCTAGATTACATAGGAAGGGGTGTGATGGGGGCTGGGAATCTAGATTACATAGGAAGGGGTGTGAAGGGGGCTGGGAATCTAGATTACATAGGAAGGGGTGTGATGGGGGTTGGCAATCTAGATTACATAGGAAGGGGTGTGATGGGGGTTGGTTGGGAATCTAGATTACATAGGAAGGGGTGTGATTGGGGTTGGCAATCTAGATTACATAGGAAAGGGTGTGATGGGAGTTGGTTGGGAATCTAGATTACATGATTACATAGGAAGGGGTGTGATGGGGGCTGGGAATCTAGATTACATAGGAAGGGGTGTGATGGGAGTTGGGAATCTAGATTACATAGGAAGGGTGTGTGATGGGAGTTGGTTGACAATCTAGATTACATAGGAAGGGGTGTGATGGGAGTTGGTTGGGAATCTAGATTTCATAGGAAGGGGTGTGATAGGAGTTGGTTGGGAATCTAGATTTCATAGGAAGGGGTGTGATGGGAGTTGGTTGGGAATCTAGATTACATAGGAAGGGGTGTGATTGGGGGGTGGGAATCTAGATTACATAGGAAGGGGTGTGATGGGAGTTGGTTGGGAATCTAGATTACATAGGAAGGGGTGTGATGGGGGGTGGTTGGGAATCTAGATTACATAGGAAGGAGTGTGATGGGGTTGGGAATCTAGATTACATAGGAAGGGGTGTGATGGGGGTTGGGAATCTAGATTACATAGGAAGGGGTGTGATGGGGGTTGGGAATCTAGATTACATAGGAAGGAGTGTGCTGGGGGTTGACAATCTAGATTACATAGGAAGGAGTGTGATGGGGCTGTTGACAATCTAGATTACATTGGAAGGAGTGTGATGGGGGTTGACAATCTAGATTACATAGGAAGGAGTGTGATGGGGGTTGACAATCTAGATTACATAGGAAGGAGTGTGATGGGGCTTGACAATCTAGATTACATAGGAAGGAGTGTGATGGGGCTTGACAATCTAGATTACATAGGAAGGAGTGTGATGGGGGTTGACAATCTAGATTACATAGGAAAGAGTGTTATGGGGGTTGACAATCTAGATTACATAGGAAGGGTGTGATTGGGGGTTGACAATCTAGATTACATAGGAAGGGGTGTGATGGAGTTGGTTGGGAATCTAGATTACATAGGAAGGGGTGTGATGGGGTGTTGTGTTGGGAATCTAGATTACATAGGAAGGAGTGTGATGGGGTTGGGAATCTAGATTACATAGGAAGGGGTGTGATGGGGGTTGGGAATCTAGATTGCATAGGAAGGGGTGTGATGGGGTTGGGAATCTAGATTACATAGGAAGGAGTGTGATGGGGGTTGACAATCTAGATTACATAGGAAGGAGTGTGATGGGGCTTTGACAATCTAGATTACATAGGAAGGGGTGTGAAGGGGGTTGACAATCTAGATTACATAGGAAGGAGTGTGATGGGAGTTGACAATCTAGATTACATAGGAAGGAGTGTGATGGGGGTTGACAATCTAGATTACATAGGAAGGAGTGTGATGGGGCTTGACAATCTAGATTACATAGGAAGGAGTGTGATGGGGCTTGACAATCTAGATTACATAGGAAGGGGTGTGATGGGGGTTGTGAATCTAGATTTCATATGGAGGTGTGTGAAGGGGGATGGCAATCTAGATTACATAGGAAGGGGTGTGATGGGGGTTAGGAATCTAGATTACATAGGAAGAGGTGTGATGGGGGATGGGAATCTAGATTACATAGGAAGGGGTGTTATGGGTGTTGGGAATCTAGATTACATAGGAAAGGGTGTGATGGGGGTTGGGAATCTAGATTACATAGGAAGGGTGTGTGATGGGGGTTGGGTATCTAGATTACATAGGAAGGGGTGTGATGGAGGTTAGGAATCTAGATTACATGATTACATAGGAAGGGGTGTGAAGGGGGTTGGCTGGAATCTAGATTACATGATTGCATAGGAAGGGGTGTGATGGGGGTTGGTTGACAATCTAGATTACATAGGAAGAGGTGTGATGGGGGTTGGCAATCTAGATTACATAGGAAGGGGTGTGATGGGGGTTGGGAATCTAGATTACATAGGAAGAGGTGTTATGGGGGTTGGGAATCTAGATTACATAGGAAGGGGTGTGATGGGGGTTGGGAATCTAGATTACATAGGAAGGGATGTGATGGGGGTTGGGAATCTAGATTACATAGGAAGGGGTGTGATGGGGGTTGGCAATCTAGATTACATAGGAAGGGGTGTGACGGGGATTGGGAATCTAGATTATATAGGAAGGTGGTGGGGGGTACAGTAGAGGAAGGGGTGTGATGGGGATTGGGAATTTAGATTACATAGGAAGGTGGTGGGGGGTACAGTACAGGAAGGGGTGTGATGGGGGTTGGGAATTTAGATTACATAGGAAGGTGGTGGGGGATACTGCATAGGAAGGGGTGTGATAGGGGTTTGGGGTTGGGGATGGAGAACCACTTGCGTTCAGCAATGAAGTCGGGATCTTCAAGTGTCTTAGAGACTTGTTTGTATTGGGTACATGACTTGGGTTCATGCACATACATGTAGATAACGCTTTGGATGACAAGAGTCAGTGTTGGTGAGCATGCATCTGTTGTTGCGTTGTTCTGTTATGTTCACTTGTGCTGACAACACGTTGTGAAAGAATGAGGAAGTTGGTGAGCGGCGGCGGCGGTGGGTAGTGGTGGTGGGGGGGGGGTGGGTGGTGGGTGGGTGGGGGTGGTGGGTTTATAGACCGCGAGGAAGCGTGAAGGTTAAATTAAGGTGGTAAAGGAAGGAAAGCATGGACTGTGTGTGTGTGTGTGTGAGAGAGAGAGAGAGAGAATGCGTGAGAGAGAGAAAGTGAGTGTGAGAGAGAGTGAGTGATAGAGAGAGTGAGTGAGAGAGAGAGGGAGTGAGAGAGAAAGTGAGAGAGAGAGAAAGTGAGAGAGAAGAAGAGAGAGATGAGAAGAGGGGCGTGAGAGAGAGAGTGATAGAGAAAGAGAGATCAGGACGGACGGAACAACGGGCAGGCAGGCAAGCAAGCAGGCAGACAGACAGCGTGTGTGTGAGGAGAGAGAGAGTGTGTGTGTGTGTGTGTGTGTGTGTGTGGTGCGTGTGTAATGGAGGGAGGTAAGGGAAGGGGTTGGCATGAATGTGAATAAAATGAGAGTTGGGGGGGGGGGGGAAAGCATGTTTGGAATGCATCATCAAGCACGATCATTTATGTATACATATAGGCAGCTATTACACGTATGTATCATGTTTGCGTAGCTGTGTGTGCCGAGCGCATGTGGCCACCCATCATCGTCCTGAGCTGTCCGTTCGATAGTTCGCTTACTGTTAATACCATGTTTGTTTTTAAAGCCCAGCCGACTGTGTAGAGCCATATCAGGGCTATGAACGTTTCAAAACATTCACAATACTTCCACAGAGGGGAAAAAAAAAAAAAAAGAAAATTAAGTACACATATCAATGCATTCGCGTACATAATCTAGGAGATACCCCTGGCGTTGACCACTCCGTCCAATTTATCACACAGAGGATTTCAAAAAACATACCTGAATAAAGATTTAACCATAACTAAGGACACTAAAGCGTATACAGACGGGCCTAAAATACTTGAAAATTGCTTCTGCTTATCTCATTTCCCTAGAGCCAGAAAGCACGTAATACATGTACCCAATTATCATCCTGAAAGTACGTAAAGATTTATCGAACCCATACAGGAAAATGGACCAGCAAGGCAGAAAATAATAGAAAAAGATGACAGAAAGCAAAGGAGGAAGGAGAAACAAAGAGAGTGACAGAAAAGATGAAATTCTAGCACAGAATTTCCAGATCCCCCGGCATTCCTACGGCGGGGGCAGGGGGGGGGGGGGGCGAGATTATAGTTTACTTTTATTCCCGTTTTTAAACCGGCCATGAAACTAGAGAACTGCAGATTTAAACTCTACATGGTTTCATTATGATAGGAGCATTAATATGGTGAACTATTCGAGCTCAGATGGTCAAAGCCGTAACGTCGCACACAAGAAATGTCCGGGGGGAAAAAACATTGTTAAAAGTTAAGAAAAATCCGGTCTGTATAATTAAGTACCAAGGACATATTGAAGACTAATTTAAGCCAACAAACATTACTTTTAACAAAGTACAAAGGACATACTGAAGACTAATTTAAGCCAACAAACATTACTTTTAACAAAGTACAAAGGACATACTGAAGACTGATTTAAGCCAACAAACATTACTTTTAACAAAGTGCAAAGGACATACTGAAGACTGATTTACACCAACAAACATTACTTTTAACAAAGTACAAAGGACATACTGAAGACTGATTTAAGCCAACAAACATTACTTTAAACAAAGTACCAAGGACATACTGAATACTAATTTATACCAACAAACATTACTTTTAACGAAGTACAAAAGACATACTGAAGAATAATTCACGCCAACAAACATTACTTTTAACAAAGTACAAAAGACATACTGAAGACTATTTTACGTCAACAAACATTACTTTTAACAAAGTACAAAGACACACTGAAGACTAATTTACGCCAACAAACATTACTTTTAACAAAGTACAAAAGACATACTGAAGAATAATTTATGCCAACAACCATTTTGGCCTTTGTCAAACGTAAGATCACAAACCAGATACAAAAATTAGGAAAGAAAGACTGAATCTTCCCTGCTGCTCTGTCCAGTGTGAGAAAAGGACGGAGGAGCAGGGAAGTTTCAGTCTTTTTCTCCTAATTTTTGTATTTGTGTTTATTTGTTTGTTTGATGATCTTACGCTTGACAAAGGCCAAATGGTTGTTGGCCGAAAATTTGCGCCTGTCTTGTCTTCTTGTATTAAATACGCGTTCTTATTCTTTTTTTTTTTCCTTTTTTTTCTGGTTCCTGTTTGCTTAAACGCGAGCAGTCACACTTGTTTTGGATTTCAACAACCATTTGTAAAGGAACCGGTTTGAATTCAAAATATGTTTTAACTGAGAATATTATTGGATGGGGCAATGAACAGTGAACAGGCCAAGCAAGCTTAATGCCGTAGACTGGGATTGAACTCGAGTAACAGGCTCTATCAATAATCCCCAACCCACTTTAGCGAAGTACGGTAGCACAGAGCAGAGCTTGTTCTTGTTCCTGTTTTGTATTATCGTCCCAGCGTGTTCCCGATTAGAGACTGTTTGAGGATGAACTGTCGTGTAAGTGAAGAAGGAAGAGCAGAGTCTTCTTCTTCTTCTTCTTCTTCTTTTTCTTTTTTTTTTTTTTTTTTTTTTTTTTTTTTTTTTTTTTCTTTTTCTTCTTCTTCTTCTTCTTCTTCTTCTTCTTCTTCTTCTTCTTCTTCTTCTTCTTCTTCTTCTTCTTCTTCTTCTTCTTCTTCATTCTTCTTCTTCTTCTTCTTCTTCGCATTCTTCTTCTTCGCATTCTTCTTCTTCGCATTCTTCCTTCTTCTTCTTCTTCTTCTTCTTCTTCTTCGCCTTCTTCTTCTTCTTTCTCTTTCTTCTTCTCTCGCATTCTTCTTCTTCTTCTTCTTCTTCTTCTTCTTCTTCTTCTTCTTCTTCTTCTTCTTCTTCTTCTTCTTCTCTTCTTCTTCTTCGCATCTCTTCTTCTTCTTCTTCTTCTTCATTCTTCTTGCATTCTTCTTCTTGCATTCTTCTTCTTCTTCTCTTCTTCTTCTTCTTCTTCTTGCATTTCTTCTTCTTCGCATTCTTCTTCTTCGCATTCTTCTTCTTCTTCTTGCTTCTTCTTCTTCTTCTTCGCATTCTTCTTCTCTTCCTTCTTCGCATTCTTCTTCTTCCTTCTTCTTCCTTCTTCTTCCATTCTTCTTCGCATTCTTCGCATTCTTCTTCGCATTCTTCTTCGCATTCTTCTTCGCATTCTTCTTCGCATTCTTCTTCTGCATTCTTCTTCGCATTCTTCTTCTTCTTCTTCTTCTTCGCATTCTTCTCTTCTTCTTCGCATTCTTCTTCGCATTCTTCTTCTTCTTCTTCCTTCTTCGCATTCTTCTTCGCATTCTTCTTCCTTCTTCTTCCTTCTTCTTCTCCTTCTTCTTCTTCTTCTTCTTCTTCTTCTTCGTTCTTCTTCATTCTTCTTCTTCTTCTTCTTCTTCTTCTTTCTGCATTCTTCTTCTTCGCTTCTTCTTCTTCGCTCTTCATTCTTCTTCCTTCTTCTTTCTTCTTCTTCTTCTTCTTCTTCCTTCTTCTTCTTCTTCTTCTTCTTCTTCTTCTTCTTCTTCTTCTTCTTCTTCTTCTTCTTCTTCTTCTTCTTCTTCTTCTTCTTCTTCTTCTTCTTCTTCTTCTTCTTCTTCTTCTTCTTCTTCTTCTCTTCTTCGCATTCTTCTTCTTCGTCATTCTTCTTCGCATTCTTCTTCGCATTCTTCTTCTTCTTTCTTCTTCTTCTTCTTCTTCTTCTTCTTCTTCTTCTTCTTCTTCTTCTTCTTCTTCTTCTTCTTCTTCTTCTTCTTCTTTCTTCTTCTTCCTCTTCTTCCTTCTTCTTCTTCTTCTTCTTCTTCTTTCTTCTTCTTCTTCTTCTTCTTCTTCTTCTTCTTTTCTTCTTCTTCTTCTTCTTCTTCTTTCTTCTTCTTCTTCTTCTTCTTCTTCGTTCTTCTTCTTCTTCTTCTTCTTCTTTCTTCTTTTCTTCCTTCTTCTTTCTTTCTTCTTTCTTCTTTCTTCTTTTCTTCTTTCTTCTTTTCTTCTTCCTTTCTTCTTTCTTCTTTCTTCTTTCTTCTTTCTTCTTCTTTTCTTCTTCTTCTTCTTTCTTCTTCTTCTTCTTCTTTCTTTCTTTCTTCTTTTCTTCTTTCTTCTTTCTTTCTTCTTTTCTTCTTTCCTTCTTTCTTCTTCTTCTTCTTCTTCTTCTTCTTTCTTCTTTCTTCTTCTTCTTCTTTCTTCTTCTCTTCTTTCTTTCTTTTTCTTCTTCTTTCTTCTTCTTTCTTCTTTTCTTCTTCTTTTCTTCTTCTCTTCTTCTTCTTCTTCTTCTTTTTCCCTTCTTCTTTCTTTCTTCTTCTTCTTCTCTTCTTCTTCTTCTCTTCTTTCTTCTTTCTTCTTCTTCTTCTTTCTTCTTCTTTTCTTCTTCTTCTTCTTCTTTCTTTCTTTCTTCTTCTTCTTTCTTCTTCTTCTTCTTCTTTCTTCTTTTCTTCTTCTCTTCTTCTTCTTCTTCTTTCTTCTTCTTCTTCTTCTTTCTTTTCTTTCTTCTTTCTTCTTCTTTTCTTCTTCTTCTTTCTTCTTTCTTTTTCTTCTTTCTTCTTCTTCTTTTCTTTCTTCTTCTTCTTTCTTCTTTCTTTCTTCTTTCTTCTTTCTTCTTCTTCTTTCTTCTCTTTCTTCTTTCTTTCTTCTTTCTTCTTCTTCTTTCTTCTTTCTTCTTCTCTTCTTCTTTTTCTTCTTCTTCTTCTTTCTTCTTTCTTCTTTCTTCTTTCTCTTCTCTTCTTTCTTTTCTTTCTTCTTTTTCTTCTTCTCTTCTTTCTTCTTCTTTCTTTCTTCTTTCTTCTTCTTCTTCTTCTTTCTTCTTTCTTCTTTCTTCTTTCCTTTCTTCTTTCTTCTTTCTTCTTTCTTCTCTTTCTTCTTTCTTCTTCCTTCTTCTTTCTTCTTCTTTCTTCTTTCTTCTTTCTTTCTTCTTTCTTCTTCTTTCTTTCTTTCTTTCTTCTTTCTTCTTTCTTCTTCGCAATTCTTCTTCGCAATTCTTCTTCTTCTTAGCAATTCTTCTTCTTTACATTCTTCTTCGTATTCTTCTTATTCTTCGTCGTCGTCTTCGTCTTCTTCTTCTTCGTATTCTTCTTCTTCGTATTCTCTCTTCGTATTTCTTCGTATTCTTCTTCTTGTATTCTTCTTCTTCTTCAGTGGTATTAACGTCCCAGCGTGATAACGATTAGGGACTGTCGTAAGATGAGTCTTGTCATGTAGTTAAAGAAGATAAGCGTTGTCTTATAATTTCCATGTGAGCAGAGCTGGTTGTCACACACTTTTATACGAGTTTATGTCCTGGTTCAGTTTGTACATAAAGGCATCAGGTGAGACGTTAACGTAGTTACGTCACGGAATCAATTCATGTGACTGGTTCACCCCCACCCCCTCCCTTTCTCTCTCCTTCTGTCTGTCTGTCTATCTCTGTCTCTTTCTGTCTGTCTGTCTGTCTGTCTATCTCTGTCTCTTTCTGTCTGTATGTCTGTCTATGTCTCTTTCTGTCTGTCTGTCTGTCTCTCTCTCTCTCTCTCTTACTTTCTGTCTCTATCTCTATCTCTCTCTCTCCTTCCCTCCCTCTTTCTCCCCCCTCTCTCTCTCTCACTCTCTCTCTCTTTGTATCTCTCTCTCCCTCTCCCTCCCTCTCTCTCTTTCTCTCTCTTTCTGTTTCTGTGTCTGTCTGTCTCTGTCTCTATCTCTTGTATATCTATCTGTCTGTCTGTCTGTCTCTCTCTCTCTCTCTGTTTCTACATCTGTATCTGTCTGTCTCTGTCTCTCTCTCTCTCTCTCTCTCTTCTATCTATCTATCTATCTATCTATCTATCTATATACATAATTATATCTTTCTTTCTCTCTCTCTCTCTCTCTCTCTCTCTCTCTCTCTCTCTCTCCTTCCCTCTCTTTCTATCTTTCTCCTTCTCTTTTTCTCTGTCAGTCTGTCTGTCTGTCGGTCGGTCTGTGTGTGTCTCTCTCTCTCTGTCCTGTCTCTCCTCTCTCTCTCTCCTCTCTCTCTCTCTCTCTCTCTCTCTCTCTCTCCTTTTTTTCCCCTTTCTTCCCATCGAGTTGGCTGTTACAGCGAATAGGAATGCTGATCCTTTTGTGCGAGTTTATGTCCTGGTTCAGTTTGTACATAAAGGCATCAGGTGAGACGTTAACGACGTTACGTCACAGAGTCAATTCATGTGACTCGTTCACCCTCGCCCCCTCCCTTTCTCTCTCCTTCTGTCTGTCTGTCTGTCTCTGTCTGTCTCTTTCTGTCTGTCTGTCTGTCTCTTTCTGTCTGTATGTATGTCTGTCTCTTTCTGTATGTCTGTCTCTTTCTGTCTGTCTGTCTGTCTCTTTCTGTCTGTGTGGATGTCTGTCTGTCTCTGTCTCTTTCTGTCTGTCTGTCTGTCTGTCTGTCTATCTCTGTCTCTTTCTGTCTGTGTCTGTCTATCTATCTCTGTCTCTTTCTGTCTGTTGTATGTCTGTCTATCTCTGTCTCTTTCTGTCTGTATGTCTGTCTGTCTGTCTATCTCTGTCTCTTTCTGTCTGTATGTATGTCTGTCTGTCTATCTCTGTCTCTTTCTGTCTGCATGTATGTCTGTCTGTCTATCTGTCTCTTTCTGTCTGCATGTCTGTCTGTCTGTCTCTGTCTCTTTCTGTCTGCATGTATGTCTGTCTGTCTATCTCTGTCTCTTTCTGTCTGTATGTATGTCTGTCTGTCTCTCTCTCTCTCTCTCTCTCTCTCTCTCTCTCTCTCTTACTCACTTTCTGTCTCTCTCTATCTATCTCTCTCCTTTCCTCCTATTTCTCCCTCCCTCTCTCTCTCTCTCTCCCTCTTTGTCTGTATCTCTCTCTCCCTCTCTCTCCCTCTCTCTCTTTCTCTCTCTTTCTCTTTGTTTCTGTCTCTGTGTCTGTCTGACTCTGTCTCTATCTCTTGTATATCTCTATCTGTCTGTCTGTCTGTCTGTCTGTCTGTCTTCTCTCTCTCTCTCTCATTGTCTCTCTCTGTTTCTATATCTGTGTCTGTCTGTCTCTGTCTGTCTGTCTGCCTGTCTGTCTCTCTGTCTCTCTCTCTCTCACTCTCTCTCTCTCTCTATCTATCTATACACATATATATATCTTCTCTCTCTCTCTCTCTCTTCTCTCTCTCTCTCTCTCTCCCCCTCTCTATCTTTCTCCTTCTCTTTTTCTGTGTCAGTCTGTCTGTCAGTCGGTCTATCTGTCTCTCTCTCTCTCTCTCTCCTCTCTCTCTCTCTCCTCTCTCTCTCTCTCTCTCCCTTTCTCTATCTTTCTCCTGTTTTTCTCTGTCAGTCAGTCTGTCTGTCAGTCTCTCTCTCTCTCCCCTCTCTCCTCTCTCTCTCTCTCTCTCTCTCTCTCTCTCTCTCTCTCCCCCTTTTTTTCCCTCTCTTCCAATCGAGTTGGCTGTTAGGCTACCAGCGAATAGGAATGCTGTGTTTATTTGATGTGAGACGATCATTTGAAACGTAAGGGCGTAGGTCGCGTTGTGGATTGAAAGCCAAGATGAACGTGTCGTCAGTGGGTAAATAGGGTGTGGTGAATAGATGAATCATCGTGGCAGAAAAAAAAATGTTGGCGGAGGGTGGGGGAGGGGTATGGGGGGGGGGAGGGGTGGGGACGGGAGGGGGTGGAGGTACACGGTTGTGTGATTATATAGTTGTATAATCATAAGCTTGAAGTCGTTGGCGACCAGCACCATGAGAGGCAAGTGCTCCTCCATCTTCCTCCTCCTCCTCCTCTCTCCTTCGCTGCTTAATTTAATTTAACCCTTTTGACTCCCGCACCCCTATCCACCAACTGCAAAAAACTTAAGCCTTTGACTCTCTCATCCTATCCACCAGGTCCCTGCAGGAAGCTGGTGGAGAGGGTGAGGGAGTCAGAGGGTTAAGTTTTTGTTTTTTGCTAGCATGGTTGGCAAAGCAGGATGCTGGTGGACAGGGTGCCGGAGTGAAAGGGTTAATTTCCCGTCACTTTGACGAAAGGCAGAGGTACTCAGTCACAAGTTGGGTAGACTTATTAAATATGAGATTCAAACCTGTGCAGTTAAATTGAAAGGCTGGAGCGCTCTAACACTACACCAACAATCCATCTCCCGCCCCCTTCCTTCCCCTTTCCTTCCCCCTTCCTTCTCCGTTCCTTCCTTCTTCCTTCCCCTTCCTTCCTTCTTCCTTCCCTCCTTTCCTTCCCCCTTCCTTCTCCCTTCCTTCCCTCGTTCTTCCTTCTCCCTTCCTTCCCCCTCCCTCCCCTTCCTTCCCCCTTCCTTCCTTCTTCCTTCCCCCTTCTTTCCCCCTTCCTTCCCCCTTCCTTCCCCCTTACTTCCCCTTTCTTCCTTCCCCCTTCCTTCCCCCTTCCTTCCCCCTTCCTTCCCTCCTTCCTTCCCCCTCCCTCCCCTTCCTTCCCCCTTCCTTCCTTCTTCCTTCCCCCTTCCTTCCTCCTTCCTTCCCCCTTGCTTCCCCCTTCCTTTCCCCTTCCTTCTTTCTTCCTTCCCCTTCCTTCCTTCCCACTTCCTTCCCTCCTTCCTTCCCTCCTTCCTTCCTTCTTCCTTCCTTCCCACTTCCTTCTTCCTTCCCTCTTTCCTTCCTCCTTCATTTCCCCTTGCTTCCCCCTTCCTTCCCCCTTCCTTCCCCTTCCTTCACCCTTCCTTCTCCCTTCCTTCCTTCTTCCTTCTCCTGTCCTTCCTTCTTCCTTCACCCTCTCTTCCTTCTTTCTTCCCCTTCCTCCCCCTGTCCTCCCCCTTCCTTCGCCTTCTTCCTTCACCCTTCCTTCCCCTTCTTCCCCCTTCTTCCCCCTTCTTTCCCTCTTCCTTCCCCTTCCTTCTTCCTTCCTTCTTCCTTCCCCCTTCCTTCCCCTTCCTCCCCCTTCCTCTCCCTTCTTTCTGCCTTCCTTCCCTCTTCCTCCCCCCCCCCCAAAAAAAAAGGTAAACGTAAAGGTTTTAAAGGTATCTCAGAACTCTGAGACCGAAAGGGAATGAGTTGCTGGAGACTCCCACTTTTCACAGACTTACTAACATCACGAGGATGGTGCCCATTACCTCTCCTTTGCTGCAATATCTTATGGTTATTGTCATTTTTTTTTAAAAAGCCCAGCCAGCTGCGTAGAGCCATACCAGGGTTGTGACCATTTCAAAACATACACAATACTTCAACAGGGAAAAAAAAACAAAGGAAAAGACCGTTAAGGACACGTGTCAATGCATTCGTGCAAAACAAAATCTAAAGAGATGCCCCTGGCGTTCGTTGACCACTCCGTCCAATATATCGCACAGGGGATTTTTCAAAAAGCATGCCTAAATACAAATTTAAACATACCTAAGGACGGTAAAACGTGTATAAAAACCGGCCTAAATAACCTAAAATTGCATTCGCATATCTCATTTCCCTAGAGCCAAAAATGCACTAAATACATGTACCCAATTATCATTCCCAAGAGAAAGTACGTAAAACTTTATCGAACATATACAGGTGAATGGATCAGCAAGGCAGAAAATGATAGGAAGAAATGACAGAAAGCAAAGGAGGAAGAAAGAAACAAAGAGAGTGGCTGAAGAGAGGAAATTTCTAGCACAGAATTTCCAGAAGGTGGGGATACTATTTATACGGAAAGAGCCTCCCTGGCATCCGCACGGGGAGGAATGGGTTGGTAAAGACTGCAACTTTTCACAGACCTAACATCGTGAGGATGGTGCCCATCTCCTCTCCATCGCTGCAATACCTTCCCTAACTTTAACCCTTTGACTTCCGCACCCTATCCATCAGCAGCAAAAAGTTAACCCTTTGACTCCCTCACCCTATCCACCAGCTTCCCGCAGGAAGCTGGTGGATAGGGTGAGGGAGTCGAAGGGTTGTTTTTTTTGCTTTGCTAGCGTGGTTGACAATGCAGGGTGCTGGTGGACAGGGTGCGGGAGTTAAAGGGTTAAAGATGGCCGTGTACTACCATGACACCAGGGGTAGACTTGGAAGGTCACACGCACAGTAATGAAAAACAAAAAACTAATCATAAAGTTTCCCGGGTGTGATTCGCACCTGCCGCAAACTCGTACAAGTGGACAGGCAAGGTGATTACCTCGACTTCTGCACCATCCAAGACGTGACAACCAGGTGTGGTTCCCCCCGTGAGGATGCCAGGGGCTCTTTCAGTACAAACAGTATTCCCACCTTCTGGAAATTCTGCGCTAGAAATTTCCTCTTTTCTGTCACTCTCTTTGTCTCTACTTTGTTGTTTTGCTTTCTGTCATTTCTTCCTCTATTTACTTTTACTGTCTTTGTTTCTACCTTATTTCTTTGCTTTCTCTGTCATTTCTTCTATCATTTTTCTGCCTTGTTGGTCCATTTACCTGTGTGTGTGTTCCATAGAGTCTTACGTACTTTCTCTTAGGGTTGATAATTGGGTAGATATCGTCATCATCATCAGGTGCCCTGCTGCATGGCGTTGGCGATCATGGACTTCCATCTGTCTCTATCTCTGGTTGCCCCTAGCATTTCCCCCACCCTCCTCGTCCCCAGCCACTCTGCAAGTCCGTCCAGCATTTTCTCCCTGCGTCTACCCGGTGCTCTCTTTCCCTCCAGCTTTCCCGTTGTGACCAGGTGCTCCAAATCCCCTTCCTCACAAAATGGGCTATAAATATTGCCTGTCTTTTCGTAATCTTCCTAATGAGTGATCTACTTGTGTCTGCCTCCATCAAGACTGTCTCATTTTTTTTTTTTGCTGTCCATGGAACTCTCGACATTCTTCTTAGAAACCACATCTCGGCTGCCTCAATCTTGTTCTGGCTTTCTTTGTTGACTGTCCACACCTCGCATCCGTACAACATTACTGGTTCTATAAAACATTCAAGAACTCTCTTCCTGATGTTAATTGACAGGCATTTGTTGGTAAGAATGCTTGTCATCTTCTTGAATGCTGTTTTGGCTTGGCCGATTCTGCCGGCTATTTCTGATGTGCATCTGCCGTCTGATGAAATGATCGTTCCCAGGTATTTGAATTTATCAACCTGTGTCAAGGTTGTGCCATTTGCTGTTATTTTGCATGAGGGGATTTCATGTTTTTTTACTGATCACCATGACTTCAGTCTTCCTGCTGTTTAGTTCCAGCCCCTTACCTTTGCTTTCTATTTCTAGTATATTCACAAAGGTTTTGTAGGTCTCTTTCACTTTCTGCAATTAGCACGGTGTCATCTGCGTATCGAATGTTGTTTATCATTTTCCCTCCAACCTTTAATCCAGGGTCTTCTTCTAGGTTTCTTATGATGTTTTCGCTGTAAAGTGAAAACAGATTTGGTGACAAAACACAACCCTGTCTGACTCCTCTTTTGATATTTTGGAAAGAGCTTACATTGTTTTCTATTCTCATTGCAGTTGTTTGTTCCCAGTACATATTTCTGATTATTCGTAGATCTTTTCCATCAACATTGAGTCTCTCCAGCTGGTTGATCAATTCATTTGATGTACAATTGGGTGCATGTATTTAAATGCATTTTGGGGGCTCTAGGGAAATGAAATATGCTGAAGCAATTTCATATAACTTAGGCCTGTTTTTATATATGCTTTGATGTCCTTAGTTATGTTTAAATTTGTATTCAGGTATGTTTCTTAAATCCCCTTTGTGATCAAATCAGACGGAGTGGTCAACGCCAGGGGCATCTCCTTTGATTGTGAGCGCGAATACATTGATATGTGTAATTGATTTTCTTTTTTTTTTTCTTTTTTTTAAAATCTTTTGAAGTATTGTGTATGTTTTAACCTTTTGACTCCCGTACCTTGTCCCCCAGCATTCTGCGTTGTCAAACATGCCAGCAAAGCAAAAACTTCAGCCTTTGACTCCCTCACCCTTTCCACCAGCTTCCTGCGCAGGAAGCTGGTGGAAAGGGTGAGGGAGTCAAAGGCTGAAGTTTTTGCGGTTGGTGGATAGAGTCCGGGAGTCAAAGGGTTAAAATGGTTATAGCCCTGATGTGGCTCTAGGCTGTCGGCTGCGCTTTAATTAACTCTTTGACTCCCACACCCTGTTCATTAGCATCCTGCGTTGTTGACCATGCTAACAAAGGAAAACCCTAACCCTTTAGATTCCCTCACCCTATCCACCAGCTTTCTGCAGGAAGCTGGTGAGTAGGGTTAGGGAACCAAAGGGCCAAGCTTTTGCTGTTGATGGATAGGGCGCAGGAGTCAAAGGGTTAAAGAAAATAACACTAAATATCAGTAACCTCCACCTCTGATCGAAGTCGAGATGAGAAATCGTCTTTATTGTAACATCGTAATATTTGTTATGACATTGTACTCGGCCAACTCAGACAGGTTGAAGTTACCGTACTGCATCAAAAAAAACCGACTCCACCTTCTTTTTTGTCGGTTTTTTTTTTTTCCTATGCTGTACAGGACATTTTTTTACTGTGAAGTTCGATGATTTTCACGCTGGGTCGGCGTGTTTCGCTTTAACCCTTTGACTCCCGCATCCTATCCACCAATTGCAAAAACTTAACCCTTTGACTTCTTTATCCTTTTCGCCAGCTTCCTGCAGGAAGCTGATGGAAAGGGTGAGGGGATCAAAGGGTTAAATTTTTGCTTTGCTAGCATGGTTGGCAATGCAGGATGCCGGTGGATAGGATGCGGGAGTCAAAGGGTTAAATTAAGCCTATGACATCCCATTTGATGTTTGCTATTTCGTGTCCGAGGCTTGTGAGGCGGCTTTCGTCGGGGAGTGAGTGTCCGGACGTTGCATGTGGCCACGTTGAGTGATGTACGT